>CM037845.1:0-600000 GCA_021234535.1 Stichopus chloronotus
GCTATGCCGTGCGCATTGCCTCAGAATCCTTTTGTTATTCTTTATTTTTTTAAACCCTGTTTGTCCTTGAAATTTGAAACTGTTGGAATGTTTGAATATCCTTGCATGTAGATCAAGCATAAAACTATGCCATATGTGTGATATAGGCAACACAGTTGAGAAATATTCCTTGAAGCAGTGTCAATATCATAAAGAAATACAATACTATGCCTAATCAATGTGCCGTGATGATATCACAGATTTCCCATCATGCACTGTACGTCTTGCAAGAATTACATTTCCTTAAAAATTAGTATCTTTCAAATGCTACATGCTATCGAGATGCGGTTATCACTACCTTCAAGAGAAAAATTTTCTGAATTATTTTTAAGTCACTGAATATAGTCACTAAAAAGTGCCTTTAACATACCGTATTAGAGCAACGGCCTTTCAGCGGGGAGGCCGGGTTCAAATCCCAGTCGGGTCATACCAAAGATTTGAAAAATGGAACCTGTTGTCTTCTCACTTGGTTCTCGGCGTAAGAGATAGGAGCAGGGATTGTAATACTACACTTGTGAGAAAATTTAGCAAGTAGTGCTGCAAAGGTAGCGTGGTTAGTATAGTCCCCAGGGGCTTGAGAACGTTTAGGAATGTCAAGATTGTGAAGGAAATGTGTAAAAGCGCTTTGATGTGGTGATCAAAAAGCACTGTTACACACTCGTCGATCATTTCGTTCCGTATAATTTACAGCCCTTATCGACCTGTGTTATTATATAGGCAAAATGTCTTTTAATACCTCCGTATTATTTGTAATGTAAGCTCCGCCTTCACTAGTTTTGACTGAGAAACTTGCTTCTATGGCCAATCTTCGTTGTTGTGTCATGGGTCGTAGACTTCGTTACGTTGTTTATAATACAATGTACGTTTGGCGGATTTATACGGAAGCTTAAAAGTGCCATCCAAATAAGAATATCTTTGCCCCGTAACTTGACAATTTTCTGCAAAATGTCTAGATAACAAGAAAATATAGTAACAAAAAACGGAAAAATGATTAATTGTTTAGTTATGTTATTTGAACAATTAAAAAATTTTCTGCAAATTGTTCAAATGACAACTTGCATATCTTGTCATTTCAACAATTTGCTGCAAAATGTCAACTTGTTTACTTTTTGACTAAGTGAGCAATTCAACAATTTTCGGAAAAATGTCCAAATGACAACTTATCGTATCTTTTCAACTCAACAATTTTCTGCAAAATGTTGACTTGTTCACTTCTTTTCTGAATGAGCAATTAAACATTTTCCTGCAAAATGTTTAAATGACAACTTATTACATCCTGTCATTTCAACAATTTTCTGGAAAATGTTGATTTGATCATTTCCTTTGATGTGAACAATTAAACAATTTTCTGCAGAATGTTATCTTGTTCATATCTTTCTTAGTGAACAATTAATCAATTTTCTGCCAAATGTTCAAATGACAACTTATCTCATGCTGTAATTTCTATTTCTGGTTTGGGAAGAGAACAAGTGGACATTTTTCACAAAATTGTTTGAAATGAAAAGATATGATAAGTTGTCATTCGAACATTTTGCAGAAAATTGTTCAATTGCTTACTTAGTAAGAAAGTAAACAAGTCAACATTTTTCAGAAAATTGTTCAATTGTTCACTTACAAAAAAGTGAACAAGTAGACATTTTGCAGAAAATTGTTAAAATGGCAAGATATGATAAGTTGTCATTCAAACATTTTGCAGCAAATTGTTCAATTGACAGGATGTGACAAGTTGTTATAAGAACATTCTTCAAAAAAATGTTGAGTTCCTCGTTAAGAAGCAAGCAAACAAGTTAACATTTTGCAGAAAAATGTTGAGTTGTTTAGATAACACAACTGAACAAGTGACCATTTTTCTGATTTTTGATGAGATATTATCTCGTTATGTAGACATTTTGCTGAAAATTGTCAACTTATGGGGCAAAGATGTACTTATCTTGATGTCACTTTTAAGCTTCCGTAGATTTAGAATCATGTACACATGAAGTTCGCGTATGAACATGCGGCCATTACACCATGTGCTTTACGCGGCGTGTACATACAACGTACGTACCTAGTTCGTATATAGCAACCTTCCAGCTGTTGTGACGTAAGGGCGGCTGTGCCATTTTTATCCAGCCTTTTTTCCCGTAAGCTTATGGATTAACTGTATTAATTCTTGTTTGGTTCCATCTGCATTGACTAACCCTAACCCTAACCCTTTCGGTACAATCCCAAATTTTTCTCTCACCACAGGTCCCCTAATTTTTTTTCTTCCTCGCCACAGTCCCCTATTTTTTTTTCTTCTTCGCCACAGCTCCAATTTTTTTTTTCTTCTTCGCCACAGTCCCCTATTTTTTTTTTCTTCGCCACAGCCACATTTTTTTTTTTCTTCTTCGCCACAGTCCCCTAATTTTTTGTTTCTTCTTCGCCACAGTCCCCTATTTTTTTTTTTCTTCGCCACAGTCAGCTAATTTTCTTTTCTTCTTCGCCACAGTCCACTATTTTTTTTTCTTCGCCACAGTCCCTCAATTTTTTTCTTTGTCACCAAAGTCCCCTAATTTTTTTCTACGTCACCAAAGTCCTGCATTTTTTTTTTGTCTTTATCCCCAAATTACGAAGCTGCTAAAGTGCCAAACATCATGTCACGATGGTGAGATAATTTATCACACCAATTTGACATACTTATTTAAGAAGTCGCCATGTTGAGATAATTTATGTGACCAAATCGACATACTACATCAAGAAGTCGACAGGTGAGATAATTTTTCACACCAAGAACACAACCTTATTTAGGAAGTCGACATGGTGAGATAATTTATGTGGCCAAGTCACAACCTAATTTAGGAAGTCGAAATAGGTAGATAATTTATGTTAATCTCACTATCTTCAAAAGGCAAGAACGTTGAAACAAACGGGCGGCTAAACACCAAAGTCTATACAAAGCCAACAGAAACCTACCAATACCTGGGTAGGACTTCTTCCCACCAGACTCGTAGCCACGGGGAGGCATTTCGGGGCAATGTCCCATCAAAAAATATTTCTGCCCCACCAGAAAAGATTGAAATTGCATAATAATCATAATCTGGTGGAATCCACTCAATTATGCTTCTGGTGAAATTTATCTGTTTATCTGTATCTGGTGAAATTTAGGCACTCTGTATTGGTGAAGTTTGTCAGTCTTTATTTTAATATAGTTAAAAAAAGACTGTTCACATGCAATTTACAAGGCTTGGGATTAAGTGCCATTTCCTGCAATCTGTGAGCTATTTTGGAGGAAAAATTCGCTGTACGATACGCAACAGCAGATTGTGCCGCTCCTCTTAGATAGTACACTGGAAATTAGGAGAAAATTTATGCCCCCTCAATCACAACACTTGCATGCCCCCTAAAAATGTAGAGCTGGTTACGGGCCCGCTGCCCATCCACTCGCGAACTTCAAAGGTGTTATAAAAAGAGAGGCATTAAGATATGCAAGATTGTCCAACAACGAGAATGATTTCTCCCTTAAAAGAGACGCTTTCAAAGAAAAATTGATTGCACGTAACTACAGGGGACTAGAATTTGATCAAGCCATCAAAAGCATTAATTAAATAGAACAATCAAAGCTGCTCTTACCCAAATTACGTCAAAAAGTGGTATCGCTAGTTTTCAAAGTAACCTACACCTTGCAAACCAAACCAAAGCACTCAAAGCATGTCTACTTAAACATCAGCACTTGATATCGGAAGAACCGAATCTGTGTTAAATTGTCCCCAAACCATGATCGTTTCTAACCTACAAAAGGGGACGTAATCTAAAAGATACCTTGTTAAATCGCGATTAATAAATGACGGTGAACTGGAAACGACTCATATACAGTAATTGATGGCTCTATGTTCTAATCGAGGCGCTCAAAAAGAGCGAATTTCTATCCTGACAAAGACCAGGACAAACTAAACCGTCCTTCTATTGATGAAGCTCGCACATTAAAACCAAGAGCAGAAACATTTCTAGTTAAAGGTTATAGAAACCCAACATAGCAGTACGAAAAGTATATGCGGTCTTTTCACCCAACACAACTGCAGCACAGGGATGTTAATGATCTACTTAAAAGAAAGACACTACGTCCGTCAATAATGCATTTCTTCAAAAATGATTTCCCCAAGAGACTGTCCACGAAGTATCAGATAATGCTATCGCCCACAGTTTTTGATCGTTTAGGTAACACATGGGCCTACACTGCAGCCACGTACAGTGCAGGGCATGCATGGATTTCAGTGGCACGGAAGTGAATGAAGCAACTCACGTCGTCTAACAGTTTTGTTGGGCAGGTCAAAAAATTATCTCGCCATGTCGACTTCTTAAACAAATGATGTCGATATAGTAATTTAGGAAGTCGACTTGGCGAGATAATTTACCTTACCATGTCGACATTCTCATTTCAAAAGTCAACATGGTCACATAAATTATCTCACCATGTCGACTTCTTGAATGTAGTATGTCGACTTGGTCACATAAATTATCTCACCATGTCGACTTCTTAAATAAGTATGTCACCTTGGTGTAATAAATTATCCCACCATCGTGACATGCTGTTTGGCACTTTAGAAGCTCCGTACCAAAGTCCCCAATTTTTTTTTCTTCTTCGCCACGGTCCCCCAATTTTTTTTTTCTTCGCCACAGTCCCCCAATATTTTTTTTTCTTCGTCGCCACAGTCCCTCAATTTTTTTCTTTGTCACCAAAGTCCCCTAATTTTTTTCTGCGTCACCAGAGTACTGCATTTTTTTTTCTTCGTCCCCAAAGTCCTTCATTTTTTTTTCCTTTCTACAATTTTATGGCCCTTATGGGCCATCGTAGGTAGCTTCCCGAAAAGGATTCATGTGTGGAGTGACAGAGCACTGATGAACTCGTATATAGATAAGACATGACTAGAACAACGTTATTTTTACTACACTAATTACGTGGGCACACATTACGTCCTTGTGACTAGCTTCATTTGTAACCCTGTCTAGTCCGCATTATACATCAATGAATTTTGTATGGTATCGTCCCAAAGAAGGTACATTGTCTACTATTTCTATTATTCTTTTATCGAATATCGGTGTATGTTTTTGGCGACATTGAGATATAAAATCACAAATTGAATAAAATATCTTTTCGATGGATTTTATCCCAAAAATTAATAACATTTTTCTTGACTTCCTCTCAGTCAATGTGTTGTACCCTTGTTTTCGTAGTAAAAAAATCCAATTTGGTGCTCTAAGCCCCATCCCAATTCAATTGTAGCAGATTTGCCACAGCTTACTGAAGCTAGTGGGATATGGCTAGGCTCGCGACCAAAGAAACTGAGAAAAATTTCTCCGCACTTACACTGTGCATTTCGTGCGAGAGCGCAACGTTAATACTGTTGTATAGAGATGGTCATTCTACCCCACCGTACGCAAAAGGTTGTACAAAGTTCAGTCTTCCGGTCTTTACTCCAGATTTATTTAACTTTTTCTTTATTTCCCTCAGACAGTCAGATTAGACAACAGAACACATCAGAAATAGTAAACTTAGACCCTGTTCTCAGAAAGGTTGCCCAATCCTTTCGTGATTGGTAGATCACGGATGGCAACCACCTCTCTCAATTACGTAGGTCAACCATTTGACCTGTGATTGGCCAGTGTCAGCAGTCTATCCCATGATCCTTAGCAGTTCGGCGTGGATTGATCAATCGACCTCGCCACGCCGCTGACACTGGCTCTCGGGACATCACACAGTAAACTTCGTTTCTGTCTGTACACTATGTAGGCCTCCGTTATCTCTCCGTTCTTCAGCTCTTCTTGTCATCGTCATGTAACTTAACTGTATACGTTTTCCTCTCGGTCTGAATCGTCATCGTCAATTTAATTCTCGTTTTTATTCATGAGCCAGTCGAATCAGAATAAAATGGAACTTTTATCACTAATTATTTCTTTCTGGATTTTCCCGTTCTGACGTCTCTCTCGTCGCGTTAACATCCGTCGCTGGGGCAGTCATTCCACGACTGTGAACCCCTAAAACCCCCTATATTCCACATAGTGGTCGGTATATTCTACAATACAGTACGTGTTGTGAATATACGTACATGTATTAACATCAGTATAAAATAGCTTTATCTGGTCGCCGCGCGGTGTAACTTTTCGGAGAGATGTCGTTCAAAGTTCACCTAGGATTATCAAAACTACTGTTTATTGAGACCTCAAATATTTTTGGATGTGTTCCAGTGAATTTTTTCTTAACTTAAACTGCTTTTGTTTGATTCATGGGCCTACTTCGTAAGCGAGGTAGATAGATCCTACGCATCCTGCTTGGGTAGACGTTATAGCTGAGTTTGTGTTTGATAAGCTATTGACAAACATCAACAGCAAAAGCCAAAGCAAGTTCAAACGTAAAATACAATAGTAAATTACCCAATCATCTTAAAGGAGAGGACTTGTGAAGTGGTTCTGCCCATGAAAGAGTTAGGCACGATAGCGATTAGTAGGCTATATACCGTCAGTAGGCTCTCAATTTTTCCCTCTGAAATTTTCATGAATATCAATCGTCGTTCAAACTGGGAATATAAAAAAATCTCGTATACCATATACTTAAAGACAAAAACTCATCACCCCAGACAGTTTCAATTCTCCCAACCACCTACCTCTAGTTCCTCCCTCACTCTGTCTTAAATTTCTCCACATGTGAATCAAAACAATGGATCCCTGTGTACGCAGTGTAATACGAGCTGCTCTGCATCTTTCGAATTTGCTGTCAATCTAAGAGTACTGTAACTTAGAACCAGTTGAGGATTTTGCGTTCCGGGAGGTAAAAATATAGCTTAGGGTGATGCAATACAGCCTTTAAGTGGAGAGTGAGTAAGAGTTAGGGAGGAGGAGGTGAACCATCCACCACTTCCATTTTGAGACTTTTTTTTTCTGTAAGATCATAATTTCCAAAAAGTACCCCGGTAACGCCTAAACATACAGCGACCTTGAAAATCATAAAACAAGAATGATATGTTACCTGGTCAACTGCTAACCAGCTAGTACACGAAAAAAATATAGGGCCGTAAGTCAGTAGACCCAAGTGGGTTATGTCATGAAGGTTTATTGCACTCTTGCCTGTCTTGCTGGAATGGACCTTTTTTCCCCTCACGCTTACATAGTGTACTTGAAAAAGGTATAGTTTCTGCTACCCACCGACGGTGACAGACGCTAGTTAAAAAACGCAATTATGGTTATAAAGGTCTAAATTTATATGAGAATAGTAATAACAGTTTTATGCACGTTATCTTGTCTTTTGTTAATTAGAGGCTTGGTCTTGAACATCTGATTGTAAAGTTTGACGGTTCATGTCACTTTTAATTTGATTGGTTTCAGTGAGGTTATAGTCACAAGTAGGTCAAGTGCTAATTGATACGGCACAAACAAACTTGACCTTAATTAAGTCATATATAACAATCATGACAATGAAGCGCATGGCAATATCCGGAGCGGTTTAGGACTTTTAAAAATCGCTACAAAATCATAACCGGGCAATTTTTTTCCCCCACAAAACATTGGACGTGCGGTAACAAAAATGATTCGTTCACATAATTTATCACTTGAATGCTTTTGGAAGTTATCAATGTCCTCCACGATGTTTGACATCTCTACCTGAAGTGAATAATAAGTTAACTTGTTTTATGGACTATGGTGAGCATCATTAGAGCTATTTACGCAACTTCAGTTTTTATTTCTAGCCGCCCTGTCTCTCGTCGATCGTGGCTACGTCGAATTTGCCATGCAAATTCAAACTTCTAGTTGAACTTGCAGGCAAGTACATCGAAGCCCACTCATTGGGACTGAACGTATATGCTGCACCCATGAATCCAGATCCGCACAGTAACACGTACCGCTTAGGCTACGAGATATGTACATCTAAGATGAGATTGACAAGTGTAACACAAACAAATAAGCATGGCCTAGATGGTATAATGGCACGCACTAACAGCCACCTAGGTATGGCTCCGAGAACGTATACGAAACACCATCACAGTGAAATTCGCAAATGCCAAGTAATGCCTGCATATATATTAACCTACAAACTGTTAAAACCGAAGCGGGAGTGATGTTAGGCCTAGTAAACTCCGCCAGCAACGGATTCTGGCGGTAAACTAAAGATACTTCTTCAAGTAGCGAAGTGAAAAGAAGGATCACAATGATCGCACTAATATATCGTTGGCATCACTACGGGGGGGGGGGGGGTTGCATGAGGGGAATTTGCCCCTTCAGACTGTTTCCTTCCCCAGTTGCCCCCTCCCCCAGTTGCTCTCACCCTTCCCAATCAGATCTTGTACTCATGCAAAATTAATTTAATCACAAAAACTATGTATTGCCATTGGACTGAATAAGAACAGCTTCCGGGGAACCATGATTGATAAATGCCTAATTTATGTTACACAGGCTGCCAGTTTTCATGTCATGCCAGTATAGGCACTTCAACAGTATAGCCAGCCTGGCCAAACCAATTTTCTCTGGAATGTTTACCGTCCAGCATAAGGGAAGGGCGGGTAGATGGTTGTTTTCCCAAATATAGGAATGTCGTTGTTTTCCTAAATAAATAAAGGAATGGAATGGAACTGTATGTAGAATATGCTGTGTGGGTGTGTGTATGTGTGTGTGTACTCGGTGGCACCGCGTAAATGTGAAATAGTACTCCCAAACAAAAACGCTGGGAAACTTGGAGTACGGTCAACCGGAAAAATGAATAATATAAAAATTAATAATATACCTATCTTGGGACTTAATTTTCCACCCAGAGATATGTTAAAACCTCAGAGCTTGGGGGGGGGGGCTTCGCTCCCTGGACCCCACCAGGGGCCCTAAGGCGGGCCCTTGGACACCACCCGCAAGGCTTCGCTCTCGGTTTCGCGCTGTGCGCGAAAATATTTGCCCCCCCCCCAACGTTTTCCTCTGCCCTCAGTTTGCTTCCCCCAAGTCTGACATTCTGGCGCCGCCACTGATCGTTGGTCGTAGATTTGTGGTTTTCACTACTACCGGGCAGCTTGCACTTCCCCAGCATATGTCACTCTCAGTACCAATTTGAAGCTACAATGAACAGAATGCTGGGTAGGTGGAAACGACTGGAAGCAATCAATCACATCCCCTATTTTCCCTGAGTGAAAGTCGGTAATATTTCGAAAGGGCTCGGTGTTACGCACTATGATGAAATTCAAAGGGTCTTGCAAGCAGGCTAAAATGGCGATTAGCACTTAATAAAACAATAGAAATGTCTGCGTCACTGTTCACCTTCCTGTTGAATATGCCATTATACTTGTGTGCTCAGGAACGTATAACACAACTATTCGTGGGCATCAACGCAGGTGAAAATGAGAAAAAAATTTACACGACGAGCTGAGTAAATCCAAGAATCGAAGCTAGGGGCTTCGATTAATGAAACAACAACAAAAGTTAAAGGGAAATAGCGGCGTCTAGAGTACACCGACATGACATGCAAAAGAAAATAACGGTAATCATTGTTAAACCATTTAGTCTCATTAATAAACATCTACTAAAGCTTCATCTCCTCAAAACATTGTGCATGTGATGAGTAACAAAAGATGCATTATTTGAATTTTGAAAAGTTTGGGTGAACAAATTAGTGTTGAGTAACAAATAACTGAATTTCAATCTGTGAGGAGTTTATTTCTTGAAAAGAAGGCTGCTGTTCTTCCTTATTTTGAATAATCTATCATTCTACGTCCACAAACATTGGTTTAAAAAATATGGATGTTTCTCATAAAACAAACGCCCTATTTCCCTTTAAAAAAAAAGAGGGAGCGTTTCGTTTTGGCGTTCCATAAGTATCTTGTATCCTATCCGCTGGGGAAATGCAAAGCTGTAACCTGATGTGTATATGGTACGCTAACTTCAATTCGTCATTATGCGCAACGACACATCATTCTATTTCTACCCATTCCACGAGGGTCATCTAATATATCGTCAGTGCTGACATTTGAATAAAACTCCGGCGAAAGATGAATCGAGAATATTCAAAAAGGAGTCCTGGTAAAAAGAAAAAGAGCATAATGTGTTTTGTTTAACTTAAATTTTAACAGTATTCAATTCAAAGAAAATAATTCGAATTACATTATTCACGTTATAGACTTTAGATACAGTAACAGTTAAGTTAGGCTATGCTGGCGTAGCCCTTTGACAGGGCTATGCGTTACGTTACAGTTACACTAAAAACCAAAGCCCTTGCGCATGTAATCCAAACTTTTAAGCCAATTAAGCCTTCAAAATGCCTCCAAAATCGGCGAGAACGATTAATACAGTAGCCCAATTGCAACGCAATTAAATGATACGGAAGTACATCTTAACCAGACTATCAGTATTACATAAGATTATCGAAAACTGCTTGTGGTGACTATTTGAAGCAGAAAACAGAAAAAATTTAGATCCTTTGAGTTTGACTCACTCAGAAGGATTTGGAGGGATAACGCGGGTTTTTTCTAAGCAGTAGCGATATCCCAAAAAGAAAATATCGATATATCGGCAACAAAATATACATAATATCGATATTATTGATAATTTCGCAGAACAGGTAAACACAATGTGCTACTGCACATGTGGACCCAAACTGTGGGCTTAACACGTTTTCCGATACTTTACAAAAAGAGCAGTTTGACTGACACAAAGTGTATTAAAACTTATTTTTTTTCTTCTTTATTTTCACCCCATGCTCGTATTCTCAAATGTTCCTTTCCCCATGTGAATTGTTTGAGGCGTATGTTTGCCTACTTGAACCCGTTTTTACCCCTATCCCGAACGCCTTACCTGAATAGCGTAACTTGTGAACCTACACTTCGTAACTACTACATAAAAACAAAAGTGGCAGCTATTATTGTCTTTCACAGAAGCACCTTGTACATTCAGTAAAAAAAAAAAAAATGCTATGCATCGTATGCTCATCGTGCTACGCAAGGGGTATTTTGGTGAGATACTAGATATTCTCATACACTGGTGTGTTGTTTTGGAAACCGACTGTCCAATCAGATCGCTCATCGCGAGCTACCAACAGGTGTTGTGGGCGGGGAAAGCTGGGGCAAGAGCCATATATGGATGTGAGCGTGAGCAGGCCGCCGCTTGCCTTCAGTACTGAGCACGTGCAATCGCATGACTACAGATATTATAGTAGTTTCTCTGTATTATCGCCGTTTATCAAACACGATAAAATACAGACTTTTCTATAATATAGCTTCACCGATAAATATCGGCGCAGTGAAAATACAGATAACCATAAATATACAGACGTTACAGTAGTTTCTCTGTATTATCGCTGTGTATCAAACACAATAAAATACAATCTTTTCTATTATATAGTCTCGTCGATAAATATCGGCGCAATGAAAATACAGATTTTCTAGTGCAGCGCATCGTGTTATAAAATGATAAAATATAGACTTTTCTGTAAATATAGTCTGTGGATAAATATTGGGGCAATGAAAATATAGGTTTTGGGGGAGTGAAATGTGTGATTATATGCGGGATTTGTGTGGCTTGTAACTGCTGGTCGTGCGGGATGCTGTACTACTGGGCGGCGTGGTAAAACGATATATAGACTTTTTCTGTAAATATAGTCTCGTAGAAAAATATCGGTGCAATGAAAATATAGGTTTTCAGTGAGTAAAATGTGTGTACGTTACATCATGCGGGAAGGGCCTGTGTCACACAAGGCGAGTTACAGGATCGGAGGCGGGGCTTTTCCAGAGTATATCCAATCAGTGCTGTGAACATGCATACCCCAGTCATTCACTACACAACAGCTGTTTTAGACGGCGTGAAACGGGGCAGTTTGACACAGGAATAGATTATCTGGATGTGCTTTGACTGACTTCGCATGAACTTTGCGGTAAATCTTGAAACAGGGTTTCCGTGAATATAGAAGTAACGATATATAGTTATAGATGTAGCAGTCTATATTATTGATATTTTTCTATATTATAGTATTTTCTATATATTGATATAGTTCCATTTGGATATCGATAATATTCCTGAAAACGGGATATACATATTATCGATAATATCGATATACTGCTACTGCTTAGTTTTTTCCATTATAAGATGTATTGATGCAGTCACGTTTGGTCGTTCTTTTTTTCTCTGGAACGATGAAATGGTCTTTTGGCCAACAACATCGAAGATGAGGTCATGTTGGTAAAAAGCTTATGTAGAAAGGTGGATGTGGTGCCAGAGATCGTTTGTGTGAAGTCTGGTAAGACCCTGATACTTTCATAGTAGATAATAAGGAGGTGCATGGTAAAGATATATTAGATGGTTTTAATAAATTCTTCACTAATGTTGAACCTGCTTTAGCAGCAACTATACCAGCACAAGACAACTCAGTGTATGATTACCTAGATGAGGTGAATACACATTCCATGTTTTTAGCGGACACTACTGAAGGTGAAGTTTTGGATATTGCCAGAAATTTAAGTAACAAAACATCTGGAGACAGCAGTGATTGAAGCATGTCATTGGTCAAACTTATCATCTAGTCTGTTGTAAAACCTTTCACTTTTATCTGTAATAAATCGTTTTCTACTGGAGTATTTCCTGATGGCATGAAAATCGCTAAAGTGATACCTAGGCCTATATTTACGTCTGGCCAAAAAAAAATGTGTCCAATAATTATAGACCAATTTCTTTGCTCCCACAATTTTCTAAAATACTTGAAAGGTTATTTGATAAAAGACTAGAAAACTTTGTTTCCAAATTCAATCTCTTTAAGGAAAGTCAGTATGGCCTCAGGTCTGGTCGTTCTACATCTAATATTGCACTATTACAATTAGTTGAGGAACTTAATACATCACTGGACAATAAAAAATCAACCTTTGGAGTCTTCATTGACTTGAAGAAGGCCTTTGACCCTGTAGACCATCATTTATTACTTAAGAAATTAGAGCATTATGGTTTCCGTGGGATAGTTCATGACTGGCTGTCGAGTTATTTGAACAATAGAATGCAATATGTACAAATAAATCACTTAAGTTCAGATTTACGAAACGTCGTTTCTGGAGTACCGCAAGGATCTATCCTCAGACCAAAGTTATTCATATTATACATCAATCATATTTGCAATGTCTCCAACTTATTAAAATTTGTGCTCTTCGCAGATGACACAAATATTTTTTATTCTCATAATGACATATGTTCGCTATGCAGAACGATAAGTAATGAACTTCTTAAACTCAGTGTGTGGTTTGCAGTGAATAAACTATCACTTAATGTTCACAAAACTAATTATATGCTATTTTCCAATCATAATATTAATTCTGATTTGGTAATCACTATAAATGATATTAGTATTGATAGAGTTTGTAATGTAACTAAATTTCTTGGTGTATATATAGATCATAAACTTAATTGGAAAGAGCATATTCATCACGTATCCAGAAAACTTTCTAAATGTATTGGAATCATTCGTAAAGCCAGTCAATTTTTAAATACTAACGCCTTGTATACATTATATTGTGCAATATTTCTGCCATATCTCAATTACTGCTCTGAAGTATGGGGAAATACTTACAAATCTAATTTTACCCCATTATTTCTAAACCAAAAAAGGACCATTCGTATTGTATGTATAGCAAATTTCTTAGATCACACGGCTGGTCTTTTCCATAAGCTACAAGCCCTAACATTATGGCAAATTATAGATTTCAGCACTGGAGTATTTATGTTTAAGGCATACCATATGTTATTACCTAAGACCCTACAAAACTTTTTCTCCTTAGCATTCAGTGACAGATATAATACTAGACAAAAGAACAACTTCAAAAAAATTATGTAAGAACAAAGAAAAAACAATCGTGTATTTCCACCTCAGGAGTCAAACTATGGAATTCACTCGATGACAGTGTTAAGCAATGTAAAACCCTTTCCCTTTTTAAAATAAGGTATAAGGAAAAGTTACTGTCATCCCAAAATTTTCACAATTAACTCATATCTCCTTTCTTGGTTATGTAGATGATTTCTGAAAGTGTGTACTAGCCTAATATATTTTTTTCTCCTCCTTTGCTGATTTTCTTCTTTTCTTTCCTTATGAACTCTAGTGTCTTCTTTTGGTGTTATAGTGATAAGTTGTTATTTTTGTTATGTAACAGATTTTCTATTTATCGTGTAAATGATGTGTGCAGGGGTAAACAATTTATAAGTATTATACTTCAGTTTTCTCCTTTTCCATCTTATCTCAAATATGTTCAAGACCAACTTAAGATATGTATTATGTAAATATTTATATTCCATTTACCTTTGTCTTGTTGCTATATATGTTATGTTCTCCATGTGGATGGAAATAAACTGTCATTGTCATTTGTCATTGTCAAAATGTAACTATTTGTGAATGTCATATATCTCAAGAAGAGTAACGATGAATGATCTCATACTTGGTGTGTGGGTTGGTCATAGTGAGTAGATGATCCCTATCGTTTTTGGTGGAGGTCAAAGGTCATTCGAGGTCACCAGAGGTCAAAATGTGAAAACCTTGTAAACACAATATCTCAAGAATGGTAACTGTGACTGATGTCATACATAGTGCGTTGGTTGGTCCTATCAAGTAGATGATCCCTATTGTTTTTGGTGGAGGTCAAAGGTCATTTGAGGTCACCAGAAGTCAAATGGTAAAAACCCTGTAAACACAATATCTCCAGAAGCGTAACTGTGACTGATGTCATACTTAGTGTGCAGGATGGTCATATTGAGCAGATGATACCTAATGTTTTTGGTGTAGGTCAAAGGTCATTTGAGGTCACCAAAGGTCAAACTGTAAAAACCTTGTAAATACAATATCTCTAGACGGGTAACTGTGACTGATGTCATACTTGATGTGTGGGTTGGTCATATTGAGTAGATTATCCCTATTGTTTTTGGTGGAGGTCAAAGGTCATTTGAGGTCACCAAAGATCAAACTGTGAATACCTTGTAAACCCAATGTCTCCAGAAGTGTAACTGTGACTGACGTCATACTTGATGTGTGGGTTGGTCATATTGAGTAAATTATCCCTATTGTTTTTGGTGGAGGTCAAAGGTCATTTGAGGTCACCAAAGATCAAACTGTGAATACCTTGTAAACCCAATGTCTCCAGAAGTGTAACTGTGACTGATGTCATACTTAAATGTGTGGTTTGGTCATATTGAGTAGATGATCCCTATTGTTTTTGGTGGAGGTCAAAGCTCATTTGAGGTCACCAAAGGTCAAACTGTAAAAACCTTGTAAACACATCTCTAGAAAGGTAACTGTGACTGTGTCATATGTGGTGTGTTGGTTGGTCATATTGAGTAGATGATCCTTATTGTTTTTGGGTGGAGATCGAAGGTCATGAGAGGTCAAACTGTAAAAACTTGTAAACACAATATCTCCAGGAATCTAACCTTGACTGATGTCATACTTGATGTGTGGATTGTATATACTAAGTAAAAGACTACTTTTGTTTTTGGTGTTTCAAGAAGAATAGCTGCAGTTGCTCTCAAACTTGTCATGTGGATAATTCATGTTTGTTATGATATAACCATGTTGCAAGGATTCACAAAGCCTTTTGGCTTTCTGGTGTTTTTCATTTTGACGTGGTCCCTTCCCTTCTCCACTGAGTTACTTTTGTTGGTAAGTGATTGTGTGATTAACAAACAATGCTTAAGGACAGTTCTACCACATTAAGAAGTTAATGTGGTAATAAGGAACGAACAGAAAACAGAAAAAAAAAGAAAAAAAAGCAGATATTGCATATTTGGTTTACTCGCAGTACCTCAGTAAGAGGGATTGTTTGAATTTTCTCCTAAATACATTAACGCTACATGAGTTCTCTAAATTATCACTTAGTGAGTTCCACAAATGTACACCCATTACCCTAGGTTGTGAGTGAGCAAAGTACGTCCGTGTGTATGGCTGTGCTAGATGGTCATTTTGTCATGTTGGATAACTGTGGTAACTATTGTTTGGGTGAAAGAAAGAATGGAAAGAGAGGGGAAGAGTGTTGTTGCTGCGTTTGTAAAGAAAGATCCCCAGCTGGTATTGGTAGATATCATTGAGTGTGAGTTGTTTGCAATTGTAGAAAAGAGGTAATGAATGCACGCAGTACAGTGCATTACAAATAATCCTTATAACTCGCTTCTGAAGAATGCTTAGCTGTTGTAGATGTGCTCCAGCCGAATTTCCCCACAAAAGTGTACTATAATTCAGCTGTGGAAGAACTAGGGTATTGTCAAGTGTCAAAAGTGTCTGTCTTGGCATATACTCCCTCAATCTTGTGATTAATCCAACTATTTTAGAGACTTTGGTGGTTACGTGGGAAATATGCTTTCAAGGTTAGCTTATTGTCGACTTGTACCCCTAGGAATTTGGTACTGTTGGTATTGTGTAAAATTGTAGTTTCATCAATTAGAAGGGTGTAAGATTGAATGCGGCCAATTGTATTTGAAGAAACTAAGAGTTTCGTTTTATTAAAATTTAATGAGAATTTGTTGGCAGCTAGCCAAGGTCGCACTTTCTCAAATTCTAAAGCACAATATGTAAGGTGCGTTAAATGTCATTATCATGGATGTAAATAGTTGTATCGTCAGCGAAAATACCAGGATTGAGCATGTGTTCAACGTGCTAAAAACAAGAGGCTCTGTACCTTGTTGAACATGATAAAAACAACTGGTTTTGTGCCCTTCATACTGTGTTGGTAATGAAGTAAATTGTATTTATTTAAAAAACCATCAAACGGCGAGGTAAAAAGTTTCATTTGTGCACTTTCAGCAGGTTTTGAGAGCAGTAGGCTGTATACCGTACAGCAGCTAAATCGGCCATCAACTTTTTGCCAATGTGATCATGTGTCAACATACCCAGTCACCATTTGTGGCCTAGATATTCTTAAGTCATGTGATCTGATTTCTGTACATTACAAATTATTTCGTCACACAAAATCATTGAAACCTTGTCATGTTTTGTTGTACTGTCTCCAGAGATACAAACAAATTCGCTTTCATCGCAGCATATACTGTAAACACAAACAACGTAACGTTTATGATACAAACACACAACTGTATGTGCATCGTATAGTACTGTTGTTCAAAGCAAGCGAATCACTGTATTATTTCAACAGGAAATTTTCACCTTTTGATCACCTCCTCAGTTCCAAGCTGTCTATGCCCTGCCTTAAAGACCTCAGTGTCAAATGACAGACAGCTTTGAAGTGAAAGATATTGTGTACAAATTTGTAGATATCGATTTGTAGACGTTTCTCCTCAAGATTTTCGACAGCCAATCATGAGTTTAAAATACTAGTGGCAGGCAGGACTTATGTTCATAATTAGGCGCAAGGCAGGAACGTTGCTAATATGATCATGAATCATGGAAATTCCTAATCCAGCTTATGCACTGATGTGAATGAAATTTCATTATTAATGGCATCGATTCATAGGTGCAAAAATGTCCTCGTTTGTTGCAATTCATACTGTAGCATAATTAGTGCAGGAAATCTTCCCTTGCACCAAGTGTGCCTGCTTGCCTGTTGCTGTAGTTAGGTATGCCGGTTTGGCATTTTAAATGCTAAAATAGGCAAATTTACTTTGTTCGGTGTGACACCTGGATGCTGTACTCGTAGTTTACAGTTTTTAGTGTTAACAAAATAGGCAATATATGTAGGTCTAGTATCACAGTGTTCTTTGTTCTATCCTTCCCCTCCTTTATCCTTCAAGGATATATAATGGTTCTTATTTACAGCTGGCCACCCTGGTATAGAATCATCATCACCACCATGCCATGTGCTCATCTGTTTGTTTGCTTCAGACAAAGAGGCTACTTGGGATCAAAGCCATTCATTGTTTTAGGTGTGCTATTACTCTTTTGTTTGGTCAGGAAATGTTTGCTTGGGTGGCATACATGGAGGTAGCTGGTAGCTGGACTTCTGGGCAGTGAGATTTGAGCCATCAAGCTGTTAACATCACATCACATCATCCTATGGCATCTGTATAATCATTCTTCATCAAATTCTTTTTATTTGTTGTATTTTTTTGATCTGGCTTGAAGTTTAGAAGAAATAAATATGGAGACTGGACACCTTCTATCCATCTTGATTTAATTGTTGTTCTGTCTCTGTGACACTAACTTGCATGGTTTGCATGATTTTACCAACGTAATGGAAAATAGTTGCTTTATTAGACGTAAGACAGTAACCCCCACTGTGTACTGTGTAGGAGGTTAACCACAATCGTGAAGGGTGATGAATACATTTACTTCCAGAATCCCTTTAGGTTTGTTTATGTGAGATATTGAAATTAAAAGTTTCAGAATGGATTTGGTATTTGTTATAATCTATGTTGATGTTGATATGTACGTATTAACACTATATTAAAAAACAGATCTTTGTTGTTTTGTTGGAGGCCGTACCAGTATCACCGCCATTAAGGATTTCCCCCGGTACTGTGAAGTATTCAGAAGTACCGGTACTCGCAGAAAAATTGATTGCTTCGGAACTGCGGTGCCGGTACTGCAGATACCAGTACTGTGAATACTGGTACTGACTTGGGTTCTGGGATTCCTCCCAACCCTAGTCCACTGATTTACTGCTGCTAGGTGATTCCAGCCAAACAGTTATCTTTTCTAAAAATTACAGGGAAACGTTATTGAACAGTGATGCAAAGAAATCTTAACACCTTAAAGTACCTTGACAATTACTACTTTCTTACAGAAAAGTGCTGCCTATTTATAGAGCAATGTTATAAAATGCAGTAGTGGCACTATTCCAAGGACTATTTCTGAAACATACACCTACTGCAGAAATTGTACTCATGAATGCAGAACTACACAGCAAAGTCTGTTGTTGCTTCGCCGGTATTTCCCTGGCCTAGTCCAGGTAAACTACTAAATGTTGGCAGAACGTATTGTAAATTTTCAGTGAAGAAAGTGCACAGCCTACTGTAGCTGTTGAAACATTATTATTTTACACACTGTACACCCCTGAGGCTAACCTCAATAATATAAGGCAAGAGACGTTTTGTATAAGAAGACTTCAGTTTTTCATCAACTATTGAAATGATATGTTTGAATTGAATTTGAGATTCATTTTGGTCCATTTTGATGTTGATATATGAGATTGTTACTGCTACATTTGAAGGAAAAATTGTAGTGTTCGGATGGCATTTGTATCAATACATTTCGGCGGTACCAGGTATGTTGTGAAAGTACTGGTGGTACTTTCTAATATGTTAGGCGTTAGTAACTGGTTTTCTGCCTAACCCTACTTGTAATGGAATAACACTTCTTGCTTTATTGACTTTGCAACTATTTCTTGAATTGCAGCCGTAAAACGACTGATGAAAGAAGCCCAGGAATTGCATGAACCAACAGAGCAGTTCTATGCCCAACCTTTAGAGGTTAGTGCTAGAATTACTGGCGATGCTTTACTTTTAATGCTTAGAACAACATACAGGATGGTAAATGTTATAGGTGTGAATAGATAATAGAATAATGGAACAGATTGTTAATCTTTTACAACAATAACTTACAGTTTTAGAGGAATTTGCCCAGTTTTTGATTCCTTGCCAAAGTCAGGCAAGGAATCTATGCGATGGTGATGTCGTGTGGATGTATGTGTGTGTGTGTATGTATGTATGTGTGTGTGACGCCTGCTTGTAAACACGATATCTCAAGAAGCGTAACTCTGAGTGATCTCATACTTGGGATGTAGATTGCCCTAATTGAGTAGATGATCCCTATTGTTTTTGGTGGAGGTCAAAGGTCATTTGGGGTCACTAGAGGTCAAAAGGTAAATACCTTGAAAATTGCTTGTAAACACGATATCTCCAGAAGCGTAACTTTGAGTGATCTCATACTTGGCATGAAGGTTGCCCCTATTGAGTAGATGATCCCTATTGTTTTTGGTGGAGGTCAAAGGTCATTTGGGGTCAACAGGGGTCAAATTGTGAAAACCTTGTAAATACGGTATCTCAAGAAAGGAAGCTTGTGGAAATCTCATGTTTAGTATGTAGTTGCACCATGTTGAGTAGAGGAACCCTATTGTTTTCAGTGGAGGTCAAAGGTCATTTGGGGTCAACAGGGGTCAAATTGTGAAAACCATCTCAAGAAGAGAAGCTTGAGCAGACGTCATACGAAGTGGGTAGGTGTATCTTATTGAGTACAAGGGTCACAAGAGGTCAAAAGGTAAATACCTTGAAAATTGCTTGTAAACACGATATCTCCAGAACGATAAATGTGAGAGATCTCATAGTTAGCGTGTGGATTGCCCATATCGAGTAGATGATCCCTATTTTTTGGCAGAGGTGAAAGGTCATTTGGGGTCATGGGAGGTCAAAATGTGAAAAACTTGAATCTACAATATTTAAAGAACGGTCCTTCTAGTGAATTTTATACTTGTAATGTAGAATCCTCTTGTTGATTTGAGAACTTCTTTTAGTACATACCAACATAGTCTCTTCGATAACCATAAAGAAAAGATGAAGACAACATTAAATTTAGCATCAAAGATTATTATTTGGCAAACCTCATGCCACTGTCCTCATAAGGACATGTGAGCATGCATGAATTGTAAATTGGAATTGATTAAATATACCACGGGTTATTAGCTTTATAAAAAGAACTAAATTACTGATAATTTTGATCAAATACCCTTGAGCGTGCATGAACTGTGATTGCTTAATTGAATGAATCAAATTGTAACTGACCCACCCCTGTTCAAATTGGTCACTGTTATCTGACATAATTTATCACAGTTGACTGATAGTAGAAACCACAATGTCAAGAATAAATCATACAGTCTGTTGAGCCAGGTGCTCAATGGACTTAATCATTTACTGTATAAACAGTGTCTCTGTTTAGCCCTTAAAGGGCGTTTGTTTTACAGAAAACAACCATATTTTTAAAACCATTATTTGTGGATTTAGAATGATAGATTATTCAAAATAACAAATTACAGTAGCCTTATTTTCAAGGAATAAGATTCTCAAAGATCAGAAATTTAGTTATTTGTTGCTCAACAATAATTTGTTCAACCAAACTTTTTAAAATTCAAATGATGCATCCATTACTCATTACATGCATAGTGTTTTGAGGAGATGAAGCTTTGACAGATATTTATTGATGAGACTGAATGGTTTAACAATGGTTAGAGCAAATTTCTTTGTTCGCTATGTTGGTGTATTCTAAACGCCCTATTTCACTTTACAGTAGTTCAGGTAAGCTTTAAACAAATGACTTCTGTGTATCAAACCAGGGAAACTTGTACTGTGTGTTGTGTCTTCAAGTAGACTAAAGGCAAAATTGCAAGTCATGCTAGATTCTGGTTTAATAGGGTTATCAGTTTTTGCTAATTTTCAAGGACCTCATAGCCATTGGGAAGGGCATCACGCCAAAAAATCAAATACGAAAGAGCTGCCACCAATAGCTGTAACTCGGCAAAATAAAGTGCTATAATTTTGATTAAATAAACATGTTTACCTTTTTATGAAGTTATTAGACACGACAAAATATAATTTGTTCCCCTGCAGCATCATATCCGTTTGGGAGTTTTCTCATGTTTGTGTAGGTCAAAGGTTATTTGGGGTGACAAAACGTCAAAACCTTGTATACATGATATTTTAAGGGTGATAAATGTGAGCGATCTTACACTTAGTTTGTGAATTGTTCATATTTAGCATGTTGATGGCCATATAGGGTAGGTGATCCCTATTTTTTTAAGTGGAGGAAAAAGGTCATTTTGGGTCAGGAGATTTCAAAAGGTTTTGACCTTACTAAGATGGTATCTCAAGTAGGATAACTGTGTGGGATCTCATGGTTGTCATGTGGGCAATTCATGTTTGTTACAATATATCATGAGGCCAGGAATCACTAAGCCTTTTGGCTTTCTAGTTTCTTGGCCTTTTGGTTTTGATGAAATCGTGACCTTTGAAATCTTGCGTATGTATGTATGTATGTATGTATGTATGTATGTATGTATGTATGTATGTATGTATGTATGTATGTATGTATGTATGTATGTATGTATGTATTTATGTATTTATGTATTTATGTATTTATGTATATGTGTATGTATGTGTGTATGTATGTATGGGTGTGTGTATGTATGCATGTGTGTGTGCATGTATGCATGCATGCATGTGTGTGCATGGATGGATGAATGGATGGATGTGCCTGCGTACGTGCATACGCAGTACGTATGTGATGCCTACCTTGTAAACATGATATCTAATGAAGGGAAGGTCCTACAGGTCTCATATTTGGTATGTGGATGTACCATATTGAGTACCAGAAGCATCTTGTTTTTGGTGAAGGTCAAGGTCTTTTGGGATCACCAGGGTCAAATAGTGAAAACCTTGTAAACACTATATCTCAAGACAGGAAACGCACAGATCTCATATGTAGTATGTACGTGAGCCTTATTAAGTGCAAAAAGCTTATTGTTTTGGTGGAGGTCTTAAGTTATTTGGGGGTCAATAGGGGTCAAATGGTAAAAACCTTGTAAACAAGATCCCTCATGATGGGAAACTCACACAGATCTCGTACTTACTATGTGTGTACCTTGTTAAGGTCAAATACCTTTTATTTTTGGTGAGGATCAAAGGTCATTTGGGGTCAACAAGAGTCAACATTATGTGTGTGCATCTTATTGCACTTGTACAGATCTCACTTTTTATTCCTTGTGAAAGGCAGAAGGAATCTATGTGATGGTGATGTCATGTGCATGTGTGTGTATTTGTGTGTGTTACACTTCTTATAAACACTATACCTCAAGAAGGGTAACCACGACTGATCTCATACTTTGTGTTTGAGTTGGTCATACCAAGTTGATGACCTCTATTGCTTTTGATGGAGGTCAAAGGTCATTTGAGGTCACCAGAGGTCAAAATGTGAGAGGCTAGTAAACATGATAATGGTAACCATAACTGATCATATTTAGTACAGTATGTGGATTGGTCGTACTGAATAGAGGATCGCTATTGTTTTTGGTCGAGGTCAAAGGTCATTTGAGGTCACCAGAGGTCAAACTGTAAAATCCTTGTAAACACAATGTCTCCAGAAAGGTTACGGTGACTGATGTCATATGTGGTTTGTGGATTGGTAATACTAAGTAGATGATCCATACAGTTTTGATGGAGGTTAAAGATCATTTGAGATTACTATAGGTCAAACTGGGAAAACCTTTAAACACTTTATCTCGGGATGGGTAATGGGGGGATCTCATATTTTGCATGTCAATTACCCATATTGTGTAGATGATACCAACCAGTTTGGTGGAGGCCAAAGGTCATCTGGAGTCACCAGGGATCAAAGGGTCAAAATCATGAACTCCCATATTTTAAAAAGAGATAATGTAAGTGATCTAACTCTTTGCATGTCTATCACTCATATTCAGTAGTTCAGTATTTAGTATTCAAAATCTTGTAGAAACTGTATCTCAAGAAGGTTCATTGTAAGGGATTCATACTTAGTACGCGTATTGCCCATGTTGAATAAATTATTTCTGTCAACTTTAGCACCTTTATGTTTTAAGCGGTGGTGAATGACCACTTTGGGTTAAAGACTCATTGATGTGGTGTTTCGAACACAGTAACTGTAGTTGATCTCATACTTGTCATGTGGATAATTCATGTTTGTTATAGTATAACCATATGGCAAGGAATCACAAAGCCTTTTTGCTTTCTGGTTGATACAAAGACATATCTTATTGAGTGCATATATAGCCTAGTGCTTTTGAGGAAGGTCAAAGCTCACTTGAGATCAACCGGAATCAACTCAAGATCACCTTGTAAGCATGATACTGTATCTCAAGAAGGGAAGCTTTGACAGATTTCATATTTGGTGTGTAGTGAAGCTTGTATCTCTGTAGTATGCAGTCGTACATGTTTAGATGCATACCTACAATATCAGTCATCAACTTTGGTCAGCAGATGTCATTTTTCATTTCAATTGGTGATCAATACATAGATATTACAATAATTAAGTGTATTATATACACACTTCCTCACCTTATGCAATATATAAGATTCAAAATTAAGATGCAAACCTTGTAAACAGTATATATATCTTAAAAAAGGAAGCTGGTATTGATCACATATTTTGTCTGTGGGTGTACGTTACTGATTATAGGAAGCCTGAAGTTTTTGGTGGAGATCAAAGGTCATTTGGGTGAACAGGGCTTAAACAGTGAAAACCTTGTTAACACATTTTTTCAAGATGGGAAACTTGTACAGATTTAATATGGTACAGAATGTGCATGTATGCAAGACTCCTAATGTTTTGTGATGGAGGTCAAAGGTAATTTGAAGTCAAAAGCTGTCAAATGGTGAAAACATTGTAAACACAATATCTTAAGCACGTAAACTTGTACAGATTAATATTTCATATGTGAGAGTATCATATTTAGTACAAGTAGACAATTGATTTGGTTGATGTCAAAGCTCACTGGAAATCAACATGGGTCAAATAGTGATAACCTTGTCTCAAGAAGAGGGAAATATGTTCAGATTTAATATTTCATACGTGAGTGTACCTTCTTTACTGCAATATGTCTATTGTGTTTAGTGAAGGTGAATTTCATCGGGAGTCAACAGAGATCAAACAGTGGAAACCTTGTAAACATGGTATCTCAAGAAGAAGGGAAGCTACTACAGATTTGATAATTGGAGTGCAGGGAAGCAGTCACAGGGTTGCTATGCCCATTTTGTACCGTTGCTAAGGTTCAGGTAATTGGGTTACATAACATTGCAATGCACATGGTGGATTGTCCTTGGAGCTCACCAAGAAAGAGCAAAAATTCAACATTTTCAATCATTTGAATCTCACAGTTTACAGCAAATTATCACTTAAAACTCACTCAGAACATTGGGAACACATGTTCCAAGAGCATGGCCTAATATAATCATTCCAAGTTAGATAAATTGCACAAATATTTGATCCAAACGAAGGTTGCACATCTCAACACACTCGCAAAATCATACTTATCAGGCTTCTTTTTCACAAAGACAATTGAGTTTTCCACACGAAAATGACAAAAATGATAACAGAAGTGCTGTGATGCACTTTCGTGACAAGTTTTAAAATCTTTCTCTGGTTGCTAGGCCTACACTGTTTCTTTTCTAGTGCATATACCGGTATATCATACTCGCAGTATACATACTATTGATACGTAGGCCACACGCAAGACACATGCGACCCACAATGCAATTCTGTAAACTAGTTTGGACTTACTCAAATTTCGACATCGAGTGACGTCATTACATGTTATTGTCATATGACGAAAAAAGAGTTGGCATGGTTTGTATAGAGCAACCAACTGCGAAGGAAAGTGAAAGTGATGGGAGTTGTTTGGTATGTAAATATCACTAAAATGTTTCATGATTGACATGGAGTAGCTTTGGAGATTGACGGAGCGGTGATGCGGTTCCCTGACATGTGTTACTGAAGGTTGTTTGAAGGCGTGGTCAAAACCTAAAATCATCGATATCTCTGCCGGATGATCGTGTATGGTTGCAAAATTTGGAAGGATAGTTGAGGCGTGTACAGAGTATGTGCTGTGAAAACGTTAGTTTGATGGAATGCACAGAGGCGAAGATATCATCGTTTGAAAATTTGACTGCGCAATTGCGTATTAAAGCTGGGCAACCGTAGCATTTTCAAGGTCACTTTTCAAATAGAACTGTGTGAAGCGTCGTCGTTAATTCCATAGCAACCTGGTGACTGGAAGCTCTTGGATATATTTCAGTACTATGCTGTGTATTTTCAGATGAATAACTACAGTATCAGTCATCAACTTAGGTCAGCAGATGTCATTATACTTCTCGATTGGTGATATGAAAAATTACTCTAACGTTACAATAACCAAGCATCTTACACTTACATTACACTTACATTGTAGTATATCAGATTCATGAAAAAGAATCCTCATAATGAAGTCATCAAAACCACAACGTATTTGTGCACTCTGTTTGTTCTACCACAGTCAGCTTTCTGGTGTTACTGATTCTTTGTACCAATAGGTGCCAACAAAATATTTGTTGGTGTAATAAACACAGGCTGCTTCCTTCAGATCAGGATGAGGTGCAGGAAACAGTCAACAACAGGGGAGCAACTATCCAAAAAGTTTATTACCCTATATGCTTTTAGCGTAGATACCTCAAAGGAGGGGTGGTCCTTGTTTCCAGACAGTGAATATTTCACAGGAAAAACGTAAAGGAGGAAACCATCAATCCTCTAGTTGTTTCACATTGATACCTGCAGCTGTTCATTTTGAAAAAAAAAATACCAGAAGTGGAGCAATGAATGGCTTACATTTCTTTTATGTCATGTCTGTCTTATGGCTGTGTGAAGAACTAAAATCTGTTTCATAGCACATTTATATACTTGTATTTTGGATAAACTAAGATAGTATGGGGTGAATGGTGTCCCCAAATTAAGTTGTCTGTGTCAGCATAACTGTCTAGATTTGTAAAGTGGTTGAGCCAGTTTTGAATGAAATCAATTGATGTCATGTTAGATTATGGCCTCAGGTTGTAAAAAAGTCCATACTCTGCATGACTTTACAGAACATAGGATCTACTTTGGAAGACATAATGTAGCAGGCATTGATAAAAGACCAAGACTAAAAATTTTAGTTGCTGGAAAGTGGGTCAGATGTCAATCAGCCCTAAACAGGTGTTTTGAGAATTTTTCACATTTATGGTTAAAACACTGTGCATTCATGGTGGGTTCAGATTACTGCATTTGTGGTTTCAAGTTATGATCATTTGTGATTAGAATTTAGTACATTTATGGTAGGTATTACAATACAGTAATTAAAAATTATCACATTTAAATGAGCGTTATATATGGTTGTCACTAGATTTATGGGTTAGACAGACCAGCTGGTGCCCTTGTGCATTTTCATGTAGCAAAATATCCTCTTCATATAGTAAGTAGGGTGAAAGGCATGGGCAAAATTCAGTAGTTTGTTAGCTGGTTTGCTAGAAAACCAAATGTAACATGGGTAAATATAAAGAAATTTATTGTAAAGCCCTAACATAACAAACTTCAACTTTTGGCAAGGAAGCCTTTATTATTGTCTTTTTGGACAAACCTACCAAAGTTGATAAATATGGTGGGCTGGATGTTGACCATGAGATTGACAACTTTTGGATCTGACCCTGCTGCTGGTTTTGGAGGGATTTGTCTCAGGCAGTTTGACATTCAAGTCAGATTTGGCAGCTTTGCCTGCTCAAAATGGTACATTGGTTTGGTCTTGAGTGGTTTGAGTGGGAAGGTTTCATGATTTTGGGTGGTTTTGCCAATTCCAATGTCCAACATCAAAAACCAGACCGATGCACACCTTTAATTAGAAGTATAGTAAATACTGTTGTAGGCAAGGGCGTTGAGTCTGTGCAGGTTGTATAATGTTATTTGCTACACGTTGAAATTATCCACAGCGGTAAACGGTCAGTTGAGGATTGAGATCTATGCTGTCATCGTACTGTTTTCTATCGAAAGTTAGTGTTAGAATACCAGTACACCAAGCTTTTCTGTTAGAATGCAGTATCAGCATATCACTGAAAGAAGTATCTAATTGATTACTTCACTGAAAGAAGTATCTAATTGATTACTTCACTGGAAGAAGTATCTCATCGATTACATCATTGGAGAAAGTATCTATTTGATTACTTCACTGGAAGAAGTGTCTAATTGATTGCTGTATTAAATATTAAAAGTTTATGCTGTCAAAACTAACTGCTTTCTGACAGGACAATTTATTTGAGTGGCATTTCACAGTTCGTGGACCACGGGATTCTGATTTTGATGGAGGATTTTACCATGGCAGAATAGTTTTACCACCAGAATATCCAATGAGGCCACCAAGTATCATGCTATTAACAGTAAGTATCAAATCTCAAGACTATTATTTATGCTGATACTATGAGTATGATGAATGTGAAGTACTACAATTGCATGCACCCTTTTAGTGGGTCCAGTACTTCTGATCCCAACTGAACAAACTGAAGCAATCGATGACCATGTGACTTTACAGTAATTACAATTAGTGTGTGCTATTGTTGTATTTATGATGTTACACATTTTAAATCAAACACCTCAGTCCACACTTACCTGCAGCACAATTGCCCTTATGTCTACCATCTCAAGAGTACTGCTGGTTACCTTTAAAGCCACCCTTCTGTTGTTGATGTCCAATATAAATGGCCAATCCACTCTGTTCAATCCATTCTGATAATCCTCTCTGCTTAGAGAGCTAGAAGGTAGTTTTATTACATTTTGCATCTTAGGGTATGGCAGTTCCAAAACAAAAAAAAGTCACTGGCGTTATTTTCAGCACGTAAGCACCTACTTGTTCACAGTACAGGGAATTCTGTGCCCTTAATACTATAGTAGTAATGCAGTAACTTGTATTCATGTCCTTATGTAAATGTATTGACAAAAACTCACACACACAACAATAACCACAGAAGATTTTATTTGTGTATCTTCAGCAGGGTTTAGAGGTGTTTTTTTTTGTTTCATGAGAAAATGTTCATCTTAGGCCTACTTCACACCAACATGCTGTGTACTGATTTTGAGAATGCAAACTATCATCATCACACAATTTCAACAGCTGTTTCTACAACATGCCACTGATACAGAACACGTGGATTTTGGCCAGTTACATTCGAAAATAATTACAGTAGTAAATACATCCACTCAAACCTTTTCGTCAAATCCTTTGGCCACATTCAATCTTTAACAAAAGTTACAGTAAAGTACAGTACATAATTTATTTTGTACAATTTTGCCAGTATTTCTTACTCATGATTGATATTTTGTAAGTTATAGCAAAAAACTTATCATAATGTTTTAGGAAGATTCAGTTCAGTATCAGTCAGAAAGTATAAGCTCAGGCCTGTATGCAAATCATAGTTCTTCAATGAAACTGATCTGCTGCAAAGTGACCTTGTATCGTAAACTTTTGTCAAATTAAATTGCAGACCTGAATGTTTAAATAGAAGAAGGGAGGTCCAGAGAAACAAATTTCATAAAGATATTGATGTATTGTATGAAAATTTGCTTTTCTTTGTGTGTCGAGCTGCCTTTGCTGAAAGATGACGGAATTACATACTCAATATTCAAACATGCTGCATGAGATACCTACTCTAGGCCTAGCAGCAGTCAGGCCATGCAAATGAATGTAACTTAAAAAACTTTTAGAAAACTTTTGCTAAATTCTCATTGATGCAGAGAAATGCTGATGCCTAAAAATAACTGTAAAATTATCTTCATACATGAAAATGCTGCCTATTCATAATTACAGAGAAATTTGATAAGATAATAGCATTATTTGTTGGCCTATTTCACTATCTAACATAGAGAAAAGCATACACCGACAATACAGTATACTTGTTTAAAACCACACAGAGCTACAAGCTAGCCAGCTGTTTGCTCAATTTACTTAATGTGGGCAGAGGCTTTTTCAGAGAACAAATTCAAAGAGTAGGTTAAAGTTCTGTTAAACTGCTATTACTGTAGCACACTGTTCACCAAGTAAAACTAACCACTTTCATTAACATAGCTTCATAAAAACATCGTTCTTCAGAAGCCTTGAGTTCCTTTTTTCTCCTATTTTTAAATTTTGAAATGAGATATATTAAAGTGGATTTGTAATTCATTGTTGGTCATTTTGATGTGTATCAACACTACATTTGGAAAATGATTTCTGTTTGTTCGTTTGATATGTACTGTATCTGTACCATTACATTTTGGCAGTACCAGGAAAGTTTCAGCAGTACCAGTACACCTCCAGTGGAAGTCCATCTGTTTACTAATTTCTTTTGCATCTGATTTTTAGTATTAAGGATAATCGTAACCTTTGTACTCATGCATATGTGTGTGTATGCGTGTGTATGTGGGTGTGTGTTTATGTCCATGATGACCTACCATCTAAACTCGGTATCTCAAGAAGGGAAGCTTGGACAGATCTCATATTTGGTATGCAGGTGTACCACAATACGTAGAAGAACCCTATGGTTGTTGTTTTTGGTGGAGGTGAAAGGTCATTTGAGTCAACAGAACTCAAATTGTGAAAACCTTGTATACATGATTTCTTAAGAAGGTAGTAGCTTGGACAGATCTCATATTCAGTATGTTGATGTATCACATAGAGTAGCAGAACCCTATTTTTTAGTGAAGGGGTAAAAGGTCATTTTGGACCAACATGGGTCAAATTGTGAAACCTTGTAAACACAATATCTCAAGAAGGGAAGCTTGGACAGTTCTCATATGTAACATATTTATTATATATAGTCTTTGATAGAGGTCAAAGATCATTGGGGTCAATGGGGGTCAGATAGTGAAAACATTATCAACACAATATCTCAAGAAGGGAAGCTTAGACAGATCTCATACTTAATAGGTTAATGTACCGCATTGAGTACAAGAACCCTATTGAACTTTGCTTGGTTGGTTCTCTGCCAGAGATAACTGTGTACCCTCAGCAAAAGTTCTTTAGCCTGTTATTTAGGAGTTGTACATAGTTTGTACTTTATAAATAAAACTGAGTGGTCATTGTTTTTGCCGTACATTAAAATATAATTGGTTACATAATAATTGTCCTTCAATTTCCAAACATAGTTTTAAATTTCATATGGATGTTAATTCCTACCTAACTCGCTCGTCACACAAAATGTGCACTCCATTTTTTTAGACTGAAATTCTTCCAAATCACTGTTCGCTACTGAGGTGTAAATATTTGGAATTCCATCCCTGATTATGTGCAACACAGCAAATGCTTGAACACTTTTAAAGAAAAGCTTAAAACCCATTTAGTTTGTAAACAGGATTAATTTCACCTGTTACTCATTTTTCTTCGTTTTTCCTTTTTTTGGTTCCTTGCATCAGCAAAGGAACCTATGCAGTCAGGTTGGCGTGTGTATGTGTGTGTGTGTGCATCTGTGACACTTGCTTTGGTATGCTCTAACTCAATAGGGGAAAGTCCGATGAAAGTCAAACTTGGTATGTAGGTTTGCCATATTGAGAAGGTGTGCCCTATCGTTTTTGGTGGAGGTCAAAGGTCATCTGGTGGAACTGGGGACAAAAGTCTGTTTTGCTTGGGTACACTGTAACTTAATAGGGGAAATTCAGATGAAAGTCAAACTTGGTATGTAGGTTCGCCATATTGAGAAGGTGTACCCTATCGTTTTTGGTGGAAGTCAAAGGTCATCTGGGGAAACTGGAGGCAAAAGTTTGTTTTGCTTGGCGACGCTCTAACTCAATAGGGGAAAGTCAGATGAAAGTCAAACTTGGTATGTAGGTTTGCCATATTGAGAAAGTGTGCCCTATTGTTTTTGGTGGAGGTCAAAGGTCATCTGGGAGAACTGGGGGCAAAAGTCTGAAAACCTTGTTATGCTACGGATGCTCATATGTTCCATCAGTCCCCCTCCAGTGCATCATGGAAGTACTGCTTGAGTTAGCAGTTTCTTGATCCAATGAAAAAGAAGCAGTGTTGTTTGCACTACTGTAGGTGGTGACAGGAGACAAGTTTTGGCTGGATCAGTTTACCTCCTCGTGCCTGAGTGCTAATGTGTGCATTCATGTAAGTGTCTTTTCAATTAGTGAGGTGGGCAGGTAACAATGAAAGAAAATAAGTCAGTTGGTGTTCTTACAAGTTTAAACTAGACCCCAGTAGTTCCCCCAGGGCATGCTATCAGTTTATTGGACTTTAAAGGGGCATAGATGAGATAAGCCATATTGAAATTTGCAGAGCCCCTTCTTGAAATAAGAGATTCACAGCTGTTTGTGTTTTGGAAAATGAATGGGATATTGCTGTATATTGCAGAAATCAACATCTGCAATTCATTGCATTAATTGAAATGGCTTTGTTGATATTTATGAACCCAGGCATATAATTTTACAGTATGTATATTTCAAATGCAAGGAACCATAGTGCCCATAGGCTGTTGTGAAATCATGCAAAATACTTCTTCGCTTACAGATTGTATGTAACACTGTTGATGGTTGGTCACATTAGTGCTATGGAAGTAGTTCCATGTGGGTGCATGTTTGTCATGTTTGGGGTTCAAAGTCTGAAATGGGCCATTTTATAAAAGAATGAAATATGTTTCTCTCTCTACAGATTTTATGTTACAAAAGTGAGAGTTCATCGTCAGAAATGGACCATACATGCTATCGTACAAAATAATGCAATATGCTCCCTTTTACTTCATAATTAGCATTATATGCTCTCCATCTGTGCAAGGAACCAGAGTGCACTTGGGCTCTTGTTTTCTCTTTGTTTTACTTGCTGTCTGTTCTCTTTTTCCTATGTTTTTGTATATTGATTAAGCTTTGTTTCTTTCTTCTTCAGGGGTGATTACCCGGACAAGCTTTTAAAAGTTTCTTGTAATCACTCCTCAGTCTCTTTAACTACATATTTCATTGTAATGTTTCATTTTATCTATTCATATCGAGACTGAAATAAAGTTACAGTTACAGTTTTAAATGGCACAGTTTTCTTTTGCACAGCCAACTGGACGATTTGAAGTTGGAACAAAAATTTGTTTGTCAATATCAGGACACCATCCAGAAACATGGCAACCATCATGGAGCAGTAAGTACAAATGTTATCGAGATAAATAATGAGGGCTGGCTAGCGATCTTGAAGCAGTGCACTTGAGGACAAAGTTGAATAAGAAAGCTAAGAAGGAAAGACATACATCAGCAATGTGAAGCAGTACTAACACAGTTTGATAAGGGTATGTCAGTAATTTTGGTGCACTAAGGTCATTGTTCCTTCAGATAAGTAATAAGGCATGCCAACAATCTGATCTGGAATTGCAATGTTAACCAAGTAATTAGGCAAAGTGAAGCAGTGAGAATGAAGAGGTAAGGATAATGCCTAAAATTTAATTATAAGTTGATACCGTAGCTTTTCAGATTTTTCATAGTTGTGAACTTTGTTGATGTTTGATGATCTTAAATTCACTTATCAGCCTGGTACCTTCAAGATGCTTCCCTCAAACTGGGTACAGGGATTTTGAGAAATGATTCCCTGTATTTGGTATTATGTCATCAGACAGGGCATTTCCAGAAGATACTTGAGCTTAAAGTGGTATACATGTTGATGGTCTCCATCACTAGCGATATAAAGACAATGTTCAGGCCCGTATGCAGCTTTTCCAGTGGGGGGTTCAATTTTACCACAAGTGGAACATTTTCCTGATAACAATGATCAACAACTTGAAACTCATTATATATGTTGCTAATGTAGGCCTACTATCATAGGCTCAGAGGAACTCCAGATCTTGTGGGGGATTCGTCCGAACCCCCTTAACCCCCCCCCCCCCCCCCGGATACGGGCCTGATGTTAATCCACATTTGAGAATACTATATCCTGCAGATATTTGTAGCAGCTGTGTGATTCGTCAATACTAACATATTTTACATCTCAGTGATAGTATCCTCATCATCACCTATGGCGTGCCACTGAAATTCTCTTATTTGTTTCGCCATGCTCCATTGCAATGCTTTTTAATCATGTTGAATCCAAATGCCCATCGTCTAATGCTGCCCCACTTCCTCCACCTCTGAACAATGGCTGTTTGATCAATTCTAGCATGCTGTTCTGCCACCCTCTTGTAGTCATCTTACACATACTAATCCACTGAAATACAAAGCAAATGCTGATGCGCTGCAGCAGGGGTATTAGGAGCTATTCATTAATAGCACAGACACACAGAGAGATTCGGCAACTAACTATGGTAGTCTTTGCCATGAAGAGATAGACATAAGCGCTATTCCATTTTGTCAATGTGGCACATAATTAGGCCTCTGGGCCAATTTTTCACTACATGAAAAACATGAATGGCCAAATCACAACTTAAAATTGCCTTGGTGGTAGTCTTGATAATGTGTGCGAATTTCAAAGTCAAAAGGTAATTGCCTTGAAAATTCTGTTGCTCTCTGCGTACAGCCTTTCTCCCACTCGGAGAAGCAAGATTATGATCTTCAAAAGTATTTTAGTACCCCAGTGGCCAAGAATCCCCAAACGTTAGTCTTGCATGTGCAAGAGATTCTAAACAATCTGCAATAACTTCACAAACTTTCAGTCAAACCCTTCCTCCTGCTTGATGTTTTTACGACCATGGCTTGGAACTTTTGCTGTTGCCTAGCATACATTCGTACACACTAAAAGCCTAGCCTAAAACTATGTGGAAGTTGTATTTACACAACTGCCCTCCTAACATATTGAGTGTGCAGTTTATTGCCTGCCCTAGAGGGTGACATCCCCAGTTAGGCAGATAGTTGCTTACCCTTATGAAAAATGTTTTGTTTTTTAGCAATTAGCCAGTGGTTTTTTTCAGCCCTTCAAATTTGAGCTGCAACACTAGTCGGGCCAGCTGAATACTATCATTGTCAAGGAGAATGTGGTCCAATGCCCCTTTGACCATAGGACTTCATGTCCCCTCCCCCATTTTGTACATGCCAATGACTATAGCTAACTTCTGCATGACAGTGCAAAAGTGTCACATAAAAAGTTGGAAAGATCCAGGGACGCTTTCTGAAGTTGACATTAATCATATCCTAACCTAGTGAGATGAATAGTTAATAGCCTAACCACCTCCCTGGTCATTGTTGTCAGTGGAAATGAGCAGCTGACTATTTGTAAGCTACCACGTTCATGTGATTATGGAAAGTTCAAATATTGCTTAGAAATCCTAGCGGCTTAAATTATTATTTTTTCAAGCCTTGAATTTGTACAAGAATGACTTTTTTGAGGGTTGTGATGTACTGTAGCATTATGCTACGTCAGTACATGTATATGTACATGCCTTAAGTCAAGCGGCAGTACGCATGACAACAAACTGAATATTTTTTTTTTTTTTTAGTGTGATCAGTATCTGTATCAGTATCAGGCCAATATTAACTTTGGCTTTCCGGTTATCGGCAATATCCAATGTAACAGTATCAGCTCAGCACTGCTGGAAACAGGATTTTTTTAGTGTTTTCAGCTGCGTATATGCAGCCTAGAGATAAAGATCTATTGTCTGAAAATTACGTTGTGGAAAATTGAGAAGTGTTTTCATCGGACATTCCGACTGGTGATATTACTGGCATAACGTAATAACTACTAATATGGTAACATTTTGTCAACATAAACTGCATATGTTTCTGCCGAAAAATGTTTCCTTTATCTCAAATCTATAGCTAAAATTTCTGGTTGAAATAGTTTTTGGAAACAAAATTTGCTTCAGCTGTAAGCATCGTACTTAAAGAGGTACTATATATCTATAACCATATGGCAAGGAATCACAAAGCCTCTTGGCTTTCTGGTTAAACCTGGATAACTGTATTGTATCTTTCTGAATGTTATTGTTACACTTTTGTATATATATTTTTCTCCAGAGGAAGAAGAGACCTCATCAAAATTGTTTGTAGTAAGTGGTAATAAATGATGAACCAAGTTAAGACACAAACTGCACTGTTTTATGAATGATTAATAAGTATGATCATACCATTGATTTCTTCATTAAATGATATCATTATTATCTGAGTAATAACCTACAGTATAGTCTTTGTTTATCATAGGCAAGTATTAAATTAAGAGGAAAAAACAAAAAAACAATGTCTACTCATAAGAAAGTCATGTACGATTGTACTCCCCAATACAGTTGTATTATTGACATTGTAAATGCCACTATTGGTCCTCTCCCCATTTTTTTTTGTTTTGTTTCTTTGAATGCAGTTCGGACTGTCTTGTTAGCTATTATTGGGTTCATGCCGACCAAGGGTGAAGGTGCCATTGGTGCATTAGACTACACAACTGGGGAACGAAAGAAACTTGCCAGGAAGTAAGTGAACCTATTGCTGTTGAAAGTACATGTATGTCTTTGACATCTTTGGTATTAGATGCCTGACATCATGTACTCTATGCTTTTAACATAAATAGTGTATTGAATGTGTATATTTGACATAAATGATGCACTACAGTTCATTTACTGCATATTTGGATTTAACACAAGCAGAGAAATACACAGAAGAGTTGAAACACGTAAAGAAAATGAATTACAAACACAATTAGAAGCATAGGCACCTGGTGTACACCACATGTAATTCCTCTTCATTGCAAAATGATCAGTTTGTAGATCAAAAGTGCACAGGTTATGAACTTGTGTGCCTCGGGAAGTTTATCATTGGTTTGTGCCAATCACAGGTGGATTAGCAGATGTGGACAGGTATTAGCATTACAGATATCCCATGTTTGTATATGGAACTTGGGAATGTGTGCTTAGGAAAGCTGAACATGGGTTTGTGTCAATCACTCTCTATTGGTAGAAGTGGACACTCGTTAGCTTTACAGGTATGAGATATCCCATACATGGATGCGAAATTGTGACTTTGTGCTTAGGAAAGCTTAACATTGGTTTGTGCCAATCACAGCTGGATTAGCAGGTGTTGACAGTTGTTAGATTTCCCATGTGTGCATTTGAACTCAGTGATGTGTGCTTAGGAAAGCTTAACATTGGTTTGTGTCAGTCACTGCTGGATTAGCAGAAGTGGACAGTTATTAGTTTTACAGATACCCATGTGTGCATGTGAACTTACTAATGTGTGCTTAGGAAAACTTAACATTGGTTTGTGCCAATCACTGCTGGGGTAGCTGATGTGGATTGTTGTTAACTTTACAGATATCACAGAACGTTCATATTCTAGAAATGCTTACTTAGAAAGTGCTTCCTGTTTTAAATCACTATGGAAAAACTTCGTTAAAGATGAAGAGAAGTTTGTATACCTTATCTGCCTTATTGATGGCATTTTAACTGAATTTATTGCTTCTGTATGCACCTCACTTAGAAGCCCTTGAATGATGTTTATCGGTTAACTCTTGTTGTATAATTAACCTTCTGTAAAGTAGCAATATATTTTGCCAACATGGAATGTGGTTCTTATGAGGGGACACAATTCTCTTGGTTCGATGCATATGCAACATTGGTTGACGAGTTTGATCTATAAAAGTGTGTTTCTGTATGATTAAGAGCAAAGACCTGTAAGGCTAGTGTGATAGGAATTATGCAACCCACAGAGGGATTTTTGATTCCTTGCCGAAGGCAGAGGAATCTATGCGATGGTGATGTCGTGTGTGTGTGAGGGTGTGTGCGGGTGTGTATGTGTGTGTATGTGCGTGTGTGACACCTGCTTGTGAACACGATATCTCAAGAAGCGTAACTCTGAGTGATCTCATACGTGGCATGTAGATTGCCCTTATTGAGTAGATGAACCCTGTTGTTTTTGGTGAAGGTCAAAGGTCATTTGGGGTCACTAGAGGTCAAATGGTAAATATCTTGAAAATTGCTTGTAAACATGATATCTCCAGAAGCGTAACTCTGAGTGATCTCATACTTGGCATGAAGATTGCCCTTATTGAGTAGATGATCTCTATTGTTTTTGGTGGAGGTCAAAGGTCATTTGGGGTCAACAGGGGTCAAATTGTGAAAACCTTGTAAACACGATATCTCAAGAAAGAAAGCTTGTAGAAATCTCATGTTTAGTATGTAGTTGTACCATGTTGAGTAGAGGAACCCTATCGTTTTCAGTGGAGGTCAAAGGTCATTTGGGGTCAACAGGGGTCAAATTGTGAAAACCATGTAAACACGATATCTCAAGAAGAGAAGCTTGAGCAGATGTCATACGAAGTGTGTAGGTGTATCTTATTGAGTACAAGGGTCACCAGAGGTGAGAAGGTAAATACCTTGAAAATTGCTTGTAAACACGATATCTCCAGAACGATAAATGCGAGAGATCTCATAGTTAGGGTGTGGATTGCCCACATTGAGTAGATGATCCCTATTTTTTTTGGGAGAGGTGAAAATGGGAGGTCAAAATGTGAAAATCTACAATATTTAAAGAACGGTCTTTCTAGTGAATTTTATACTTGTAATGAAGAATCCTCTTGTTGATTTGAGAACTTCTTTTAGTACATACCAACATTGTCTCTTCGATAACCATAAAGAAAAAATGAAGACAACATTAAATTTGGTATCAAAGATTATTATTTGGCAAACCTTATGCCACTGTCCTTATAAGGACATGTGAGCATGCATGAATTGTAAATTGGAATTGATTAAATATACCACGGGTTATTAGCTTTATAAAAAGAACTAAATTACTGATAATTTTGATCAAATACCCTTGAGCGTGCATGAACTGTGATTGCTTAATTGAATGAATCAAATTGTAACTCACCCACCTCTGTTCAAATTGGCCACTGTTATGTGACATAATTAATCACAGTTGACTGCCAGTAGAAACCACAATGTCCAGAATAAATCATACAGTCTGTTGAGCCAGGTGCACAATGGACTTAAGCATTTACTGTATAAACAGTGTCTCTGTTTAGCCCTTAAAGGGAAATAGGGTGTTTGTTTTACAGAAAACAACCATATTTTTAAAACCATTATTTGTGGACATAAAATGATAGATTATTCAGAATAACCAATTACAGTAGCCTTATTTTCAAGAAATAAGATTCTCACAGATCAGAAATTTAGTTATTTGTTGCTCAACAATAATTTGTGCACCCAAACTTTTTAAAATTCAAATGATGCATCCGTTACTCATCACATGCATAATGTTTTGAGGAGATGAAGCTTTGACAGATATTTATTGATGAGACTGAATGGTTTAACAATGGTTAAAGCGAATTTCTTTGTACGCCATGTTGGTGTATTCTAAATGCCCTATTTCACTTTACAGTAGTTCAGCTAAGCTTTAAACAAATGACTACTGTGTATCAAACCAAGGAAACTTGTACTGTGTGTTGAGACTAAAGGCAAAATTGCAAGTCATGCTAGATTCTGGTTTAATAGGGTTATCAGTTTTTGCTAATTTTCAAGGACCTCATAGCCATTGGGAAGGGCATCACGCCAAAAAATCAAATACAAAAGAGCTGCCACCAATAGCTGTAACTCGACAAAATAAAGTGCTATAATTTTGATTAAATAAACATGTTTACCTTTTTATCAAGTTATTAGACACGACAAAATATAATTTGTTCCCCTGCAGCATCATATCCATTTGGGAGTTTTCTCATGTTTGTGTAGGTCAAAGGTTATTTGGGTGACAAAAGGTCAAAACCTTGTATACATGATATTTTAAGGGTGATAAATGTGAGGGATCTTATACTTAGTTTGTGAATTGTTCATATTTAGCATGTTGATGGCCATATAGGGTAGGTGATCCCTATCGTTTTAAGTGGAGGTGAAAGGTCATTTTGGGTCACGAGAATTCAAAAGGTTTTGACCTTACTAAGATGGTATCTCAAGTAGGATAGCTGTGTGGGATCTCATGCTTGTCATGTGGGCGATTCATGTTTGTTACAATATATATCATGAGGCAAGGAATCACTAAGCCTTTTGGCTTTCTAGTTATTTATATTCTTGTTACAACTGCGATGGCAGCAGACAACCTGGATGTTATGATATGATACAGAAAAGTTTCCAATGACAGAGGGACAGAGTTGATGACACTCCCAGGGTTCTGTCCAGGATGGCTGGAGTGCTGGCAGGACTATCTGAGCGGAGTGCCATCATCCGTTGGCACGGAGCGTACAAGAAAAGTTTTGGAATTAACCACCCCCCAGATGGCCGGAAATGGCACTCGCTGGGTTTTTTCAGCTGTATATGCACAGCCTAGAAATTGGGATCACTTGTCTGAAATTCTCAGTAGATGAAGAAAAGGAAATCTTCCCATTTGTTCAATCATCCGTCTATAGTTTCTTTGTAATACATCATCACCAAATCAGTTGCAACCTACCACTGGACAGGTCTAAACATGACACCTGTTTCTTTTGTTTGAAAATTGAAACAAAGTGAGTGACAGTTGCTGCTCTTTGACACTAACCATCGAAATCAAAGTTTTGCAGCTAAAGTATTCAGTTAAACATTGATATACTGTAGCACTTAAGAGCCAGCATTGGCCGGGAAGCATAACACATAACGCAGTGATGCTTTGAGATATGGTAGAAGTCTTTTTTTCAACTTCAACCTAGTTCGCGGGAAATCTGCGATATTCGTGGGAAATCCAGGTCTGGACACAAAAGAGAAAGAAATAACAAAATGGGAAAAAATCAAAAACAAAAATCTGTAAAAGGGAAAAAAAGAGGAACATGTTACCAAACAGGGCAGCAAAAATACAAAACCAAAAAACTGTGAAATAGTAAAATAAATTACTTTGTTATACACCAACTAAGTACATCAATATCACCAACAGTTTTCCATGTTCCTAACAAGGTTTCAAATTTACAGTATGCTCAACCGCTAGATTTTCTCTCATACTCAACATGCTTGAAACATGGACATAATAACATATGTAAGAAGGTAATTTTGCTTTTCTTATGATCTACTTGCACACAAACAGACCGAACCTGAAGTGAAAGCCTGGTAGAATAGGTGAAAATGCAGTGATTAGTTGCTTACAAAATGAAAATTCTTTGCTCGAGGAAAGTAGCTCAAGTAATAGGCATATGTACATATTAGAGGTCTGGCATCCTGCCAAGAGCTCACAAAAACTTGTTCATCGAAGAGGAAAATGTATTGAACCACACAAGTGGTTGGGGTTAAGAAAAACCAGTCTATCTTTGTGTTTTGCTTTGCTCCATTATTAAAAAACTACTGAAAGCCACCATATGAGATGTTTCACAGATGTTGCTGGTCTTAAGATGTACGTGAAACTTCTTTACATTAGAATGGTGTTTGACATGTCAAAACGTCCATGGCACTGTGTGCAAATATGAAAGTAATGCGTAAAGGCCTGACCTAGCCCTGACCGATATCTGTGGTTGCTCGCCCCTCGTTTTTTGATTCCTTGCCGAAGGCGGGCAAGGAATCTTTGCGATGGTGATTCGGTGTATGTGCGTGAGGGTGTGTGTGTGTGTGTATGTGTGTGAGCAAAATCTTGTGAACGCTCTAGCTTTTGAAGGGAAAGTGCAAGGTGGGTCAAAGTTGGTATGTTGATAGAACATATGAAGATCTCGGCTGGGATTGTTTTCGGTGAAGATCAAAGGTCATCTGAGGTCACCATCAGGCAGAATGTGTACAAACTATGTTTGCAGTATCTCAGAAACGACAAGTTGCATCATTTTCAAACTTGGGTGGTATGTACTGCCCTGTCAGTAAATGAGATTGTGAGGGTATTCTTGTAGGTCAAAGGTCATATGGGGTCATCAGAAGTCATAATGTGAAAAGCTTGTGAACACTCTATCTTTTGAAGGGAATGTGCAGGAGAGTCCAAAGTCAGTGTGTGGGGAGGACATTTAAAGATCTTGACTGGGATTGATTTTAGTGGATGCCAAAGGTCACCAGAGGTCATCTGCAGACAGACTATAGACAAAACATGTTTGCAGTACCTCATGAACTGCACATTGCACAAACTTTGACCTTCGAGGGTATGTAGGACTTTCTAAGTAAATAAGGTGAGGGTGTGTCTTGTGATCAGAGGTCATGTGGGGTCATCAGAGGTCGTAACATGAAAAAAACTTGTAAACACACTATTTACTAAGGAGGAGATAATTTCAATATTTACAAAGGGGAGACAATTTCACACTTTAAAGTTGTTCTTTTTAGATGGAGTATATAAATATAATTACTGGTTTAAGTTTTGATGTGGGTCAAAGGCCATCTGAGGTCCTTGAGTACAAAGTGTTAAGACCTTTGCTGATGTTTCTCTCCTTCAGTATTTTCCTATGGGTGAAAGGTATTTGAGCTCCCTTCCAAGCAAAGACTAGCAACGCTTGCACATTTAGGAAGTTCCAATTTGAAAACTTTTACCTGTCAGTTAGGTAATGAAGTGTAGTTGCTGTACTAATTTCACAAGTCTTTGACATATAATGATGAAACTACATCTATGGGTCTTCAGCTGGCATCATGCTGGTTTCTGATAAAGTACTGTATGTCTGAAAGCATCTGTAAAGTATCTAAAAGCCCAATTTGGTCAAGTTCAGCAGGTACAATACACCTTTGAGTTTCTATTTAGTCCCCAATTCAGCTGTACAGTATTTGGTATCATGCATCTTTTATTTATTACTCTTGTTTTGACAGTTAAAAGTGCTCACTTAGTTTTCAAAGCCATAATTGGCTTTTAATTCCATCTGAGACATCTGTTTGGTCTGAAAATGGTGATTGACCAATGACCTCTGTGGAAAATGGGAGAAAGGTTGACCCTTATCTTTCCCAGAGGAATCATTATCTGAGATACAGCGCTCCTTCTGTCATCAAACAATGTAGAATAGATTTGTTGTCTGAAGTGGAGACAGTTGCACATGGAAGATTTCTGTGAGGGAAAAGTCTTATTGTGCAAAAGAGATAAATAAGTTATTACTTGTTCATATGGTGGGGTAGATGGAGGAATTTATGTAGTTTATATAATTGGCAGTCATTTCAACTGTCATATGAGTATATCTCTTGTTCCTGGGAAATTTGTACCGTACCTAGGCTACCACTGTGCAGGCTGGAGAATTCTTGGCCACCAGTGTTATCTTACATTACATGCATGCAGCAGGTACAGGTATTGGAAAATGGTGTGCAGTATTAATGGCGTCATCTGGTATATCCTGTGGTTACTACAGTAAACTGCAACTTGAAAAAAATTAGTGGAAGTGCATGTATTAGTGGCAAGGAATCACTAAGCCTCTTGGCTTTCTTGTTATGAACTTAGTGACGGATCATATCTACAATATATCATCCCTATCGTGTATACATTCCACTTGCATAATATTGTAGTCCAAATTTACTACAATTTCAACCCTAACCATGCAAACATACATAGGAAAACCAGTTCGGATAACAGTGCAAATATCCGCAAAAGAACGTCAACACAACATTCAGTGAGGGTCAAGAGGGTATGTCTTGGTCACAGTTGCTTGCAGAGTGCATGATGAAAAGTAAGCACCAGGGGCTGGTGTATGGTTGGACATTAGTAGGTGTGTTTTACAAAATTCTTGTTGTCCCATCTAATGCAGCTTTAGAATGTCACCCTGCAGTGTCGTCACAAGTTAGTTTGATGCCTAGCCATTGCTGTATTCAATTAATGACAGGTACAGTAGCTCAGGTGTTTAAATAACTAGGAATAGATATGCTTTTGACAGAAATGCTGCTTATCACAGATAGATATTCAGCAAAGCAGGTTCAGTTATTTCATTTGCGTTGAATCTAGTATTTTGTGATTCATGCATTTGTGTAGGCTGTGACTTGGCAGCTATCTTGTCATTCAGTTCACTTTGTATAATAGGCAATTGCATAATTTGATTTTTAGCTCACACACATTACTGTGTGAGCTTATAGAGCCAGGCAGATGTCGTCAACTTTTTAAAATGTTTCAGAGTTTTCATTTTTGAAGTATTTTGACTGAAACTTTGGTCATAGATTCTTTGTCAAAATAGATATTTTTGTACTATTTAGAAATGAAATACTCAAAACGGAAGTTGAATTATAAGTGATTTTTGTGTTATTTTGACTCTTTTTTGTACACGGCACTCTAATTGAATGGGTTTAGCTGGAGATATTCTGTGGTCACTCTAGTGAACAATAATCAAATTTTACGGTTGGGCTGGCCAGCCTATCTGCCCTGTGGATCATCAAGTCCAACTGAACTCTCACCTATTGACATTACATTCCAATACTAGTAAATTGATATGCAAATTAAGTTAGTGAAGCATGTGGCTGAGTGATCATTGTAGATAGGTTGATAAACAGAGTTGATTTGTTGCAGCATCAACACTGCCGTGTTTTTACAATGTGTCCATTGATTTGGATTATCTTATTACTGCCCATAGTAAAGTTTGAACATGTACAGAGAACAGCAAAAAAAAAAAAAATTAGATCCAGCCAAAGCCAGCTCTGACAGGATCTAAACATTATCCCTTGCATTCTTACATGTCACACAGCCTAAAGTAGATTTAACCTTCTCTAAAGACAATGGCTGGTACACCTAATACCATTTTTCAACATCACATGTCAAAACACTGGCATATGAGAATGTCATAGGATTGATAGTGTGTCACCTACATACATTTTGCATGTAACATTTTGTCACCTTCCAAGTACTGTATTTTCATGTTGCAATGCCACAAACAAAAATTACCTCTACTTAGTTCAGTGACTGCCTTAAGTTTCAACACCCCTATGTTCCGACACACTTACGTTTGACATGTTTGACAGCAGTGGCTGATCAATGCGTCAGTACTATGCCAAGCATCATAGCTGGGACCCAAAATGGTGCCTGATGGAATGAATATGTTGCAACATATGAGTGTCAGAACATGGGGTGTGGGAACAAAATTATGTCAGAACATAGGGCTGCAACCCTCAATTCAATTGTGTGAGCTACAGCAGCATTGCTGCACTAGTTTACTAAATATCAAAGGTAAACTGTATTTTGATATTTACCAATTTTTCATGGTTTGAAGTTCAAAGAGAGGAAAGCTGGTAGTCTAAATGAAATTTGCGATACTCTATTACAAGGCACTACTACTAAGCCTTGCTGTAGCCTAGGCTATGTTTATTTTTTTTTTCTGACAGTAGTGGAATGTATACTCAGTTATGATTAGCAAAAAATCAGCAAAATAGGGAAGAGGCTGACAATGTACACGACTTTCTCTTTTTGAAAAATGCAAATTCAGGACTAACAGTGGGGTTAGGTGTAGCCTCATTGTACCTACGCAGCTGTACCTCTTTGATACTATTGTTCACCGACGTATGTATTCCCATATAAAGTTGGCTTGCTGGTCGTCTCTGCATGGCACCTATCTTTTGTACACAGAGAGATACGTGTTCAACAGCACGTTTACCAGTGGGCACCATGTGCTTGTCGAGAATCCAATCCAATCCCCCCTTCTGTAGTTGAGGGTCAGGGGTTACTAATCATGTTACCCAATCAGACGTAAGGTAATCCATAATCTGTTGTCACCTACAAGTAACCAATCCTGTAATTATTACAAAATACTTTTCTGTACCAGCATACATGCTCCACCCTTTCTAAAATTAAGTATATTTATCTTTTTGTCTGAAATAGCTGCTGGGTGGGAATAAAGAAAAGCTTAATAAATTGGTGTGAGAACATTGCAGTCAGATCTCTTTGCCCTATTGAGATACAGATGCTTGTAATGAACCCACTACAGTACAACGTATATATGACATATTTTTAAAGAGGGCCTAAAAAGTTGGGTTGTTGGTAGTCCATCATGATTAGATGATCCCTATTGTTTTTCATGGAGGTCTAAGGTCATTTTAGATCACCAGAGCTTAAGAGTACGAAAATCTATCAAGGGAGATACCGCAACCAGGGAATATTGTCGGAACTTCAAACCCTTATCATTGGTAGCAACTGATGAGAAGATGATGTCTGCCATTTTTAGGTCGAAGGTCATGTGAGGTCAATAGAGGACATTGTTTGAAAACCTTGTAAACACCGTATCTCAAGAAGAGGAGTGTGCTCAAATATCAAACTTGGTGTGTTGGTAGTCCATGGTGAGTAGAAGATCCTTGTTGTTTTTCATGGAGGTCATAGGTCATTTGAAGTCACCAGAGAAAACCCATTAAGGGAGATGTCTAAACAAGTAAATGTTGCTGGCACTTCAAACTTTTACCATTGGTAGAACCTTATGAGTAGATGGCTGCCATTTTTTATGAGGGTCAAAGGTCATGTGATGTCAATAGAAGTCGTAGTGTGAAAACATTGTAAACACAGTATCTTGCGAAGTCAAAGGTGCTTGAACTTATAAGTTGTTGTGTTGGTAGTTCACTGTGAGTACATGATCCCATTGTTTTTCATGGAGGTCAAAGGTCATTTTAGGTCCCCAGAGCTTAAAGTATGAAAACTATTAAGAAAGATATCTCAGCAACTGAATTCAGGTAGAACTTGAAAGTGTCAACATTGTTAGCGCTTGATGAGCAGCTGATATCTGTCATTTGAATTGTCTCATTGGAGACTTGCCATCACTGTAATGTGACATGAAATGAAGGTAATAAGTTCTATCATTCCAAGGATCTGTCCTGGGTTTAAAAGCCCAACATCTGATACTTAGAGAGTTTTACATGCCCTGAATGTGAACATATGAAGAGGTTAAATCACTCGTATTAGGAAAATAATACATATTTATTTCCTATTGAAATTTGCCAATATGTAGATCTATGTTTCATAGCAGAGGTCACTGCTAGATAGACTCTGGTCTTATTCTCTGTCAATTTGTGGAACATGTTTTCTGCCAATTTCTCTGCTAAACAACCACTTGACATAGCTCTTATCACTTTCTAAGCCTTCAGAGAATATCCTGTTGCCAGAAACTCCCTGTCAAGATTTGCAAAGTACTTCCTTGTTTTTGTCACAGTAGACACTCCCTTGGGAGGCACAACTGTTCCAGATTGCCTTTGTTGACTTGCACAATCTGAGGTCTGGAAACCACAATTTGGTGTCATGAACTCGTGAATTACCTCATTCATGACCACAGTTGTCATCAGTACTGAGTGCATGACATTACTCATTCATATTAGCACTTAGTATGGCATTTTGTTTTTCATTCTGATATGGTCTCTTCTCCACTGGGTTGCTTTGTTTGGAAGTGATTGTGTGTGTTTGACAAAATGAGATGTCGGCAAGGAATCACAAAGTCATGTGACTTTCTGGTTGAAATATAGCTTTAGTCTTTTAGAAAACCATGATAGAAAACCAGACAGAAAACCATGACAGAAAACCAGACAGAAAACCAGACAGAAAACCAGAAAACCAGACAGAAAACTAGACAGAAAACCAGACAGAAAAACAGATAGAAAACCATGACAGAAAACCATCATAGAAAACCAACTTTCTTGCATATACTGTATACAGTTGACCGGTTACCTTTGACACTGTCCCTGATTGTCTCAACCCAACTATTGTTCTCCCTCTCTTGCACTAGAGTTGACTGGAGACCTTTGACCTCATTCCTTGGTAGATTTAACGCAACTACTATGCTGACTTCTATTACTGTAGAATTGACCCATGGTGCTTTCCTGGACATGGTTACATGCTTTGAGCACATAAGACCATAAGGTGTAGTGCCCTGTTCCTCATCAGAGTGCATGTCAGTTTGGTTAACTTGCTTGTACAGTATTTGAAATGATTATTTGGTAGCGAGTACAATTATATACAGTGCATGTTTCATATCAGTAACCACCCCAGTGGCACTGGTTAGTGGATTTACATTGATTTTGTAATAATGCATTGGTGGGGAAATGGGATGTTTTTATTGGTGGCATTGTTATAAAGCTAGGAGTACTTTTTACTGATTAATCAATTCCAGTTCTCCCACCACTTTCCTCTTCAAGATCTCTCAGAATAAAGCAATAATGTACACACACCAAACATCATTTTAGCTTTACAACTAATTGATTGCTACCAATAATTGTAGTGTAATATTTCCAAATGTTCTTGGAAGCACAAGTCTAGATAATGTAATAACACACCACTGATTTGCTGTGAACATTTACATGATACACTCATTAGAATGCTTTAGAAGTACAACTTGCTTGTAACACATGCCATGACCCACTTGAACTATTTCGTCCAACCCATTTTTGGTCATAAAGTAGCTTCCCTTGTGGTTCTTTGCTGCATGTTGCACATAGCAAAGGATCCAATGCAGTCAGGTTGAGGTGTATGTGTGCGTCTGTGACACTTGTTTGGGTATGCTGTAACTCAAACAAAAGGAAGATAAAAGACTTGGTATTCTGATTTGCCATATTGAGAAAGTGTGCCCATTGTTTTGGGTGTATGTCAAGTGTCATTCGAGGTTTAGCAGAAGCCAAAAACTGAATTTCTTAAAGTAGCTATAGCTCAGTGATGGTGTTCGTGACTAGGGTATAATTTTGCAGGAAGTTAGTCAGGCCATTGGGGGACAATTATTTTGTAATATAAACTGGAAATTCATCTCCTTGTATTAAAGGTCATTGAAACTTTCGTTGTTACAATGTTTTGTAAACACATCGGCTTGTGGGATTGGCATTTGGAAAATTGTGATTTCAGAAGTGTAACCAATAACCAACGTCGTGCTATTCATGTAGATCAAAAGGTTAAAATTTTCAAACAGTAAGAAAATACCAAAAGAGAAAGTCCTGTTTTGAAAGCTTTGGTTCTCAGTTGCATCATAGAACTTAATGAGCTGTATAATTTTAGAACGTTGCAAGTTTAACCTGAGTGTGTTTAAGGTCACCATGGGTTAAAAATGAAAACCATTCTAGCACTATGTATGAAGATGGGAAGCTTGGATAGATCTCACATTTGGTATGTGGATGCATTATGGTGAGGAGAAAAAAACTATCCTTTTGATGGAGGTTAAAGGTCATCTGGAGTTACCATGCTGGTATCAAACACTGAACACCTTATTAACACAATATATATCTCAAGTTACTACACTTGAATAGTTTTCATACTACGTACCTACAGTATATGTGGATGTGTTATGGTGAGAACATAAATCCTGTTGTGTTTAGTGAAGGTAAAAAAATCATCTGGCCTCATCGGGTTTCAGAAACTGGAAATAACAATGCTGACATGATATACCAAGGTAAGAAGTATTTGTGTGGATGCATTCTCATGAGAAGATAAATCATTTTTCTTTCGTAGAAGTCAATTGTCATCAATGAGTCAAACAAGTCAAACACTGGAAACATTGTTCGCAAGATATCTCAAGTTAGGAAGGTTAGATATATATCATACTAAGTATGTAAATATGCTACGACAAGAAGGTACAGGATAAGGTAAAGGATCTCAGTGGATTATATGCTCATCTGGGATCCAACGTTGAAAACACTGTTGGCAGCATATATATCTCATTTGCTGGACACTTGGTATGTGGATGTGTCATGGTGAGACATCCTGTTGTGTTTTAGTGCAGGCCAGGTTTACCCTGCAGGTCACTGGGGTCAAACACTGAGAACTTTGGTCATCAGCATGTTATGGATGGCAAAAGCTTTGAAAGCTCCCACTTTAAGAAACTTTAAACTTTTACTGAACTCTTGTATGTAATGTGTAGAAGAATATTTTGTTTGTCATTTGTATCCTTTTTACTCCCTTGTATTTTTAAAAATTTTCACCAGTTTTGATTCCTTGCCGAAGGCAGAAGGAACATCTGTGATGGTGATGTCATGTTCTTGTGTATGTGACACTTATTGTAAACACAGTATCTCAAGAAGGGTAAAATCTTATCCTAATGTGTGGGTTGGTCATAACAAGTAGATGATCCTTGGTGGAGGTCAATGGTCATTTGAGGTCACCAAGGGCCAAAATGTGAAACCCTTGTAAACGCAATATCTCAAGAAGGGTAAATATGACTAATTTCATATTTAGTAGGTGGATTGTGCATACAAAGTAGATGATCCCTTTTGTTTTTGGTGTAGGTTGAAGGTCATTTCAGGTCACCAGAGGTCAAACTGTAAAAACCTTGTCAACACAATATCCCCAGAAGGGTACCCATAAGTGATGTCATACATGGTGTGTAGGTTGGTCGTACTGAGTGAATGATCCCTTTTGCTTTTGGTCAAGTTCAAAAGTTATGTGAGGTCAAATGAGGTCACTGTAAAAACCTTGTAAACACAATATCTCCAGAAGGGTTACTGTGACTGATGTCATACTTGGTGTGTGGGTTGGTAGTAATGAGCAGAAGATTCCTATTGTGTTTGGTTGAGGTCAAAAGTCATTTAAGGTCACCAAAGGTCAACTAAAAGCTTGTAACTACAATATCTCCAGGAGGATAACCAAGATTGATGTCATACTTAATGACTAGATATATACTAAGTAAAAGAATCTTTTTATTTTTGGTGGAGGTCAAGGGTCATTTGAGGTCACCAGAGGTCAAAATGTGAAAACATTGTTAACACATTATTGACAGAAGGGTGAATGATTTTATACTTGGTATTTGGATTGACCATACTGGTTAGGTGATCCCTATTGTTTTCGGTGGAGGTCAAACATCATTTGAAGTCACCAGAGGTCAAACTGGGAAAACTTTTTAAACTTTACATGTCGGGAAGGTTAACAATGTGGGGCGCATCACATATTTACCATATGGATTGCCCATATTGAGTAGATGACACCCACTGATTTTAGTGGAGGTCAAAGGTCATTAGAGTCGCCAGAGGTCAAAGGGTCAAAATCATGTTAACTTCTGGATTTCATAAAGAAAAACTGAGTGATCGCATACTTTGCATGCCTGTTGCTCACATTCAGTAGTTCAGTATTTATTAGTCAATATCTTGTAAACTCTTTAATCTCAAGGAGGTTAATTGTGAGGGATTTTGTACTTTGTATGTGTATTGCCCATGTTGAATAGATGATTTCTATCAATTTTTGCTCCTTTATGTTGTAAGAGGATTTGAACGGTCACTCTTGGTCTTATTAATATAGTGTTTCAAGAACAGTAACTGTAGTTGATGTCATGTTGGTTATGCTTGTTTGTTTGTTACAATATAGCCCTATGGCAAGAAATCACAAAGCCTTTCAAGTTTCTGGTTTAGTTTAGTTTTCTTACTTATTGCCTTACTCTTTCATTTTTTTTAAAGTATTTACCATAGCATTTTTTCCTTTGCTTCTTCTTGCCAGTTCTTCCTTTGATGTTTGTGCCTTACAGCAGTTGCTTTTGTACATACTGTATGTTCTTATATTTTATTCCTCCATTTGCTTACACATGATTTTGTTGTTTTTCATGAAGCCAACTGGGAAGATAAAATCTCCTTACCAAGTCACCCTGCATTAAACAAGGTTTAAATATGAAGGCCTACTGGTCGTAAGAGTTGCAGGCACACTTCACTTTAGTTGGGGTGTTCATAGGTCACTTTCATTACAATCAGGATGTGACCATAGTGCCTTTTGGGCTCTTGGTCTCTGTAGCATTTATTAGTTGTTAAAACAATTTCAACTAGTTTTCATGACCTAGTACTGAATATGGCAGAGCTCTGCTATGTCTGTGGTAGAGTTAAATGCAGATTTCTTGTCAAGTGTCTGATGTACTGTACTGGGATTATATTTTGAAAACCTGAACTCGAAAAATATAGTATGACCAAAAAACATGAGGAGCTCCTCCTGCTATTGGATTATCTCTGATATATTGCTTATGTTTATGTAACTTAAACAGAGCTTTAGATTTAGAAGGTAACATCAATATATCCTCAACTGATTCCATATTCTGGTTTGGCAAGATAAACTTATATTTTGTCATTGGTCTTTGAAGGTCACAAGATTGGAAATGCAGTAGATGCAATGTACCAAACAAGTCAGTTTTACCGAACATTACAAGTTCAGAGAAATCTGAGGAGATGCAACGTGAAGCACGTGAAATTGCTTCTCAAATAACTTTTAAGGTAAGACGAATCCTATTTATTTTAGTCACTTTGATTATAATTGGTAGGAATGCGATCTGTTTCTCATTATCATCTTTGAATTATTATTCAAACAGGAAGACATGACATAAGGAACAATGATCCAAACTTTGTTGTTTCCCAGGATGCAGTTCCAGTCTTACAACAGATAGTTTTCCTGTTAGTTATTCTCTGATTTCATCTGCAGCAGACATTCCCTGTGTTGTAGCACTGAAAAATACCCATCACTGATTTATAGTATTAAAAAGTGGTTCTTTTATTGTAACATCTAAGCCTATTTCAAACAGTTCTAAGCTTCCATAGCTTGGGCTTCTTGTTGATGGATGCAGATCAGACCAGAGTTCAGTACCTGGTCCTGATCAAATGTTTAGGTATCAAACTGAAGTGCACAAACTGCATCCATTGGAAGAACTGTACAAATGACTCAGGAACAGTTCATCCATTATCACAGTTACAGTTTCAAATGACAAAGTTCACAATACATCCTCCGCAAATGTCTCTCAGTATTGTTGTGTAATTATGCTTTTAAGCGGAGTTAATACTCAACATTTAAATAACTTTGTAATTTTAGCTTATCAAGATTCTCCATGCTTTCCTTCTCTTTTTCTCGTTGTTATTCTTTGGATACTGTAAATTAATGTCACTGTGTATCTCCAACACAAATTATCCAAAGTATAATATTTGTGATGTTACCATTGATGGAAATAAGTGGTATCTCTAATTGCTGTAAAATCTGCTGATGCGCAAGACAACTCATTACTTAGCAGCATTTGGCAATGCATTATTTCCCTTATTTGATTGTGGCTGTCAATCCCTTCTCACATTGCCTCTTTATTACTTTTGAATGCCACAAGCTAAAGGTAATTAAGTACTGTAGGGCCACTGATTTTCTGCTTCAAGTAGAAGCAGTGGCTTTTTCTTAGGCTTTTTTATTTGTTTCCCAATCAACCTGATTTCCATTAAAGGTTGTGATATGTTTGAGGGGTGGTAAAAATGCTTAAGTTTGGGTTGTCCCCAACTTGCAATTACGGTCCACCTCAATAGAAAAGTGCAGCATGGTAAGGATGAAAACTATTTCAGCATGATGAAGTTTGATCAGGAAAAATCATTGATAATGCTTCAAATCTTGCCAAATGTTACATGTCATTTAAACCAAATTATATTCACAGGCTACTGTGGTCACGGAAAGTCATGAAAATTTTGAAAGAATTTTTAAAGCCTGGAAAAGTTTGAAATTCACAGAAACTGTGTGAAGTCCTAGAAAAGTCATGAAAAGTTTCACAAAGTGATATTGTTTCTCCTTATTTGTCAAATGTATTCTCACTTGTAATACCAAAGTTTGTTATTCTCTTAACCTCATACTGCTTTGGCTTTTACTGTTATACATAAAAACTATTTGTAGAATGTCAGAAGGAAAATCATGGAAAATCTTTGGTTCTGGGAAAGTCATGAAAATTGATTTCCCTAAAAGTGCAGGAACTGATACATTTCTTTTAAGTGAAAAAGTGTCTTCTGGAAAGAAATGTAAAAGATGGTGTAATAATTTTGGAAACTTCCTTATAGTTATTTCCTAATGTTGGAAGGTGTATAGCAAATAGCCTGACCATCACTGCAACTGTGTGTTGCATAATTGAAGTGACCAGCAAATTATTTGTAAATTTGCCAAATTTATTGTTTTGCTAATGGATCGTCGTGACTTAAAAAGGTGTAAATTCAAGGTTTGAACTTGTAGAAAGATAGCTTTGTAGAGGGTTGTGGTTGAGGGATGCATATTTATCAGTCAGATTACTCTCCATTTGTTTTCATGACTGGCACTGTCTGTACCATAGTCAGTACTCATGAATACTCAGTTGTTTTGATACACATGTGTCTACCAGGGTGCTGTTAATCTGGGTCATCTTGATATAATCTTGTGGAAGTTTGTGACTGACCCAATTAATTCCAGATTCTTTTCTGGCAGCTTTTCTTCAGTTGTTTAGTTGCCCTTGCTTGGTTCTTAGAAATAAGATGTAGATCACTTGTAACATGTTATGATTTCTGCAGATGTAACTTTTTAAGTCTATTTCGTTCATGTGATTCTCCTTTTACCAAATGTACACAATAAGATGGTAATTTTTGCTTTCCATTTTGATGGCCCTCAACTCCCACATAGTGTCATACTATCTGAGGTTAATTGCTTCACAAGTTTGAAACTGTGTAGTAGTCTAATTGCTATACAAGTAGAAATGCATATATATTTTCATCACTGTATGATACAAGCAGCTACAGGAAGGACTTTTTTGCCATAACTAGTATTTTGTGTGTGACAGTATTCTTTGTATATACCGCGCTTCTTGAAAGAATCCCTAAACCAAGAAATACCATGGAATTTAATTTTGGAAAAAATGATTTAATGGATAGTTTATCTTGCATTATGCTCAAAGTGTTGCAACAACATATTGTTACATTACCTTGAAGGAATACATTAAAAGTGTTAAGAATGTCACTGGTATTTGATGATCAAAGTCATTTGTCTCTCACTATGTCTGAATTATGTACATATTGCTTAAAGTTTTCGTTTTTTTAACATTAAAGAAACTTCTGTACAAACAGAGAGACCTGAAGTAGTATGTTATGGTTTGGCACTGCTGTACTTGTTCTGTGTGCACCTTAACCAAAAGGTGTGTTATGGCACTATTTAAGGTCTGAGATTAAACATGTCTTTGTTTCTGACAAATGGTTCTTACAAATGAGATAAAAATCACTTGTAACATGTTATGATTTCTGCAGATGTAACTTTACTTTGCTGTATGATGAACCATTCAGTCATATTGCAATAATGAAAGTCCCAATGTAATACTGAATTATACTGGATAAATTAACTGATGATTGATTGTAACTTTTTGTGGAATAAGGCCCAGCATTGTGCCATGGAAGTCAGTGTTATTCTTGATCATAATTTAGCATGTCTATGAGGGATGTGTATTTCCCAGTCTACTCTTTACTGTAATTATAGTATATCTGTGTAGGATATGTATTTCCCAGTTTTTGGTCCTATAGTTTTGCTGTAACAGTTTGTCTGCATTGGATGTGTATTTCCCAGTACTGTTCTCTTTTCTGTAATATGCATTAGTATGGTCTGCATTGGATGTGTACGTAATATGTAAAGCCAATCTTTACTGTAATATTATAGGTTGTGCATTTCCCAGTACTGTATACTCTTTGCTGAAAAGTACTTTGCTGTAATAGTGTGTCTGCATAGAATGTGTATTTCCCAGAAGTACTATATCTCTGCTGTACAGCAATACTGTGTCTGCATTGGATGTGTAACTTGTTGGGATAATGTGGAATTTCCACTATTGGGATAGGAATTGTTGAGGTAATCATGTGGCCTTTTTTTATCTTCATTGTGCTGAAAATGTTCGTGCATAATGGGTACATTCACCAGTCATCTAAGAATAACCAAAACTCTTAAAAAATCCCTTTCCCTAACCAGTAGTCCGGAGGACAATAAAAAATCAATGAAATCACTCAGAAATGGAATTTCTGAAATGAAAATTACTGAGAAAATTTCTCCAAATTTTACTCAGAAAATGTGCTCAGAAAAATTACTAAGAAATGAAAATTCTGTGAAATGAAATTTAATAAAAACAAAGAAAACAACTTAGGAAAGAAGCATCACTAATTTTTGCGAGGTGAAATGTCTAACGATGTGCTTGTTTTCATGTTATAGGTAGGAATGCCACGCCCACACGCTAGCGTTAACCTGTCACGTTCAATATTGAGCGCAGTATTTTCAGACACATCCACTAGGCCAAAGTCTCCACCCACTTAGTTGCACAATTACAATTATGATTACTTGGTTTTATGATGTGTGCAGGCCTGTATAGGCTACTGATTTCTCATGAAAGTAGAAGCAAAATCAGATTTACAATTTTCCACTGCTTTTTGGTTTCGATGATAATCGTAACCTTTGTAATCATGCATATGTGTGTGTGTATGCGTGTGTATGTGTGTGTGTGTGAGTGTGAATGTATGTCCGTCACGCCCTACCTTGTAAACACGATATCTCAAGAAGGGAAGCTTGGACAGATCTCATATTTGGTATGTAGGTGTACTATATTGAGAAGAAGAACCCTATTGTTTTTGGTGGAGATCAAAGGTCATTTGGGGTCAACAGGGGTCAAATTGTGAAAACCTTGTAAACACAATATCTCAAGAAAAGATGCTTGGACAAATGTCATATTCAGTGCGTTGGTGTACCACATTGAGTGCAACATCCGTATTGATTCTGGTGGACGTCAAAGGTCATTTGAGGTCAACAGGGGTCAGGTTGTGAAAACCTTTTAAACAATATCTCAAGAAGGGAAGCTTGGACAGATGTCACATGAAGTATGTAAGTGTATCTTGTAGAGTACAAGAACGCTATGTTTTTAATGGCGGTCAAGGGTCATTTGAGGTCAACAAGGGTCAAGGTGTGAAAACCTTGTAGATAACTGGGACGATTTAATGGGATACGTGGGCATGGCATTGACACCTACACTTACAATAACAAAATTAACAGCTAACAATTATACCAAACATACCAGGTGTACCTGGAAAAATGGATAATACGTCGTATAAGTAAAGCCGTGTGAAGAAACCAGTTGGTACCCCCTCGCTTCTCAAGTTAGTCGATCAGAGAGTATGTAACTGAACTGTACGTAATTGGAATAGTCCGTGATTGGGGGTTACAGAAAATTCCAAGACAACCTCTTCAAGTTGTGTATGCAAAAGCTGGGCACCTTGCAGGACACATGAACACAAATTAGCATTGGTGTGTGGGTTGGTCATATATGAGTAGATGGTACATATTGTTTTTGGTGTAGGTCAAAGGTCATCTGAGGTCACCAGAAGCCACACTGTAGAAACCTTGCAAACACGATATCTCCAGAAGAGTAACTGTGACTGATGTCGTACTTGGTGTGTGGGTTGGTCCTATTGAGTAGATGATCCCTATCAGTTTTGGTCGAAGTCAAAGGTCGTTTGAGGTCACCTGAGGCCAAACTGTAAAAACTTTGCAAACACAATATTTTTGTAAGGGTAACTGTGACTCATGTTATATGTGGTGTGTGGATTGTATATCGTGAAAAGAACACCCTTGTTTAATTTTGGTGGATACCAAAGGCCATTTGAGGTCACCAGAGGTGAATTTGTCAAAACCGTGTAAATACAGTGTCTCCAGAAGGGTAACACTGACTGATGCCATACTTAGTGTGTTGATTGGTCATACTGAGTAGATGATCCCTAGTATTTTTGGTCTGGGGCAAAGGTCATTTGAGGTCACCACAGGTCAAACTGGAAAAACCTTGTAAACACAATATCTCCAGAAGGGTAACCATGACTGATGTAATACTTGATGTGTGGGTTGGTAATACTGAGCAGAAGATCCCTATTGATTTCGGTGGAGGTTAAAGGTCATGCATTTGACGTCACCCAAGGTCAAACTGTAAAAATGTGTAAACACAATATTACCAGGAATTTTAACCTTGACTGATGTCATACTTGATGTGTGGATTGCATATACTGAGTAGAAGACTCCTTTTGTTTTTGTTTGAGGTCAAAGGTTTGAGGTCAGGGTTAGGGGGAAGTCATGTCATTTGAGATCACCAAAAAAAATGTCATTTTGGCTTAAAGGCTTATTAATGTGGTGTTTCAAGAACAATAACTGTAATTGATCTCATACTTTTCATGTGGATAATTCATTTGTTATAATATAACCATGTCGCAAAGGAATCACAAAGCCTTTTGGCTTTCTGGTTTATATTTCGTTCAATTAAGCGACCTGATTTTCATAACATTCTTTATCATATCTCTGGAAGATGTACTTAAGTCTATTTTTTTTTGTTTTCCCCAACTCGCAGTTGCAGTTGGTCTTGGTATAGAAAAGCAGTGCAGATAGGATGAAAACCATGTCAGCGAGACTTAAGTTCGATCAGAAAATCATTGCTATTGCTTCAACATTTCATTGCTCAACAAGTGTTACACCTGTCTTGTAAACCTAACTGTATCACATACATTTCCCAAGTTAAAATGTATGTGAGTGTTTTGTGCCTAACAATAGAAAAGATCATGTAATACCTTCCAAAAATATACAACAGTCACATCCTAACTTAGTGAGGTGTTCTAGCAAACAGCCTGAGCGTATTAACCACCTTTGCAGGTATTTCATCCACCAAGTGGAACATCAGCATTTGCTGACAAATTGTAGACCTGATGTGTTATTTCTACAAACATTTAAATATTTTATGACTTGCCCTAAAATTTTTAGATTTAAGGTTAGAATCTGAAAAAGTTGAATTAAAACAAGTAGAAAGATGGTGTAAGAGTAATTTTTGAGGTATTCTTTAAGCTAGTAAGGTATTCTTTACATGTTTTGGAATAAGTTGTTCTTTGCAAGTTGTAATGATATGACAATTTCATGGCAGCTGTGTATGTCAGCACTATGTTGTTCAAATAGTTCGCTTGTGCTGTGTAATTGCATGTTTGTTGGTTAATCGACCATCGAAGTTCACTCTGTTACTTGTTGTATGACTGGATGCATCTTGTTGCTCTAATATAATTTAGCAATAACTTTGTACAAGCTGGCCATGTCTGTCATCTCTCTGATGGTGTTTTTCATATCCTACTGTACTTTGCTGCACCCATGCACATATTACTGAAGGATTCATTCATCATTTCTTCCACCAGCATTACTGGTGCATGGCCAACGTTACAATGGGTTGTTGAAGATACTGAACAACTGTATGTCTAGTAATTTTACCCTCCTCTTGTTTGCATGGCTATGCTACATATATGCAGTGCATATATACTGACAGCACAGTACATACTCAAGAGTTAGATAGTGCTAGTTCCATGAAATGGGTAAAGTAATTGGTAATAGGCATCGTTCTGATTTGAAATAAACTAATTGGTAATCAGTGGTATTGGTATTACTTGATCAAACACTAGCCTACACATTCATTTGGTGTTTTTAATATCGCAGTTAGTAAAATTGGCTCATTTCAATCGTATTTCAGAAAGAGGATAAAGATTCTGCCAAGAAATCACTGCCGAAAATCTCTGATGGAACGTCTTCTGGGAATGATCAACCTGAACCAGGAAATGCTACTGCATTCCAAAATCCACAATTTCCATTTCAACAAGGGATGTTCCACTTTCCTCCTCATTCCATGCATCAGGGACAGATACCTTTTGGTGCTGCTCCATCAAATTTACATGAAGTGAATCAGCCTCAAGCTAGCACTCAGTCATCTGTGACCCATCAACAATTACCAAAAAGCACAAATCATCAGCAATCACAAGAACCCATTAACAGAAACAACAGATCACAACCTGGGACCAATCTTCGTCAGAGGACTGCATCGAGTAGAAGTGAAACTGCATCTGTACCAAGCAGCAGTGAGAGAAATACAGTAGTGGGTAGTATTACCCAACCAGTTGTGACTAGTGACACATGGGCAATTGTCCTTATCTTACTTATAAGTCTTGTAGTCTCATCTTTGATAGCCCGCCGACTTTACATCACATATGAATATAAATTTGATGATTCTTCCTTCTTGTGACATACTAAGACTTCAATTCAACTCATGTCATGAATTTATTTTGGATTTGAAGACAGGACAATGCATAACATGTTTTAACCACTCTGTTGTCTCTATTTACCGGTCAGTCCAGATTCCAGAACCTGTTTGCCTAAAACCAACTGATACATTTGGCAGTGGATAGAGTTAGGAACAGACTTTCCTGAGGATTTGTCCAACTGTTGGTCAATTTGTAGAAGAGAAGGGATGATGACATTTTATCATGAAGCAAGCGCTGTGAATAATATATTAAACGTAGTGTGATGTGCATCTTGAAAAGGGCTAGCTTCATTCAGAAGTTGCAGAAGGAAACCCTGAATGACAGTTTGCTGGAATTTTTTTCGTATCTATAACTATTTCTGAGATAGACTTTTCAAAATTTGATCAAAATTAAATGCAAAACAGATGATATGGAGTATTGCACTGTGTCAATATTTCCTTTGTTAAGTCTTTAATATTTTCCTAATTACTGACTTTCACACTGGTAAGTGATAGCAACATTTGAATAAGAAAATATATGCTTCCAAAATATAAACCCCCCTGGTCATATACGATTCTCAATTGTCCTTGTAAGAGAGGTTGAATAAACAAAGGATTAACATACTGAAAGATATATCATAGGAGTCCATCTCTTGATGACTCAAATTTGCATACGTAGCCAATGCTTATTCATGATGCATGTGTGAGACAGGAATTTGCCCGTAAAATCATCAATATTTGACTGATTTTGATGGAATTTGAGGTTTTTTTCAACATTTTCAATGACTAATACACCCAATAGTCTTAATGTCATTTCCGTGTCACATGACCTTAACAATGTGCATTAAAGATTAATCTAGTCAAGTTAATAAATCTACATGTGCTCTTAAATGCAGTAATGAATTTAATTTACATTTCAATTTGTTCTCCGAATTTCATTTACAGGTATGAACTAGATTTGTAATTCTTTTTTTCTTGATTTCATCAAAAATAGCTTATCTACCAGATTAGACTAAGAATAAAACTATTTAACCATGTGTGTGAGGGTGTGTGTGCTTGATCCTGCAATGCACACTGTAAGGTATGAAAAAATGCATCTTTTCTGCAATACCAGTGAACCACCCTGCTATTTTATTTGACTATGCTTAGTAAACATACCGCAGTACACAAAGTCAACATTCTTCCTACATCCATATCTGTAGTATGTCTACCTCTACTTACCATATACTTTCTTTTTGTCTGATCATGTACTTTTTTTTTGTCTTTATTTGCGTTTTTTTTTTTTTTTTTGAGGGGAATGGGGGCTCAATACAAAGAAAATGGAACTTGATAGTCTTAGATATAAACTGATCAAAGTATATGTACAGTACTTGAAAAGATGGTAACTGCCATCTTTCTCTAGACCTCCTAGACTTAAATATATTGTTATCCTTCTCCTTGAGCAACAATCTGTCTGTTGTACGTATAACATCAACCAATATCTGCTAAAAGAAAACAACAACATATTATTATACAGTGCTATGAGTCTGTTTCAATGTAACTGAATTCCAAGTTCGTTCATGATTCCAAGAATCATGACCATAGAATGTGCAGTAGTAAGGAGCATGAAGTCACTGGATCTGTACTGAAACTGTGTAGCTGCATTGTGCTATTACAATATCTTTTTGACAATTGGTAAGTTGGTATAATGTTCACTACAAAGACAGATGCTAGAGTTTCACTGTGTATGTATGTATGTATGTATGTATGTATGTATGTATGTATGTATGTATGTATGTATGTATGTATGTATGTATGTATGTATGTATGTATGTATGTATGTATGTATGTATGTATATGTGTGTGTATGTATGTATGTATGGGTGTATGTATGTATGTATGTATGTATGTATGTATGTATGTATGTATGTATGTATGTATGTATGTATGTATGTATGTATGTATGTATGTATGTATGTATGTATGTATGTATGTATGTATGTATGTATGTATGTATGTATGTATGTATGTATGTATGTATGGGTGAACATGCATGAATCTGTCACGAATGTATAAATTCCAAAAGACTTTTTTGAACTTACATCCTGCTTGATCCTGTGTGCAAAGTCAGGTCAAAAATGCAAACACTTAATGGTTCGTACAAAAGATTTGCAACTTATCAAGAAAAATGCACACAACATTGCACAGCACGATGTAGCTCCAGTTCCACACATCAACATTACATGTCTTACTTGAAGAAGGATAGGGAGTTGAAAAATACATTTACTTTACTCCTTGTTCTTTCTTTCTCCAAATCGAGTAGAAGCAGATCTATGTAACAGATATGTGGTAGGAAATGATCTGCTAATGACAAATTTCGTTGGAGAGCGCCCTGTAGAGAGGAAAAAAATGTTAAGTTTTTAAATTTTCTTATGATGTGGCCCATAAGATAATATTAATAAGTATGTGTTTCTGACTCTCCCTAACTTTGCTGGAAGAATGTTAATTGAAGGCCATCAATGTCTACCTGCAGAGTCCAGGTAACCCTTGATAAACACCATTTCCTGTTCAAGCTGGGGGCATAAAAGACATACTCATGAATATTACAGTATCTTGCAGGCCACAACATAAGCAAAATTAAAAAAAGATTAACAATTCTTTCTACTGGCTCACTCTCATACAAAATTAAGCATTAGCAGATCATTTTTTACCACAAATCTGTTAAACAGCTGTTTCTACTCAATTTGGAAAAGAAAGTGCAAAAAACAACTTTTTTTAATTTAAGATGCATTTTAAAACTCTATATCATTCTTTAATTGTAGCTTCTATGGAAAATTCTACTTCCTGAAATTTTCTATCAATTGCAAAGCAAATTTCTAGTTCTTTTTTTCTCTAAAGTTAACACCCTTCAAGCCAGCAATGTTAGGATTAATCTGTCCTGATTGCAATTGCTCATAAGAATTCATATGTCACCATAATTGCTCGTATTGAGTAATTTTGCCAAACTATTTCACCAAGCTGGTTCATATAAACAATCATGCTGTTGCTAATGCATCAGAAAACTTAATTTTCTGTTGTTTTCATTATCAGAACTTTTGTTGCAGAAAAATGATTCCAACAATTTTTACTCTCATTTCAAGTGTTTATCAGTTTGCTACAACTGCATGTTGTATTGCATGACAAAGCAGCACTTGTTCTTGTACCGATAACTTTTGAAAATGATAGTCACATTGAAAAAGATCCCATACAATAGTATTAAGATAGAGAGGGAAGCATGAGAAGAGTGATCGTTGGTCTAGATCTGTGAGAGGGTTGTAAGGGAGGATATGTCTCCACCCCAAACTTAGATGCAATCTAGGGCAATATTTGGATTCTTTGGAAGTCATGAAATGTGCTAGATCGAGATATGAAAAATTCCAACTGGATAGTCAGACGTTTTGACTATCCTCACTTCTAGACTGAAATATGAGAAGTTGAAATGAAATTTCCAGATTTAATGAGAATTTTTTTTTCAAGTACCCACTAAGCTCACAATCTGGTACGACATTCGTCATCTTTTTATGTCATAAAATGTGCTAGACTGAAATATGAAAATTCTAACTGATATTTCAGATTTTCCAACTATCGTGGCTCTGAGTTTTTTTTTTCTTTTGAGGGTTGACCATCCCGGACCTGACGCCCCTGACTGTATATCGACAATTCATTGAAATGCATGTTTGTTTACCTCAGTTCTCTTTTTGGGGGTAATTTGAAATTTTCTCAGAATATGTATGGGAGGCAATGTGTGTCAAGCCCTTACCTTCTTTTGTCCATAAACAATATAACATGGCAAAGAAAACATTGGCAGAAAATGTTGGCATTTAGGATGTGTAGATGAGCCTAACCTTGGTATATGAACACCTAAATTGGTCACGCTGATTACATCAGTCACTCACAAAACTGTGGGCGATATTTGTTACAATGTCCGCCCTATAATTCAAAAAGTGGGCCAAATCATTTCTCTTTAACAAAATGTGGTGTGACATTTGATATTCTGTCCACTGCCTATGGAAATGTGGTAGGTGTGTCCCCCATTACCCATGGTTGATATCAAAGTCTTCATATTGAATTTGTCTTTCAAGTTAATGTTGATTCTTTGGTGTACAGTAAGAGAAGAGATTCCAGTGTTCTCAACTTAATTTGATGTTTGAATATTATAGCAGATTGGTACAGCACATACTTGAGTAGGCCTAAGCAGGGAGCTGCCACATAGAAGCAGACTGGGCAGAACATTTAATTACTGCTAATACCTTAAGACCCACCACATTGAGTGAAGATCAATAGGCCGTAGGCCTAAGTTGTGTTGTCTGCACAAAGATATTTCATTGCTTTATTCGGCAATTCCAGTTCAACACCGTTCACTTATCAACGTCGTCTTTTAAAAAGTAGCTCGCTCAGGGCAATGCTTTGAAACCTGAAACCTTGAACAGAATACCTTGGGACACCCTGCAGCCCCTTTAAATATTGGCTATAGGAGTACTGTTCAAAGTGTACATTCACTCCTGTAGCGCAACAATGGAAAGGGGCCTGATGGGGTTTCACATTATCCTCTCACCTAAAATTTAGTACTATATTTGCAACGTAGGGCAAAGTGTCCCAACAACTTTGTCTAGGATTATAGGTTTATGCCGACAATGTTTTCAGAGCAGGTGGTACAAAACGGGAAACGACAGTTAAAATGACTTTAATGAAGACATTTAGAATTTTCGTAAGAAGAGATGATTTACAAATGAGCAGAAGAGGCAGAAGTCTATTTTGACTTTTCCGGAACATCCCTGACAAAACCAATTATGGATTCTTTTTCATGTTTTCATGTGCAACCTAAGTGTTATATATAGTCATACATGTCACCGAGCATCTAAAGAACAATTGTTTTATATTCCCGCCGATGTTGGCACAGTGGAGAATTGTTCCAAGTCTAATTGTGACTGCAGCAGACAACTGTCTCATCGCATTTACATCTAATCGGGTATAAGTCCTGCAGAAATATCAAGAAGGAGACAAAAGAAAGATTACTGCATGCAGGGTGGTATCTAGAATCCTATATTTAAAGGGGCATGAAGGTCAAATACTCTGAGTGCACTGGGTGTATTTTCCAACTGTGTGGTGACCCCACCCCATAGTTTCAGACACTAGGAACACCTTTTTCCAGAGGGGTTTAAGAATTAAAAGGGTTCATTCTTCACAAAGAGTATGTTATCAGACTCAGCGAAAGAAAGAAAAAGCTTGGGGGAGGGGGAGTAACAGCAGGTCTATCTTAGCGGAACGCCGCCATCGGTTAGCGTGGAGTGTACAAAAAAGTTTGGCTTTTCTTCAAACCCCCATACAGCAGGAAACTTCCCATTCCGGGTGTTGAGCTGCATGTAACCCATCTTGAAATATGGGTATCATGTCTGCAATTCCTTAATTCATGTAAGAAGAGAAATCAATCTATGAAAAACGGTAACACATATCAGATATTTTAAGGTGATACAAAAATCACAATGACTTACGTATCCTCTTTCACTTTTTTTTTTCTGAGAACTTGCCAAATATATCGTAGCTAAACACACAGAAACATCAATACTTAGACATTTTGATCGGGGAGGGGGGGCACAGATTGTCTGAATTAAGTTTGTTTCTATTTAGTGGGATTACCATCTAAACGGAGCTCCACCATTGGTTGACACGGAACGTACCAGAAAATTTGGCTTGTCAAAAGTCCCAGGTAGGAAACGGCACTTCCCTGGTGTATTTGAACTGCACTTACCCAGCCTTGAAATGTGTTGTTATGTCAGCAATTAATGTGAAAAGAAAAATCAAGCTATTAATAATGGTAATAAAAATCAGTGTTTTTGAAGAAAATACTAGAATGATAATGAGCTATGCATCTTCTTCCATTTTTAGCTCATACCAGCATGCTGGTGTGAGCTTTTGTTATCACGCAGCGTCTATCTATCTGTCCACACTTGTTCAAAATGCTTCTCCTCCCACATGCTTTCATGCATTTGTTTGAAATGCGGACATCCGCTTATGAACTGCTTCTAAAGGGGCAAGGAAAATATAGGAATCTGATTATATGATTTGGCAATTATAGCATTGGGTTAGGCTATTCTATGCAGGGAGGTGCAAGAGAAGGTACAACGGGACGGTTATATTATGCTAATCCTGTTAGATTTTCTCCGACGTGATAACTCTCAATTCATAAAGGGATGAGAACAGCCTAGAGTGCCCTTTTCCTTTTTGCGATATATCTTACTTCTAGGCACGTCCAAATAATCTTCATTCACACCTGCTAATAATCTTTGAAAAGGATCGGCAAAAAGCTTTGATGTGAGGTTCATTGCCGACAATCAACTCAAAACCACTGTAAAAAACACTACATATACATACACCAAAAACAACAAAAACATACAACCCTCGACAAAAATACATGGGACACTTTCCGCGGCTCCCCCACTCAGTATTGAAATTTGGGATATCTTTTGTTGGTACAACATTGATCAGGGTGGAAGCGGGAAAGGGGATTGTGAAAAATTAACGAATCTACTTCAATATTGCAAAATTTGTGCATAAGTGTCCCATCATTTTTATCAAGGATTGTAGGCTACTAAGAGATATTGGCCTATTAGTAACAAAGAAGACTAATTGAAACAAATGGGATTTTGAGAAATTCAGACCCGAAGACTAATGAAAAATACCAAGAATAAATTCATTCAAAGTTTCTTTACTGCCATCAAGAATAAATTATGTGTCATCAACACATTATAGAATACGGGTTTCTGATCGATTAATTGATATGCCTTTAATACCAATAGAATGTTACACCTTCATCGCGAGCGTTTCAGCACAAAGAAGGTAGCCATGCCTAACTCCTCTTTGAATATGAAAAAAACAGATGGCAGTTGTTGCAAACCAATGTCTCAGCATTCTTATAAAAGTGTAAAGCCAATGCTTCAAGCAATTTTCGAAAAAAAAAAGTGCAGCTTTGATATGCAAGGAACCTTGACTTGAAGTTCCACTTTAGTGTATCAAATGCTTTTTCCAAAATGAATCAGAAAGAGAAAACCTGGAATATTAAGATCATTTGTATATTTAACTAAGTCTGAAACGAATCTTATATTTTCACCAGTAAATCTACCTTTAAGGAAACCGGTTTGATTTGGACCAATGAGACTTTTAATATCCGATTTCATTCCAGCAGCAATGGCTTTAGCACCAATTTTGTAGTCTGTATTTAAGAGGGATATAAGCCAATAATTACAAATCGAAGAAGGATCCATACAGGGTTTAGGGATAAGTGTAACCAGGGAGGTGTAAATTGCACCTCCATGGGCCCTGGTGTAACCACACCGCGTGACTGTTCTGGAAAGAAACAACCTGCGGCATAGCCAAAATTGATAGAATGAACAACTAGATGACTTATCAAATGCTAAAAATGTTTATAAACATTAGTCATGAGACCGTCACAAACAGGAACCTTATCATTCTTCATAGAAAAAAGTGCAATAGAACACTCTTTTGAAGTACGTTTACCCTCACAAAATCAGGATTCGTCAATGCCTAAATAATGATGTTCTAAATTGTCTAGGAGGTCTCCCACGGGAGTGTTGGCTGAAATATAAACAAGTATAAAAATTAGGAATTTCCCTAAGTATATCATCTTCTTCCTCTAACAGGAGGCCGTCTGCATTTTAAAGCTTTTGAAAGTGGTTACTTTGTTTCATTTTTCTAGATTCTGAAAGTACTCACTATTCTTCTCCCCCTCATTCACCCACCTTACACCACGGAGGTGCAATTTAGAAGGACTTACAACTGAAAGTTTAATTTATGCTCATCCTGTTCGATTTTCTCCGGATTGATAAGAGTCTCAATTCATAGGGGATGAGTACAGCTTAAAGCACCCTCTTAATTTTGTTTTTGTCCAATTTCTAGACGGTATCCAAGTAAGTTTATTCACACCTACTTATAACCTATGAAAAGGATTACGTAGAACAATGCTTTGATGCCAAGGTTGTTGTTGACAGTCAAGACAGGTTACAGCTCACCAATCATAACGACTGGTTATCTCTTCCGAATCAAGATGGACTGGCGTATAAAAATAAGGTGTAAGGCTTTTGCCATATGCAAATTATTAGACTGGATATAAGACTGTAATTTACCATTGAATTTTTATCAATCTTCGCAAACTTTGGTCATTTGCAGAAGGTGTACCCATGTTCAGCAAATTACACATCCTGAGGCTGGTCTAGTATGATAAACGTCAGAAGGAGTAAAAAGGTGAAAACTAATTTTCAAGAACCGCTACTGGCAATGTTATAACTATGTACAAAATTTTCCAACGTAACTGACGACGTAGCAGACGACATGAACCCTTTCACGTTAAGATCTTAATACATTTTAAGCCCATTGAATCTGTTTGCTCTTCATTCTATAGTTGAACTATACTAACAAAAGAAAAAGAGAGTTTATTGCGCGTTCATTGATTACAGAAAAGCGTTTGATTCAATTCAGCAGGCCTTCTTGTGGTCTAAGCTTATTTCCAGTAATATCAATGGTAAAGTTCTTAAAGTGATTCAAAATTTGTATGATAATGCAAAATCTTGTGTCAGGAGTAATTTCGAGCAATCTGATTACTTTATGTGTAATGTGGGTATTCGTCAAGGTGAAAATCTGTCTCTGATATTATTTGCTCTTTTCTTGAATGATTTGGATTACTTTATAAGTAGATATTACAGAGGATTGAGCTACCTATCAGCCTCTGTAAAAACACACCTTAGTGATTATGATATTGGGGTTTTTATGAGACTTTATTGTATGCTGTATGCTGACGATACCATAGTTCTTGCTGAAATTGAGGCTGATATGCAGTCTGCTTTGAATGCTCTGAAGGACTATTGTGATCTTTGGCACTTATCTGTGAATGTCAGTAAAACAAAAGTTGTTATTTTTACAAAAGGTAAAATTAGGAAAACGCTCACTTTCAGCTTTGATAGTCAAAATATTCAAGTTGTAGATGATTACACTTATCTGGGTATTATTTTTAACTACAATAACAAATTTAATAAAGCTATGGCTAAACAGGTTAATCAGGCTAGAAGGGTTTTGTATAGTTTATTTTCAAAATCGTATGATTTGCAATTGCCTTTGGGTATCATACTTGAATTGTTTGATAAAGTTGTTCTCCCAGTTTTGATCTATGGCTGTAAAATTTGGGGGATTACAGTAAAGTTACACAAATCGAAGCATTTCATATTAAATTCTGTAAGCAGGTTCTCAAATTGAACAAAGCTACTTCAAACTGTATGGTTCTTGGGGCGGTATTAGGGCGGTGTAAAATTATTAAAACGATTGAAATGAGAATGATTTCTTTTTGGTTGAGAATTGCTAATGGAAGTGAACATAAATTATCATTTACAATCTATAAATTGTTGCGGGCCTTGCATGATAAGGGTATTTATAGTTCTTCCTGGATATTGAAGATCAAACATATTTTAGACATAGTTCTGGTGTGTCATATATTTGGGACAATCCTAACAACATTAATATTCCGTGGGAGAAGGAATCATTGAATTTGAGATTAAGTGATATGTACGAGCAGAACTGGTTGTCTGAAGTTTTTAAAAATTCCCAGTGTAAAAATTATCGTATATTTAAATCTAGGCTCGTCTTGGAGAAGTATCTTTCGTCCGTGGGTAATCGTGATCGTTTCAGTCTTTGTTGGTTCCGTTGTGTGAATGCTAAAATCCCTGCGGTTGCCGGACGTTTCCTTAACATCGACATAAATGACAGACTATGTGAGCTTTGTACAAGCGGATCGATTGGGGATGAATTCCATTATATTTTTCAGTGCACGGCATTTGATTCGGATAGGAAGCATTTTCTCAAACGTTACTATTGGGTGGGTCCAAACACTTTGAAAATGGCTCCACTTTTCTCATCAAGAAATAAGAGGGTACAAAGGAATCTAGCCACTTTCTGTGGTATTATATCTAATCGCTTTAAATAAGTATTTTTCATTGTATGGGGTGAGCATGTGTATGACTCATTAGGTCTGTACGTTGGTGTTTGTGCACAAGTGGCTTTGTGGTTTCATATATATCCATCCATTTTTTTTTTCTCGTTGTTTGGTTACATTGTTTCCAGTAGGGGTCTGATGACTAAGTTTATATTTGTGTGTATTTGAATGTATAATTTGTTTGTATTACTTGTTTCTTTTGATATTCCTTTTTCTGTATAATATTCTGTTTCTTATTTTTCTGTATGTTTTGACTATAACACCTCCTAGGAGGTATAAAGAGTAAATAAACTGAACTGAAATGAACTGTACGTGTGAACAAAGCAGATGTCTTTGGCGGCAACTAGGTAGGTTCAAATGAAAGAACTAGATGTATCTCATTCTAAATCATCTCGCTGCTTACTCGTCATCTTATAACCGTACCCTTACTTTTGTAATCGTAATGATACAATAGCTCATTTTGGACAGCTACGAGCTGTGACCGTGCATCAGGGAATTTAGTCAAAAAAAAAAGAAAAAAAGGTTTAGCTCCAAACCAGAAATTTTGTTCAAAAGTGTCCTTTCAAAAAGATGTTTCGTAGCAGCCTTCTGATTTGAGTGCTCAAGAGCAGCAATGCGGAACTTGAACTTAAGATTCTTCCATCGTGTACAGGTAGGAGAGTTAATTTTTAGAGCTGGAAGATTCTTCATCTATATGGATAATGTCATGAATCATGTTGGTAAAATTAACATCATTTAAAAGAGAGTTCTTAAATTTCCAATAACCTGGGCCTTTCTCTCTAGAAGTGAACTCAATTGTCAAATTAATAAGAGAATGATCAGGTTGGATACTAGGAGAAAAGGAAAAATCTTTTACACTATGAAGTAAATTATGAGTAACCAAATAGAAACCAAGTCTGCAGTGAGTCACTGGTGTAACATAAGGACTCCAAGTGTGAAATTTAAGAAATGGATTCTTTTCTCTCAAAGTATCAACTAAGTTAAAAATTGTAGTCAGAGCCAAACACTCATATCTAGCTTTAAAGTTTGTTCTGGACAAACCTCCTACCTTATCTAAATTTAGATTAAAATCAAAATTGAAGTCACCAGCCACAACAATGTTATCACAATTGAAACTGTGTAAGTCGTTTGAGAGATTCTTCAAAAAAAAATATCCTTGAGATATATGGATTGTCTTCATTTGGTCCATAAATTCCGACAACTGTCAATATTTTGTCCTCAAGCTTAAAATCAACCAGTATAAATATCTTTCATTGAAATTCACAGTGTTTCACAATAATAACATCTAAATGAGGGCACAGAAGTGAACGGACACCTCTGGTGGTGGTAGAACCATGCAAGGAAAGAATCTTGCCACCCCATTTGTTGATCCAATATTTTTTTTTTTTTTCATATCTAGGACAGCTGCGCGTTTCATGAATTAAGGTAATGTCTGGCTTGCATCTATGCAGGTGCGCGAACAATCGTCTGCATTTTTTGAAATTGTCTCAAACCTCAAGCATTGAAAGAGATAAATTTCCAAGTTGCCATATAATACAACTAAAAAACAAGTTAGTGTATAGCGAGGGGGCATGGCGATTTGAGTGTAAAACCAGGGAGGTGCTAGCACCCTGGTACAACAAACTATACGTTGCAACAAAAAAAAAAAAAATAGAAAAAAAAAAGAGAAAATTGAAAAATAATGAGCACAGTACAAGTATAACTTAAAAGGAGATGAAGAGAAAAGAAAAATACATCAATCCTGATATAAAGGAAAAGAAAAGATTCCAGTTGGAAAAACAGTTCCTTCTCCACCAGCAAAATATCTACATGCAGCTGTGCAGATAGTGAAAACGAGAAATAAATCCCACAATGAAAAAAAGGAGTGTAAAATTGATGAAAAAACATGATGGCTCATAATCAAAACTGCTAAATAGGGCAAGCTTTTTTGAAAGTAAGGATGCCAAGAACAAACATGTTCACTATGTTAACAATGAAAGTAAATGATTGTAGGTATTAATTCTGGTGTTCTCTTGAAAAGTTATGTGGCTTACCGCATTGGGATCTCCAGACATCCCCGAAAAATGTAATCCCACTCCTTCTCGAAAAAGTTCATTTACCTTCTGTCGCCATTTCCGTTTCTCTTGTGCGTCCAATTTTGAATAATATAGTAAGGTTCTCCAGACAGTGTCTGGCGTCCATTCTTCAGGAGAGTGACCTTGTCTTAATAGTAGGACAACTAGAATATGGCGGTCCCTTCCTTGAACGATCCTCCCATCTCTGTAGGCCCTCTCTAGCTTACAGTCAGCCACTCCTGTTTTCCTTAAACAATCCTCTGCCACTTCCACGCAGTTTTAGTTGGCAGACGATTAACACCCACAATTCTCACATTATTTCTTCTCGAAAATCTCTCTTGTTTATTAAGGAGGCCTCCTTGTGGCTTTTCTAGTATTGTCACCTTATTTTCTAGGCGATCACACCTTCCCTTCAAAGAGCAAGTGCTGGTACTATTTTGTTTTCTGATTCTGTTCAAATGGTTCAACTGAAATCTTGATGATTTTTCTTTTTAGTTTTGAGATAATCAATTCAATGGACTAATCTAAGCTCTCTGTTAAATCCTGTGATAACATGATAGGCGTCACGGCATCTTCTTTGTCACTTAAAACAGGCAAGTGTGTTAGGCTAGAGGCTAGATCCGAGACTTTCTTTAAGTTAGCAGCCTCAGTTGAACTTTTTGACTTGTTTTTACTGCCTGGTGGACGTCCTGGGCCTCTGTGAGCATTTTTTTTACTTAGAGAGGCCATAATTGAGCTAAATAATAACAACTACCAACAATATGTGATGAAGAAATTGGAAAAGCTTGTTAATTCAAAGTTATTTTAGAGTCTTAGTGAAACGAGATATTAAGCCAACATCACGGTCAGGCTCGTTCAGAGAGGTTTTTTATTTACCCATTCATAGTTCACTTTCAACTCTCATTACTATCTTACAAAACAAAACATAATTCTTGACATGAAATTAAGGAATCTAGAATTTAACCAGAATGCAGAAATGCATTGTGGTTTCGATGATCTATTTAAGAGAAATTTTTTCTGAATCTGATATAATAGCATTAGTATGTGTCACATTTTCACAATTTGACCCCTGTTGACCCCAATGACCTTTGACCTTCACAAAAAACAATAGGGTTCCTCTACTCAACATGGTACAACTACATACAAAACATGAGATCTCTACAAGCTTCCTTTCTTGAGATATCGTGTTTTCAAGGTAGGGCGTCACGGACATACATACACACACACACATACACACACACATATGTATGATTACAAAGGTTACGATTATCATCGAAACCAAAAATTTCAAATGCAGTTTACTGCAAGTAACAAAGAAAAATATTTATATGAAAACAATAATCGAGTAAAAAGCCGATAGTCAAGAAGAGAAGAAAAAGAGAAACAAGAAAACAAAGAAGAAAAAAAGGAAAAAGAAAAAGACAAAAAGAAAAAAACTCTTGTCACTAACGAATTGTCGGTTCACATAACACAAAATTGTACAAAAACAAATGTGGAAACCCCTGAGGGACCCACAAAGGTCATTCTTTAAACACCTCTTTGAAAACGATGTTCATTATCTTACTTATATGGTATTCGACTTGAAGATAATAATTGCATTTTTCTATTTAGTTTACAATTTGAAATATACTTTGCATAAAGAATGAAAAAGTTAAATGAGTGTTTAGGTGCACTGAAGAGTTTTCGAAATGTCTTTTAACTATGGTTAATCAAGATAGACCTGTCTAATATGGTAATATAGATTGACATGTCGACTATGGTAAACAAAGTTTTACCTGACTAGTATGGCTAATAAAAATTGACCTGTGCACTGTGGTTAATAAAGATTGACCTGTCTACTATGGCTATTGCTGATTGACCTGTCCACTTTGTTGCTTGCTTTCTATTATGCTGTACATTTAACACATTCCTATCCAATAATCGAAACAGATCTGTTGCGACCCATGAAGGAGCATATTGGGCTCCAGCTAATCTTTCCAGTGACATTACAAATTGTCAGTAGTCCTGAATTTTTGACTGGAGTGAAGCAGTTGCATTCTATAATTGAGGAGATCTTGCCAGTCTTTCTCACTTTTAACTAACTTGATGTTCTTAGAATGTTCGTAAGTAAACTCTGGTGTCTTCAACTCGTACCTTTAGAAAAAAAGAAAGAAAAGGAGGAACTTTAATGCATGCACTCTAATGCAAGTGAAGAATAATAGTACTAAATTAACACATTACTGCATATACTGTACATGTGTAGACTAAAATGGGAATTCAAAGCAATGTATATGTTTGACTTACTTTAAAAGCCATTTCAAACCATTTCCATTTATATTCTTCATGTTTTGAAATGAATTTCTCATAGACAACATGATATTCTTAAACTACCCAGCCAACAGAATTTCAAACACTGATTCACGTACAGTATACTGTAAGGTGTGGCGCCATTATTATGTACTGTAATTGACTGTGATCTCTGTGATTTCATGATGACCCACCTGATTGTCTTAAATTAGATGGCTTACTGACCCAGCTGTCTCTGGTAAGGATTATGAATCCTTCATGAATTACTAAAGACCATGTTTTCCTTATCTTTAAGCTACTGTACTGTTGCTGCATAATGTGACCCTAAGTTGATAGGATTCCACTTCTTCCCATGTTTTCAATCTTTGATAGCTACAGTGAGCTCCATACTAATTATTAAGGGCAATCATACTGATCATTGTAAATCAGAGCTGGGGTCACGGTCATGAAAGTCAATTACATAATGGCCGCACCCTTCCTACAAAATATAAACGAAAATGAATTGAAATGGCTTAAGTCAGAAGACATATTCATTGCTTGGAATTCCCCTGCGAAGGCGAATTGAAGTGATAAATTTGGACAACGAATGGTTACTGTTAACTGAGAGAGTAACATATGGTGAAGACCACCAAATTTCATCTAGACTGCATGTTATTTACTTTTTGAGAAATTGCAGTTTAAAAGTTCATAAAAACAACCAGTGTGCTGCCACATAGAAACACTGTAATCTGACCACTTTGAAAAGCTTTTATTTTCTTTTGACAAATGGTTGTTCTAAGTGACTCAAATAAAAGTATGAATAATTTGATTATTGCCTGACACACCTCATCATGCCGAATGTCTACAAGTACAGTATTCCAGTTGGTAAATGTGCATGCACACTTACTTTGGGAGGAAACAATATTTTTGAATGAAACTAAGGGCAGATTTTGTCAATACACCTGATTCGTACTTCATGATGAAATTCTTATTTTATTCTCAATTAATTGTGGAGTGCAGTAAGTATATGCTTTATATGTAACAGGATAGGCACATATTCTCTAAAGCATATTATTGTCCTAGGGACATTTCATTTCATTGATTTCTTACTGTGAAAGTAAATGCAGCAGAACACTTTTGAAAGAACATTTTGGAGGGACTATTTTAAAGAAAAAGAAAGATAAATGGAAAGAGGCAATGAAAGGAAAACGTTTCAATCCCAAATTAAGCTGATTATGATAATTGCTTCACAGCTGGGATGATATACATATTGCAAAGCCATTGGTAATGAGTTAGTAGAGGCATGAGAATGTTATGAACTAACATCTAACATTGGTGTGAAAGTTGTTACGGTACATGCAGTACAATCATGGGTACCTGAGTAACATTGCATGTATATTGTAAGTGCATGCAGTTGAACAGGGAGTCATAACATTCATAGGGGTCTAGAGCTCCCTAGGGTCTTACAGCACATTGCAAACCCGACCTACATGTACGGAACTGAATGGGTTTGGCTGGAGAGCTTTTCTGTGGTCGTTCTAGCAAACAATAATCAAATTTTACGCTTGGGCTGGCCAGCCTATCTGCCCTGTGGGTCATAAAGTCCACCTGAACAATCACCTATTGATATGATGACACTCTGATACTAGTAAATTGATACGCAAATTGTGCTTCAGAGGCAGCGATTGACTATATCGACTAATCATCCATGAAGTGGAAAGATTTTATCAGAGATAAGGTTAACTGCAGAAAAAAATCTTGCTGTATTCTTTTAGGGTGAGTTAGACTGCTACAATGATTGTGCTAAAATGTTCCATAAACCCTCTTTCATGCTCGAATACACATTTTGCCTATCTACATGACACTTAATACCCCCTGCAATGCAGCTCAAGGAAGCCTAGACATTGCATTGACACATGTACGGGAATTACTCTAGAAGATGGACAATTAATTGAACATGTGGATCATCACAGCATGAGGTGACAAAATCAGACTAAGGCAAGGGGAATTTCCAACAAGCTGAACCTCAGTACAGTAGAACAGTGAAGAGGTGAGGTTGGAGGGTCTCTCATTTTAGTGTAAGAGATACAGTATGGTGACTGTACTGTAGCTCATTTTCTGAACAATATTCTTCCTCTGCAATATAATTTATATGCAACCTAGATTGCATTATTTCAAAAGTATTTTGGCAGGTTACATCATAGTTCTCATCTGAATGAGAAACTGAGTACCACCACTTAGTGCAGTTAAATTTCTGCTGGAAGACTCACTGAAATTGATTTGTCTCAGTTGGTCACCTAGTCCTCATAGAATTTCCATAATGTGCTACAAATCAACTCTCAAGAAGAACCTTTCTACATGATAGAAAATGACATGATAGCCAGATATACCATAAAAGTTAGGTTACTGTAGGCACCTCTCGAGAAGGGATGCACAAGAACAATATCATGTGAGGATTGGCTGGGTTGGTAGGTTACATTATGAATAGTACAATACAAATTATTAGGTAATGATTGACTTGTTTTAATTTCAAGTTCCTACCACTTAGGTTCAGGCCCTCTTATTCTCTCCAATTCACTGTCTCTTTTCAATGAGAGGAGCCTCTGTTCCTCTAGTCGTAATCTCTCCATTTTTAGCTTTGCAAGCTCATATTGGAATGGGGTAGCAACCACTTCTTGGTCAAGAAAAGCTTTTGATGCCTTGAAATAGTCGTAGTCACTTGTGGCTTTCTGAGTAGGAGCATCGTACATGATGTCTGATGTCTTGGAACTGACCTTCCTCCGCATATTAGCACTCTTTTCCGATGGTAATGAGGGTGCAACAGATTTTTCAACTGAGAAACTTTCACCTAATGTCACAGGAAAATACTTTCCAGCTTCTTCAGAGATATAGCAATTTGATGCAATCATTTTTTGTGCTATCTCAGTTCCTGTCATACCAGTTGGTCTTTTCACTGATGAAACTGTCTCTTCCTTTATTCCTAACTGCTCAAAAACAGGGAACTCGGCATCCCTAGTTAGATGGAGAGGCTTAGTAAACCAAACTGAATCACCGTGGGCCAATGGTTTTCCAACCAGATCTCTGTGACTTTCAAGTTTTGCGTCATCAAGTTCATTATCTATTAACCTTTGCAATTCTTCTTCAATCTCATCTTGAAGATCACCATCTTGAGTAAATTGAGCTCCCTCTGTCATTGATGTCCTATCTAACTTGTGACTTAAATTAAAACTTTTATTTAAGCTGCTGTTTAAACTTCTTAGATCCAGACTCAAACCACTTTCCCAGGACTGTTTATCCTCTGAGTTAGTGTCTTTGTCTGGTGGTATGACTAATTGATGGTTACTGTGTGCTTCCAAACCTTTTCTGGTACCTCTATGGTTGGCTAACTGAGAATGTGACAGATTTCTGCTAGTAGTTGTCTTCATTGAATTACTGCAAAACTCTGCTGGTTTACCACTGTGTGAAGATAGCAAACAATCATAAAGTGATGCAAATTATGTGGTCTTACTGCATAACCTCATGGTTGATCAACATTTTCTGTACTATGTATGAGTTAAAAATTTTAGTTAAATTTATGAGTTAAAAAATTGCTGTTTTACAATTTTGCAAAGTTTGACATCATGACCCCAAATATTCTAAAACCTTAACCGAGAACAATATCATATGATACTGCATGAGATAAGTTCAGGTTTGTCTTGAGATATTTTGTTGACAGGGTGTCACATTTTGGTCACTGCACACCTCAGATGACTTTACACTAGTCTTTACACCCCCACTAAATGCCAGCTTTTTGCACTGAATATGGTACAGCAATATAGCAAATGTACCAAATGTGTGACATGCAGTCCAACCTTCAGTTCTTGAGAGTGTTTACCAGAAAGGCATCACATGCCAATGGAGGGCAATTTGTGAAATAGACACATGCCAATTTAGTTGATTAAATGAATGCTTTAGAAACCCTGAAATCAACACATACCAATTTAAATTGAGACTTTTAGCACAGACATTGACACATGACTTACCTCTTTTCTGAGTGCACCAGATTTCAAATCTAGACGGGATTCCAGCCAGATTTTTTTCATAAATCTAGTCTGATCTATACAGGATACATACAACTTTACTGCAAGTCTAAATTAGATGCATAGTCTAGGGTTGTAGTCTGCTATTATGTTATTTAATGACAGGGTCTTAATATCAGCAACGAACTTTCAACATAATAAAGGGCTATGTCACACCACCACCCACATCCCTGTCTAGAGGTAGATAAATGAAATTACTCGCAAGTAGAAGTGATTTACTTTATTAAACACGCAGTTGAAGTTTTTGGTCACTGAATCAACCAAAACCTTATCATACCAACTTTTTCGCTAAAAAGAACCTTAATGCAAAAGTGCACTGTGGTTTTGATGATCTGATTACGAGCATTTTTTTTTCTGAATCTGACATTATAGCATAGTAAGTGTCGAAGGATACCTACAGGTATGTGCCATATCAAATATGAGATCTATAAGCTTCCTTTCTTGAGATCAAGTTCACAAGGTTTTCACAATTTTTTTACCCTTGCTGACATTGAATGACCTTTAACCTCTATTAAAGACCAAATGCTTCTGTATGATACAACTACATACTGTATATGACACAACTACATACTGAATATGACATCTGTCATAGCTTCCCTCCTTGAGATACAGTATGACATTTACAAGAATTTCATAATGTGGCTCTGTTGACCTAAAATGACCTCTTTGACCTTTACCACAGACAATGGAATGCTTGTATACTCAATGAGGTACACTTACATTCAAAATTTAGTGACCAGGATCAAGGAACATATCTCAGGAAATCAGCTATCCATGGGCACATCACTCAGTGTATAGACTGCCGAACAACAAACAGCAATAACTTCAGCATCATTGATAATGGATAATGAAATTTTGAACTAAAAATCAAAGAGCTTCACACAGTAGCAAAAAACTCAAACCTGTTGTAAATGGTCAACTGTTTCAGCATGGATCATCCTATTCACTCTCTGGGTTCTAAAACCTGTCAGATGTAACATTTCTGATTGTTATATTGTCTTATGATATATTGTACATATTTTTCCTTACTTTAGGAGGAAGATGGGATACATCTTTGAAAACATTTGTAGTAAACTATGACTTTGTTAACAATTTGTGTTAATTTTCTCTTTTACCTGGTTTTTCAAATGTACAACTATTACTAAATTATATTCAAATTACAATTTGAACGTTAAAGATATTAATATTACATGAATTGTAATTCCCTCCACAGAGTCAATTCTACTTTCTTGGGTGTTTGTATTGAAAGTGGTCTCACATGGAACCCACATATTGACTCTATCAGTATTAAAGTTGCACAAAGTACAGGTTTTCTGTCTAAACTCAACCATTACCTACTGAGGAAGATCCTTTGTTCCATGATCACACCACACCTCACATACTGCCTGTCAGTCTGGTCTGGAACAAGAAAGACACACCTGAACAGGCTAATTACACTTCAAAAGAAAGCAGTTCCCAAGAAAGCGGTCCAACACATTTGTTCTGCGAACTACGACCACACTAGCCATTTTTTTCCCTCCCTTAATCCTCTGAAATTTACACACCTAATCCATGTTCAAAAAGTTGTCTTTGCTTTATGTGTTGCTCATTTTTTGCTCTGACATACAGTACTTCAAATATTTCTCATTCAACTATAAAACCCACAATTACTGCACAACACAAGAGAGTCCACATGCCTATGTACAGTATACCACATTTTCAGTCTAATTTCCTGACACAAAGTTTACATGTTCAAGCATCTTCTACTGGGAATGTCATTCCCAGAGAAATTCTAACCTGTAATACAATATCATCTTTTAAGAAAAGGTTTATTTTAAGCATTGCATAAATTTACCAATAATTACTTAGAAAATGTACTTTGATATAGATTTATGTGTACATACTATACTTCCCTATACTGTTTGCTTTTCTTTTTATTATATATTTATACTTTTGTTTTTCCTTGTTTGTTAATCTGCCCGACAAATCCCTACAAAGGTTTTTTTCTTCATTACTTCCTTTTGTTACATACTTTGTAATAATTAATGTCACATCTTGTATAATTACTGTTAATTTGTATCAATGTTACAAAGAATCAAATGAAATGAAATGTGGTAGTGTCCAAGGGTCATTTCCTTTCTTCTTTTTGACATTATTTCTAGCTCATATTGCCATCAACACCATCAAAGAGAAAATAAATGTAGTGCCATATGAACCATGTCATTTTGGCCTTTAGTAGATACTAGACCTTATTACAAGTGCTTGTACTTTACCAGTGCTAAAAATTTCAAAATCAAACTTGACATCTTCCTGATTGTTACCATATCGGTTTGGGGGTTTGTTTGTTTGTTTGTTTGGTAACTTAGACTCGACTTTTTATAGTGATTACCATGTGAAGGTCTGTTGCATGTAGTCTATAATAAACCATTAGTTTCATTGGCAATTAGTCACAATAATTACAAATGATTTACGGTGATTCTTTGCAAACCTCCTGCCTTTGCATGATAAGTTATGCATGACTGGTAATGTGAAGGTCACTGTTTTACAATAGTTTCTCACTTCTTGTTGGAAACAGTGAACAGTGACTGTCGCGTATGATACTATGACTACAGAATAATGTAGCCTAAGGTAAGATCATCTTTTAGTTGATGTTAGGCATCATATTAGCACCAGGAAGAATTAGTAAGAAATAAAGAAGAAAGCATGAGGGAACTAATCTTCAGCATCTGTATTCATTGATGTCACACATTTAAGAACACCACACCATGTACAGTAGCGTGTTTGGCAGCTACTGTACTGTACATAAATTCCCGATTTTCCACCCCCCCCTCCCCAGTAGTCAAGGTTGATAAGCTGTTTAAGTCAAACACTATTCGTGGAGGACTCGTAGAGGCAGATGAGTGCATTCTTCATGCAGCTGCAGAAGTTTGGTCTGCTCGTCAAACTCCAGTCAAAGGCTGAAGGAAGCAAAGCGAGGATCAAGCAAGAAAAGGCTCAACTCCAACTGCAACATATGAAAGAAAGGTCTCAACTAGAGCAGAAGGCTAGATACTGGAATGAGGAGTTACTAATGAAAGAGGTACAGAATGAAATAGAACAGGCAAACCTTGAAACAACCTACTGGCTGAATGAGGTCATGCAAGAAGGGGATTTGACGGTCGGTACCCCAGTTTTCTTCAGATAATAAAAGTGTGGTCTACAGTACATGAAGAAGTTGGATAAACACCTAACAAGGATATAACTTTGGGACGGGTTCACACACGTTAGACCCAAATGCAAAACCTTGGCCAGCTGAGTATGATATGCATTCTGGTGAGAAAATTCAGACAAAAGAAATCGGTCCATAACAGCTTTATGGCACCAGTGATTGTGATTTGTATTTGATTGAGATCGAGTGAACTACTGTACTGGAGCTTTATCAAAAGTTTCAACTGAAAGGCAGCATTGGCTCTAAGCCAATGGATGATCGTACTTGATTTTTTTACTTGTTGTAATACTGTAGCGGTAACCCTATTAAAGAATGCATTGAATGTTGCATCTTCCTGAAACCACAAGCAGGTTACCGAATGCCGAGAGAGATTGTAGAGAAACAGTTTAGACATGCAACCACATACAGTATGATTGTTCATTCCCTCCCTGGTAAGGTTCTGAATAGACCACCACTTAAGGCTAAAGATAGTTCAGACACTTGTAAATTAGCGAGAGATATGACCAAATGTTAGGTCACTGCAGAGCAAGTTTAATAGTTGTGTTGCAAGTTTGAACAACACAGACGCATCCCTGCTATATAGAGCTTGTTGCCAATACATCTGCAGTCTGAGTGGACAAAAAGGGCTGCGAGTCTAATGCAGGGAGGCAACAACTCAACTTAAAGAGGCTCATTGAGTTGTTTTGTGAAATGCACTCAGTTTTTCTAAACCGGTCAAGTTTCCTTCACATACTAATGACAAACAGTCAAACTAAAAGGATCCCAAAGTTTTACATACGTTGGAACATTAATGAGTGAGTAACCAACGATTAAATTTGGTTTTTGGAACTTTGTGACCAGACATTTTCACATTAGTACATTCACATGCACACAATCAGAGCAAGTAACAGTCAAAAATTCGAAAAATTGACAGTTTTCATGGATGTGAAACTTGATTAATTATGCTAATTGTGAGTATTGTCGTGTGTTTGTATACTTCAAAATCACCGCAATCTTTACTGATATCAACTCAATGAGCCCCTTTAAGGTTTCACCACATGATTACTGTCATAGAGAGCTGAAAATGTGACACATGTTTTAAGCCATTTCACATTGCAAGAGGTTGCACCTCTGGGCTCTATTGTTAGGCATCTGGTTGTCAGTGCAACCATAATGATCTGCTTCATTTTGATGTACTGTACAGTGCCTCAATAAGATACTGTATGAGTAGTGACTCGATGTACAGTAATGATTGTAAGTCATTACAATTCCTTCAGCCCAAAATTGCTCTTCTAAAAGCAAGAACAATAGCCTCTGAAACTCAGGCAATCGATTATTCACGCTTTCTAAACAATTCACAGAAAGTCTGTGGAGGGCTAGTCCATGTTCATGAAAGGGTGGTTTGTGTGTTTAGGCATAGTTCACAGTGCATGTGTGTAGTACCTATCGAATCCTCATTTCCCAAGGTGGAGAATTTCTGAGCAATGTTTTTGATATGATGTTATCCAAAAGATTATTTACATGTGGATTTCCTTTATAATCTGGGCCTACATTTACACTGCATTCATCACAATTCACAAGGGTTCATAGTTCATAAAAGTTAGGAACATACTCCTAACTTTAATCAGTTCTATCATTTTATAATTTTTATATTGATAATCATTCGGAACATTTTTCGTTCCTACATTAGGAACGATTTCCAAGAAATCGCACTAACTTATTAAAAAAATTTCAATTGGGAAAATTCATAAACTTTGTCAGCCCATGTGAAGATAGATTGCTCCAGACACAGATTCAAAAATTCTGGGAGACATATTTCACCCATTTAGGAGTTGATTTTAAGTCAGGTGATTCTGTTGAGGATAAAAAGGCTTGGGCTATGATTCAGGGCTCTGTCAAATTATTGGTGGCCTGCATGAAGTCAGCATGCCATGGCATTCCCCCCATCCGTATCTTCCAAACAATCGTAAAATGGCAGAATCAAGACTGGAAGACTGGATTTCAGGGCTACATAAGTAAGGGATTTGCAAAACGATTATATAAACCGGCAAGGGAACCAGCTAACAAGACTAGTCACACAGACTCCGAAGGAGGATAACAGACCAAATCCCAAAATGAGAACCCACCTGAACCAACAAGAGAAGAGATGGAACAGTTAAAATGGTATTTGCCTGAATTTGCTTCGTCATTACCTGGTTTTTCATCCCAGGAAAACAGGAAAGGTCAGAGTTGTCTTTGACTGTGTAGCAAAGAATAAAGGTGTATCAATCAACCATCAACTAATGCAAGGTCCACACTACACAAATAATCTGATTGGTGTTCTGAGCAGGTTCAGAATGGCGAACGTAGCTTTCGGTGCAGACATTGAAGTAAGTTACGTTCCATCAGGTGATAGTCACAGAAAGGGATTGAGGTGCTCTTAGTGTGTTGGAATTCTTTCATGCTTAAATTTTCTTAGAGCGCCCCCATTTTTGCCATGTTTTCTAGACTTCTATGATCGTTTAGTTTACGGTTCGCTTGTTGTTCTGCCTCAACAAGGTTGATGGTATTCAAGTTCATCTTTCTCAGAAAGTCTTCTCTTACGGCTATAACAGTCTGTAAGTATTTCGTACACCTTTCGGGATGTAAGGTTTTGATTATTTTTTATGCTTTATTACTACATTCACCCTTCTTTGGTGCATATCCCTGGGCGGGTGCTTCCCATTGCAGTTACCATACTCTCATTGTAGTTCCTTATTATACTTTCACTTGCGTTAGGCCAGTTTCGTGATGTGCTTGGAGGGTACACGTTTGCAATGAGTTTACCATTGCTGTTTGGGTATGTTTTGTCTGTTTATCTACTTGTAAGGTAATTTGTCATTTCGCTGTGAGGTTTGGGTCATGTTTTTTGTACTTAGAAGTGTTCAGGGTGTGTGAAGTAGGTTTCTGTTGTGGAGTGTGTGCTTGGTTTTTGCTTTGGGGTGGGTGCTTCTGGGTTTTCATTCATTTGATTTAAAGCCAATTTGCATCATAGTTTGTTCTTTACTTGTAATTTTCTTTTTTCCTTTCTTTGTCAATAGTCCTACCAATCAAGCGACAATAAACATTCAGCAAAGTGAGGAAACGTCTCAAATGTTATTTGTCTGGGTTATCTGGCTGTATAGCACCATCACCTACGTGGTGTGAGGACAGCACACTTAGGTTTCTCTGATGGCCAGATAATAGGAGATCCTGTGGACCACGAAATGCAGGCACCTACATGCAGGGCAAAATCGTCACCGAGTTGTGCCGCATTCGCTCTGAGGGAGATGGCTGAAGATAATGCTTTGTGCTATGACTAGTTGAAAGTCGCCACTATGCTGCATAACTTTTACATAATTGCTTAAAATCAGTGGACACAGAACAAGAGGCAGTTAAGCTAGTCAGTGAATTAAGATACTAAGATGAGAAGCATTCAAACTAGCAAAACTGATGAGTAATGACCAGTGGTGTAGCCAAGATTATTTAACAAGGGGGGGCCAAACATGCATGAAAGACTATCTAAGCGGGGCGCCACCATCGGTTGGCGCGGAGCGTAAAGAAAATTTTGAAATATCACAACCCCTCAGATAGTCGGGAAAGGCATTTCTCAGGCTTGTACAGTAAGTAGAGTTTAACCAGTCGTTACTTTGAGCTATCGTTTGAAATAAAATGAGCAAATGGCAGAAAGATCACAAAGTTTCCAAATAAACTACAGAGACGCAACAAGTTTCTTGGTGTGGCGTTGGCACAAAGTCGACAAATCGTCTCCATTCTTGACTGCCTTCTTTGTTGCCTAAGTAGCAGACTGTAGGGCATATTCCTTGTTCAGTCATATCCCGGTGGTTTGTGAGGTTTTAAAGGGGGACTGAACAAACCGAGTCCGCTCTGTGGGGTACCTTCCAAGCGGCTGGGCTATGAGATGAGGAGGGTTTGTATTTGGGTAAATTTGTTAAATTTAGTCCGATTTGTGGATGATGAACAACTGCTGATAAAGATTTATCCAAGGGAACATTTTCTACATGTACAGCTGGATCAAACTGAGAAACATGAAACAATCTCAATCATGACTGTAACTTGAGAAAAAGTATAAACATATTTTTAATCGATGTTAACCCACAAAATGTACACTGTCCAACTATAATATAAGTCTTAGCTGGATAAGTATGGGCTTATTTTAAAACCCAAAGTCGAGATGTCTATGAGTTTTTTCACAAAAAGTTCCAGAACCTCGTCAGTATCCATGGTGCTTACCAACTGCCGTTCAACGGAAAGAAGCATGCGGGATATGAACCGTGTTTGTGTCATAGTCGAGCGGAGTTTAGATTTAATAATCCCCATCTTTGAAAATACTCTCTCTGCTGAAGCTGAAGTAACTGTCGTCAAGCTATCAATCAACTATCGATTTTGGGTGACTGTATGGTGCTGTAGGCTATTATAGTGTTAACGCTTTAACGTCACTGGATGGCATTGGTTGGCATGGAGCATGCGCAAGAACACATGCGTGTATGTTAGGTGCTGCGCGTGTTAACGCCTACGCAATTGCACGCAGAGAGTAAACGAATTGGAACCTACCTTTTATTGTGACTACAGTGTAAGTGTGCCCACTGAGCTACATAGCATATAGTTCAGTGAGCGCGCCTTACCAACTCTGTTTGTAAACATTGAATGAGTCTATTGAAATAGTACTTGCGTTCAGCGTGCATCATTGGACATCAACAGAAATGCGGAAATGAACCCTGGAAAATGTTCACTAATTAAACAGAATGACCCTTAAAGTGCATGGGGCCAACCTAGGTCAAGGCGACGAACGTACTTTTCACTGTCGTAATTTATTTATTTATTTTACATTCCTTTTTTTTCATTCATTTTTTGGGGGGAGTGGGCATGAATGGGGGGCATGGCCCCCTTGTGCCACCCCCTGTCTATGCCAGTGGTAACGACAGAGACGTGGTCCCTTCAGTGCCAGAACCAGAAAGATCACCCTTAATTTTAAATTACTGTCTTGACAAACTGTTTGTGGAACATGCTCTTGGAGTGCATTGGAACGTAGCCCAAGGACCAGTATGAATTTGAAATAAGCGTATGGGCGAAACCTGCCATATGCAGAGGGATATTGTTGACGATTAGTTCAACATTTGACTTACTTGTGTTCTTGGCTCCATTTACGTTGACTGGTAAGAGGATACTGCAGGACATCTTCAAATAATGGTTAGGTTGGGACGAATGTACAGTATCAAGGAAGACGACCTGACAAAATGGGAGCTATCAAAAAGGGTGCTATCTAAGATGACCAAATTTGAAGTTCCAAGATGCTTTAAGCCAAAGGACTTTGGAGGAGATGTTTCCTATGTGCTACATTATTTCTGTGATGCGTCAGGACTCGGAAGTGGGTTATTCTGCCATCTCGTACTCACGACTGACGATTAAAAAGGGAATGATACATTGCTCCTTCTTATTTGGGAAACTGAAGTTGTGTCCAATCAAGGCTGTGTCGACACCTCGACTCGAATTGTCTGCAGCAGTGTTGGCTGTTCAGCTTGACAGGTTTTTGAAGGAGTTGAAGATGGACATCTCACCCAGAGTGTGAGCTCTGGAAGATAGTAGCATGGTTACTCCAGTTCAAGGACTACGGTACCTTGTATGTCATACCAGAACCAACACAGCTGATGTAAATGGAGGATTCCTCTCAGTCAAAGAGTACAGACAAGCAGAGCTTGTGATATGCAAATACATCTAAGGACAGGCCTTTGGATCGTTCCTATGTACTTGACACAATCGCTGGAGTTGTGAGTCGTAAGGAAGTGGGGAGCATTCCTAAGTTGCTGCAGAAGTTTAGTCCCATCGTAGTGGACGGGTACTACTGTAGGGGTAGGTGGATGTCTGGAAAACGCAGGTCTGTTAAATGCCTTGGGCCATTTGGTTGACATTGACTCTTTCATCAATACATTGAGAGGGCTCATCAGCAGAAGAGGATCTCCTGAGGTGATATTTAATGATAACAGGAGTAACTTTGTTGGAGCGCACTCAAGGATTGCATGCACAGATTGAACCAAAACAAAATAAGCAACTACCTGCAGGAGAGATATCTTGGAAGGTCAACCCATCCCTCCCCAGCCACATGGGAGGGGTGTGGGAGGAGGATGATTCATTCAATTAAAAGTGTTTTGCAGCAAATGTTAAGGGAGCAGCCCTTGTGTGACGAAACTATGTTGACAATGATGGCCGAAGTGACAAGTTGTTTTGAAAGTACAGGATAAATATCTCAAGCATCCAATAGTAAAGTTGTGTAAGTTTGAGCTGGAAGATGTGAATGTTCAACCACATCCATAGTAATTATTCTATTGTTTATTTAGTGTGTTACTTCTAAGTTTTGTCTTCTGTTGGTTACAAACTTCCCGGTGGGTAAGTTCATGGGGGAGAGGAAGTTACCGTATTGGTTTGGGGGTTGGTTTGTTTGTTTGTTCGCTAGCTTAAACTCAATTTTTTACAGTGATTACTGCATCTTTTGAAGGTCTGTTGCATGTGGTCTAGTAATATAATTGGTACTGTAAGTTTCATTGGCAATTAGTCATAATATTTATAAATAATCTATGGTGATTTTTGCAAACCTTCTGCCTGTACACAGTACGTTATGCATGCTTGGTAATGTTAAGGTTAATGTTTACGATAATTTCTCTCTTTTTGTTTGTAACAGTGAACCGTGACTGTTGTGTATGCCGAATACTGCGACAATGTGATAACGTAGCCTAAGGTAAGATTACAATCTTTTACTGTAGTTGATGTTAGGCATCATTAGCACAAGGAAGAGGAAGAAATAAAGAAGAAAGCACAAGGGAACTAATCTTCAGCATCTGTATTCATTGATATCATGTGTTTGTGAACACCACACCATGTAGCGTATTTTGCGGTGACACTGATATCAATGTAGGGAACCCCACTTTTCTTGGTTGGATGGCGCTAGACTTTCTCTGTTTGACTGTTTCCAATTTCAGCACTTATTTTTCAGAAGTCTAGTTCTTGTTTATTTAAGCGCAGGAAATTCTCTGTTTAATGTATTCCTTCACAAATCAGGCGTTTTACGTAACTATGCAGATTAGTTAGACGTTTACTCGGCGTAGCATCCTGTTCATTCAATGCACCCCTTTGATCCCCGGTTCCTTGCTAGTTGCACCGGCTACTCCGGTAGCGTCACTTTCACCCCAGAATTCGACTGCACCAGATGCATGTTCGTAGCAGACCTTGTGCAATTTCGTTTTAGTCGATTTTACTTACGTGGCCATGACAATTCAGCTCATTGAAGGTAAATATATACTTCTAAGATCATTAGCATTGGAACGTTTAGGAATCGTAACAGATCTAAACGACTAGAGAGTAAATCTCGGTAATTTACCTCAAGTAGGCTTTGCTTGTCTTGAACGTATATATCGTGTGTAACGTTAAGCACTGTATTGATTGTGTTATAGTATTGTTAACTATAGGTGTGTGCGTGTTACAAGTATGAGAGCTGTACTCACTATGGTAAATCATGTTAATTGTGAATAGCGCCCTCGATTCCGTTAAGGGAGTATTCAATATGGCCGTTCCAAGATGGCTGCCCCCATCTTTCGTTAAGTGTAACCGGCACGTACATTTGTTTACCAATTAAAGTATGCTTGGGCCCACTTGCAATTGTTCAGGTTGCTGTATAAATATGACTGAAGTTCAGCGACATATTCACTGAAGTAAATTTAAAGAACTATATAATTTTCGGGATCATTTCAGTTAAGATGGTCATCATTAGCATGTACTGTAGCTAGTCATGTGACAGTAGTTATCGATAGTTAATTCATTGATAATGCTGTATATGTTATGTGATTGTACAATGTTTGGAACAGTTTTTGATGAATTGGTCCTTTTGGGATGCATATATTTAAAGAGCTCAGATTAACAGCTGATTACAATCTATTACCTATTGGGAAATTTGACTTTGGTAATTCTTGGCAGTACAAAATATTTATTCTGGGAACCAGTGAGGCACCACAAATTTTATGCCTGGGTTTCCACTGCTTTTAGTGTAGTTTTAGTCATTCAACATGTTGCTTTAATTGTTTCCGACAACCTTTTTTTAGGTACTTCCCGTTTCCGTTACTTTTGATTTTTTCATATTTTATTTTAAATTTTGTTTTATTTTTTTACTCTACTAGCTAGTATAGTTCACATTCTTATAGTCATTCATTAATTTTATTTTCAGGGCTGTTTTGTCTGGGCTGAGTGTCACTGACTGTCGTAATAGATGAAGAAGAGATATTTAATTTCGAGTCACGAGTGGGCCTACTGTCTTGTACTATAACTACCGCCCCCCCCCCCCCCCCCCCAACTGTTACCTGCTCATGACCTGCCACTCTGGCACCACATCAAGATTGTAACATTATGCACCCTGATGAATCTCGTGGTGTGCACTTTAAGAAAACAACAGCTACTGTACATCCAACTTTACGTACTTTATACTGAGAGACAGATTAAACTGTCAGATGTTTTGGTATAATAATACAGTAGTAAAGACCTGCTTAGAACTTCTAAAGATATGCAATATTTGCAACACTTTAAAATATATTGACTAAAACAAAAACAAAAATTTGGTGTCCACTGCAAATTTGTTACATCCGTACTGTTTTTAAACCTGATTAATTCAATCCCCTAAACTAAAACAGGAGGTTTCTCAAATCAACAAAGAAGTGTGATGAATATTCAAAAGCATTTAGTGACTGGTAGGAAGCTTCCTATCGAATAACACAAGGTCACCAACTTTCCAGTGCACTTGTTGCTTCTGCCCTGCAATTTACATCTGCCTACAAAGGACCTACCTTTGCACTAGGTTTTCATCAAGAGAGTTTGACTAAAGTCACCAGATATATAGGCGTGTTCACACTACAACGATATCGGATCGCACTACGATCTGATTTTTCTTATTTTTAGTAAATATCTTCTCCATCTCTGATCGGAAAGAACCAAAAATTTGTCAACTTGTGTAAATAAATGATTTGTATCGCATGACTAAGAAAATCAAATTTATACTGATTATTTCGTGACGTCGCACCGACAGACAGCTTTTATCGGACTACGAGTGTCCAATAAAAGCTGTCTGTCTGTGTGACGTCACGAAATAATTAGACAACATTTTATTTTCGTAGTCCTCTGGTACAAATCATTTATTTACACAAGTTGACAAATTTTTGGTTCTTTCCAATCAGAGATGGAGAAGATATTTACTAAAAATAAAAGAAAATCGGATCGTAATCCGATCTGATATCATTGTAGTGTGAACAAGCCTTAATGCATCTGGCAAGTTAAAAAAAAAATAATTGCCCAGGACAAAACTCTATGCAAAGGAAGAAATAGCAATTATCTTGCTTTCACCAAGTGAAGTAGCCACGTCATCTATGTTACATCTGAGTGGGCCACTTATTAGTACTTTCAACTAGGTGCATAATATTTTTGGTGAGTTAGTCTGCCCATTAATACAACTTTGCCAACACTGTAAGATATGTAGTTAAAATAGTAGTACTTGCCTACTGTACACGGTAATTAAACTGTACCTTGGTGTGTGGTTTAGTTAAGTAGCTTTCAAAGCTCATTTCAAGTTTTACAGAAATGGCAAAACTGAGCATTGATCTTGAAGCCTTAATTAGGGAAATTTTAAAAATGATCCATGAACTTCCGAACTTTTGTGTCTACAAAAATATTTGCAAAAATAAGTATTATTGTGTCCTGCAACTATTTTGTATTCTGCTATGGTATGAGAACAACTTTCAAACACTGGTTGTGTCAATATAAGTATTTATGGGGAGAAAATGGATAAGTATGTATTGATTGCTGCATGATCCAAGGATGCAAAACTTCCCTCACATCAGGTTGAAAGACCTCAGAAATTGAAAGAAACTACAAGTTCATGTTTGAGGTACTATTCTCTTGTAAGGTGAGTATACAACTTCCGGGAATTTGTCAGTCACATAGTTTGTATTTGAAAGCATGTCAGTAGACTGTGGTGTCCATGTTACATCTATACCTTTTGCCAATGAAATATTATCAGTGCTAATTGTGTAAATCTTAAAATACTTTATCATCAGCTAGAGGTAACATCAACATGCTTGGGTAGATATTCTTTGTGCATGTAGCAAGATAGACAAATTTATTTTCCATAACTTACATGTAAACCCGATTAAAAAGACATTGACAGAAAGACTGGTCAAAAGTGAGAATTTTAGTCAAATTGTAGAAATTACTGCGAAGTGTTGTAAAGCTGGTATCTCAAACTGTGTATGAGTTGCAGGCCCTATTGTAGTTATGGACTCACATGCCAGAAGTGCATAATAGAACTATCGAAAAAAAATCTCTGTCTCAGGGTTACTGTCTATGGCAGCTACTGTATTCTGTTGTCACCCTGTGTCAGTGTTCTAGTACACCAGAATTTTCATACACATAATGTAGCGGTATCAATCCTTCTTATGTCAGTTGTGGAATGGACCTTGGATATTTTGACGATCAGCACTTACAGTAAGACTAGTCATCCTTTGCATCAAAATTGTGATAAACCTAACTTGAAATTCTTACATGTCATACTTTGTGCCCCATCTTCATGGAATGACCCATTTGGAGATCAGAATGAAACCAAACTGAGCACTGCTATAGTCCTCATGAAACGTAGTTGAGCAATTTTTCTTTTTTAAATACAGATAGGTTATGGTACATCCATATGTGCGATGCCTATGCCAAAGTTACGTCAAGGTGGCAGGGATCTTACACCAACAAAATACAGGGGAACAAATACATATTGTACCTCACAATATTTATAACAGAACCTAACTTGCTGTACAAACCATGCTCAATCTTCACACTTGAAGCATAAAGTTACACATTCCTTACTATTTGACAGGAAGACCTTCACATTGCTATGCTTTCAAGCAAACTATTTTCTGTGGTCCTACTAGTGCTACCAGGGTGCATTACATGTGAAGCCAGTGCTGAAGTTACACCAAGGTGTCAGCACTGATACAAAAACAAAACACAACTTAGTTACAGTAACTTAGTTCCACCTGTCAAACTGAAATAACACTTTTCATGGTTCATCTCGCACTATATTTACAGTCCTAATTCTACTGTACTTACATTGCTACAGCTCTAGGCTACAAGCATTCCTCAGCATCCCATAGAGTCTTCCAACACATTGTTGATCTTCGATCTAAAGTTTAATTCAAATACACAACCGACTGTTGTCCCCATTATAAATTGTTTCATTCACTGGTCTAAATGAGGCCAACAAATGAATTTGGCTGAACGATCATAAACTTGAAGAACAGGCACTTCTGCTTCCATTAAAAGCACTCATGCAGATACTGTAGGCCTACACAGCAAACTGTTATCAAAGACATTGACTTTTTACATTGTAACATATCCCTTTCATTAGTTGGAGTCCACTACTGACTAAAAGATACTATATTCTGAATCTGGGAAAGGCTCAACACAGATCCACCAAGCTTGCATACTATTAAGAACATGCCTTATGACATGCCCTGACTCCATACTGTATCTTCATCTCCCACCTTTAATATCACAGATGTATGTGCAAGAGCTGATGCCCTTGAAGTCTACAAAATCTATATATAATCTGGAAAATGCAGTACTAATATGGATAGTGGGAATTTTTCATGTAGAGTTACACTGGTCACTTCACCATACCTCCATGGTGACCCGGATTTCGTGTGTTTGACCCGCATTTAAACACCCGACCCCGCTGACCCGCCCAGCCCTCTGAAAAACCCGCATTTCAAATCTTCCCAGTCTTGAGGGTGCCACGCACAAATATCAAGCACTGTAAACTTGCCGGAAACTTCCAACTCTACACACAAACTGAACTATTTCATAGTAGGCCTACATTCACTGATCAAGTTACAGTGCATCCTGTAAGTGCCATGTTTGTTGTTGCAACACCCTAACCTACATAGCAGGTACAATCGTTGGACAGGTAAGTTTTTCCACAAAATATTTCAATACCAACATGGGCAGTCGAATATAATCACGCCGCACATTTTCAACCCTGAAACGTCAAAAACTTAAGTGGAAGTCTCTCTGTGCGCAGAACAATTTCAGTGTTACTGTTGATATGCGACACAACATGATCAGACAATCGGTCTCCGGGTAGCATCAAATGCTCGCAAAAATACTGAGTGGCCTCTGACTAACTGCATGTACTGTACCGCACCAGAAATAACAATTAAAATAACCGATGATAATTATCAGTTGGAGAAGTTTAACTTTTGCCAGTTCAGGAGTATCTGTACGGATATTTTTGGCTGCGACCTAAAGAAATTGTGTTGGCTGATTTACTGAAAAAGTGCCACCAAATTGTATCTAGACACTTCTAAAATTCAAAAATTTTCAAAGTATAATTTCGAAGTATAATTTTTTGTTTAAGGGGAGGGGGAACTCCCTACCCTTATACCCCACCCCCAGGCCGGCAATCCACCAACGGACAGGTCAGAGGTGGACCTGCACCTAGCCTCTCAGAACTTGGGAGCTTTGCTTCACCAGACAATTCCAGCATAGCCAGTTAACAATAGAGCCAGTTTACAAACTAGTTAAGCAAGTTACATGGTTTCTTAAACAGAGAAGCAAATTTTTGAAGCAGTTACAGAAAGATGTCACCCGGACTCCAAGCTTAAATTCCTTCAAAAAAAAAAGACTGGATAAGTACTGGAGGAGTTTCCATTGGAAATACTCAATCAATAACTACAAGAACCTATCCTACTGTAGGAGAGCTTTTAAGGTCTACTGTCACAGATTCCACTCCAACCACACTTCACTACGACCCCTTCGGAGGGCATCATGAGGCCTTTGCTTTACAGCATTTCTGTACCCTTGTTTCAGTAAGTTCTACATTTATGTGAGGGCCTACGTCCTTAGATATAACCACCAACTCTTCCAAATGACACTAAAATAAGCTAAGTATTGCTAATCATAATGTTAGACTACAGCATCAATTACAAGGCTACCCCTGAGGCATTCTGCGATATAAAAAGGCACAAATACTCCATACATGGTTTGGATACATGTACACCATATGCCTAGAAAATATGACTGAAAATACAAGTTTTCAGTACATATACCATGATCCTTACTTGCTCAATGTTGTGCATTGCCGTGTTCCTCCCATAAAAGATGAGGAATGGGCTGCACCACAGCTGTTCTTTTTGCTTCAAAACACATCATTTTTGACATTTTAGTTTGAATGTTTGAAGTATATTATAGAGTTTCTCTGTCGGCACTTTTCATCCCCATAATGCACTGTGCAGGCAATAAGCAATTAGTAAGTAAACAGAATGACACATTCCCTAGAATGATGCATCCCTAGCTAATGCTAAACCTGAACTTCAAACAACCTAACCTATTTTATTGAAAGCAGAATGACATCATTTGTTAAACATAGTACAGTCCATTGCTGATAAAGACTAGTCTCACCTCTGCATCTTTGATAGGGTATTTCTGGGGGCCCTGTCATTTAGCCATTGGTACATTCCGCCCAAGGTTTAAGTCTTTCCTCCATGCCTGTGCCATTGGGGAAAGGCTTGAAACCTATGGCGGAATGTCCTGGTGAAAAGAGTACATATGTCTGGGGAAAGAAAGTGTCTTTAGGAGAGTTGACTTGTAACTTAGGATGCAGGTTAATATTAAAATTTTATTCTAAAGTTTGAAAGGTAGAGCAGGGATACGTTACAATGAAAAAAGCTGATTTCTTCAGTAATAATTTGATATACATGTGCATCAAGTGTTTTTAATGGAAGCAGGAGTGTGTATTCTTCAAGGTTATGGTTGATTGTAGGCCTAGTTGAGACTAGTCAATGGAACAGTATTTATAGCAATGACAATGTTCAGTCAATCAGTCGTATACTTGAATTAAAAGTTACAAGATCCACAACCGTTAGTGTAAGATCAACAGGTTTGAATGTTGTAAGATAATTGGGCATTGGGAAAATAGGGGAAAAAAGGGAAGACTTTCTGGGAAGCTCAGGGGTGCACATCAAGTAGCCGATGTAACAAAGTAACAAGAATCGCAGTGATAAATAGTGTGCTGTAAACAGTGAAAAGTGTGTTTTTAGTTTGGCAGATGGAAACTAAGTTTACAGAGTCAAAGCTAGCTGGACAACGTAATAAGTTAGCAAAGTGACTTTATTGTAAATTGACATACTGAAGTACAAGGAGGAATAAAACTGCCATTATAACAGTGAAGATATGTTTTCTTCCTCATATTGATAGTATTTTCCATCTCTTCTCTCATAACACAAGAGCCTTATCATATCCCCCTGGGTAATATTTTTAATGTGTATGAAAAAAGGAAATGCTTGATTGCTGATTCTTGTACATTGTCTCAACCAGTCCTATAGGCAGACTAACAACTGTATTTCTAATTGTTTAGGAGTGGGGGCATCTATTTTTAGGGCAGGGGTGGTGTCCCTATCCTTTGAGAAATTTTGGCCATTTTCAAGGGTTCTAGATGCAAAATGGTGCAAGATTTGTCATGTTTCATCCCTGCATTTGTATGCCAAAAAGCAGGATCTTTTACTTAAAAAACAATATTTTTTTTTTAAAAGGGCTTTCTCCTCCCCGTGGCTATGTGATTGATCTACATCATACCAGACATGTTGTCATGAATATTGATCAGTGGATGTATCCAGCATTTTGTGAAACCCTCCTAACCCTCCCGCAAAACAAGAAAATGAGCAAAATACTGAACAAGAAATGATTTGGTCATTTCCAAGGAAACCTGGACATGATACAAAAAAATGAAGTTTGTGTTATGAATGTATTTTCCCTCTCACCTTATGGCTAATATATTGAAATAAATGAAACATAACCTCTGGAATAAATTTTCTTTCATATAAGTGTAACGCCACAAATTGACATAAAGAGTGACTAGTTACCAGGTTGTTCTGGATACATATTTATTCACAAATGTTAATTTGGAATAAAGGAATTAAATCCTAATTCCTGAAAGAAAATAATATAAAATAAACAGTCATAGTCAGGCAAACAAATAAAGTAACTTTCATCAATGACAAAATCATATGTTTGTATATCACTTTAAACATGGGCTGATATCACTTTCAATTTAGATGCATGACAACAATAATATGGTACTTTAAGATCTTTACACTCAGAACAAAGACAAAAATAATTGTTGCAGCACACATTTGGCTCAAACTTAGAGGAACAAAAAAGCGAAAAACTACTTTCTCTTCCACCTTATATGGGGGAAACCAATATCTCTACTATTTAATCCACTTGGGAATTTAAACAGAGGGGGAAAACATATTATAACCATCAACCTTTAACAATCCTACCAGTGATTTATTACCAAAGGAATGTTAATAGTCCTATCCAGTTAAAAGAAACTTATGTCAATACAAGCCGCTGAACTCTCAACCTTTTAAAGTAACTGTCCATAGAGAGTAACAATAATACAGCACATCTGATATGTACACAGAGGTAGCATTTAAGAAGCTGAAAAGTAAACACTACTTTAACAGAGGGTATCTTCAGTGGAGTGAATAACTTCTTGGAAATTACTCCGAATGAATCATTAGCAAGTGTCCAAGCACATGGTCTACTGAATCCTTTGTCCTGCTCTACTCCTATGTATGTGCCTATCGTGACAAAGAGTAAGCTACTGAAATCAGCATCTTAGAACTAAAGATAGCAAAAATAAGACAATTTTACCAGATAAAGTAAATTTGGAAGGAACATTCTCCTTTACAAATATCATTTGTAAGATAAACATTGTAGGAACTTTAGAGAGTTGGTATAACTTCTCTAAGGGAACACTATGATGCAGTCATCTAAGACTCTACTAAACGTATATAATCAAATGTATTACCCAGGCTAAAAGTACATTAATGAGTGACACACAAGATCATCATTAATTAATATTAACATCAGCAGTACCTTAAACTTAGGAAATTCGACATAAAGCAATTCCGTGACTGAAACCAAGTCATTCATGCCTAGTGAATACATGGACATATCAAGCATAATGAAAGTAGCATTTAGTGGGGGAATAACACAAATTTGTTCAATAAACTTACTCCAGCCCTGCTTCTCGTTATATTGGAGAAAGGGAGTAAACTTGTTATCCGTCCTCCAAGAACATTCCTAGCGAACACTTTTCAAGAGAAACACTTTTCAAGAGAAAACTTCATCACAGATTGGAAAACACATGTGCACACAATGGAGAGTTGATGCAAAGTGGCACTAACTCAGATGGTGGTATTAGTCATTACTAACTATGACTAATTGGTGATATAGAGGGCTACAGAGGGTATAACACTAAAGGGGTGCTCAATTGTCATTGTTACATAAGGATAAAACAGCAATGTTTTTTTAAGCTATGCATGAAGCCCTAAATTTTAAGCCATGAAGACCTCTCTGTGAACCATACTGTTCCTCTAAGAAGTAACCCATTTCAAATAAACTTTAGTGGATATGTTTAGTGGAAGGCCATATCTTTTACAATTCAAGTTAAATTCATGTATCTCATTGAGTCATGGGAGACTCTGTTTGTTGTGGCCTAAGAGTAGCTGTATAAATGTGACAGACAAAAAACAAAAAAATTTGAACTGTTCAATAAATGAACTGATTATTCCTATGCCATTATAGAGTATGCTTGTAGCTTCAATATCAAGTGTAAAACAATTAGTCAACACAAAATAATATGAAGGATTATTTCAATGTCAGAAGGCCACTCAGTATTTTTGGGAGCGTTTGATGCTACCAGGAGACCAATCTTCTGACCATGTCGTCTGACCGTGTTGGGTTGAATTGACAACTGAAACAAACTCCACCTTTACCTCGCGAAGCAAGCATTTGTTTTTGGCTTTAAGGTTGGCTTTGCACAACGTGATTATATTCCACTAGCCTACGTTGGTGTTGAAATATTTTGTGGAAAAACTAACTTGTTCGACGATCGTAGGCCTACCTGCTACGAAGGTTAGGGTGTTGAGACAACAAACATAACACTTGAAGGATGCACTGCAGTGCGATCAGTGAATGTAGGCCTACTATGAAATAGTTGAGTTTGTATGTAGCATTAACTGGAAGTTTCCAGTAAGGTAACAGTACTTGATATTTGTACGTGGCACTTCCAAGACTGGGAAGATTTAAAATGCGGGTTTTTCAGAAGGCTGGGGGGGTCAGCGGCTTCAAGTGTTCAAATGCGGGTCACTTGGGAGGTATGCTTTCTTTCACTTCAAATGTATCCTACAATTGGACTATGCCATGTCAATTTCAACACCCCGGCTCCAGATCAAGTTGATCAAATTTCGGACATTCTGTTGCACATCTGCGCGTTTACTTCGCCTATAAATATTCAATACTAAAGCCTAAGTTAAATTTTTATATTGAATTTATTATTTGAAACGTACCGTACAATTCCATAATTCCATTTGTTATAATTATATATATATTTTTTCACACATGGTAAGTTACAGAAAAAGCAAAGAAAATGCCATACTATTACTAAAACCATACAGTAGCCTACTCGTTACTCCCTAGCCTACTCTAAAACCTAAGTGCCTCACAATGTACGACTGTGCTTAAAGTTATTCTTTAATCCTCCCCTTCTCTAGGCCTAACGTGAGTACAAAAAGACCTTAGCTAACTTAGCTTTTTTCAGGTTAGTCCTAACGTTAGGCCTAACTCTGCACCGTTAACTGTAAATAGGCCTAAGTATTAGTAAGTTAGTGCGTCCTTAGCAACGGAGTGACAAGACCCATGTTAAAATTGTTCCAAGTAATAGAGCGATAAATTTTCATAGAGTGCAGAGTGAAACACAAATCTTACCTGATGTTGCTTTTCCATCCACAGAGGACGAACTCGTGATCAGGATTAACTTTAAGCATCCCGATTGTGTGTTAGTGTTACCGTGAAAGCAGTGCTCTGAGGGCCGTTGGATCACACCTATTTCCTGTGGGGATCTTGTAATGAAGGCTGTACAGTAGTATAGTAGCACATGTGATGTACGTACTTGTACACAAACATTTCTAACCTAGACCATACGTAGAAATATAGTTTATCTTGTTCTTTAGTATAGACTCGTATATATGGAACGCGAAAGGGGCAAATGCAACAACAACAACAACAATATCCAACCACATAGGAGAAACAGATATACTCCCTCAGCGCACGCTGTAGTAACTGTAACAATGTTTCCACTCTTAAAGAAATTTCTAGAAAATCAGTAAATTTTGGGAAATCTAAAAGATTTCAGAAAACCTTTTGAGCAATAAATTCTTCACATTATACATTAATTATTGATTACCTAATTTTATTGTGTGAAATAAAATCGAGATTTTGGGAAATTATGAGACTAAACGCAGGAAATCGTTGATTGGTTTGTGGAAACATTGCACTGTTATTCGTTTGTGTTTTGCACATTTGGATTTTCGTTCTGCACTTTCCTTCTTATTTGTGTTACTTAGTTTCTGCTTTCGTAGGTCGGTCACACACCCATTGACCAGGCATTTGGTCCAGATGTTTCGTGTCGTATCTCTTCTAGTGCGTGCAGGCGTTTTCAATCAGCGGAGGAGGTCGAGGATGAGATGGGTGACAGCCGTAAGTTGTTAATAGCGAGAAAAAAAAAACATGATCTTCGTACTCTTGTCTCAGGCCTAAGTTAGTATAACGTCAACCTAGCATATTTTCTCATGTGCAGTGTCAGTAGGTGGCGAATCATGCGCCCATATTGCTGAAACTGTATAGGCTTTAGGCCTATTCATTATTCTTTATTTATTATTCTATTACTTTCTAGTGACATAGTTTTCAAAGAGGGAGTAACTGCTGAATACCCCGGCCACTCTTTGGATGTAAATTTGGTGTGGAGTCGTGGTCATGGTCCCAACGGTTCATTATAAATTATTAATTATAAAAATTACCTGAAATAAACAGGTGGATGTCTTTATTTTAGATTTTGAGAAGGCCTTCAATACTGTTCCTGATGAACTCCTCAAGTCGAAGTTATGTTCTTAAGGGGTTTCTGGTCAAGTCATTAATTGGGTAGATAACTTTCTTTCTGATCGCTCACAATCTGTTGTTGTAAATGGTACTAAATCTGCTCCTGCTCCGGTTCTTTCTGGTGTTCCTCAGGGGTCTGTTCTGGGACCAGTACTCTTCCTGTCATATATAAACGATATTGTTGATGCTGCTTCGTCTGAAGTTAGGTTATTCGCTGACGATTGTGTTTGTTATAGGGTCATTGAAAATCATAATGACTGTAGAGGGCTACAGAGAGACATTTCTTGCCTGGGCCAATGGGCCAAAACCTGGGGCATGAGGTTTCATCCTGGAAAGTGTAAATATGTTTTGTCTGTTACTAGGAAGCACATTCCAAGAATCTTTAAGTATACCCCCAATGGGGTTGATCTGACGAGGGTAGATCCTATTAAGTACTTGGGGATGACCATAACCAAGAATCTCAACTGGGGAAATCATATACAGCCTGTTTGTAATAGAGGGAATAAGGTTCTCAGCCTGTTATGTAGGAACCTCTCTTTTTTTTCTAAGGAAGTTAAACTGGCTGCCTATAAAGGGTTATACTTAGGCCTTTGTTGGAGTATGCTTGTTGCGTTTGGGATGCTTATCAGGCGTCACTCAAGGATAAACTTGAGGAAGTACAAAGGAGATCTGTTTGGTTTATTGCAAACGAGTACTCCCGTGAAGTTGGTTCGATGACTATGCCCTTTTGAAAGATCTTGGTTTCGGCACTTTATCTGATCGCCGTAGGCATTGTAGGCTTCAAATCCTCGTTAAAGGTATTCATGGTCAAGCTTATATCCCTCTGTCTGGCCTTTGTAAACCCACTCGCATTACTCGCAACGTGCATGCCTTGCACTACCGCACCCCCTCTGCTATGACAAATTGCTTCAAATACAGTTTTATCTCAAACACAATGCGGGATTGGAATGATCTCCCTGGCAGTCTAATCAAGAGGGCCGTTAGTCACCATGAGCCTGTGGAGTTTATTATTAATTCACTGAGGGTTTGACCGACCTCACGGCGCGTACGTGTTGTACCAATGTCCTTGTTTGGATGTCTCACCATATTCAAAAGAAGAAGAAGAAAGGAAAACTTAATGGCGCTGATGCGCACGTATTGCATATGACTTATGAGTTTGAGTCTCGTGGAACTGCTCACAGTACGACATTCGGGAAAATTTTTTCGAACAGTCATTATTTACCTTAATCGTCCACAAAAAACCTAATTTTGGTTGAATATTAATCACAACAAGTTTCTTTATTTCAGAAGTCAAGTGGACTTTGATAAATAATCCACACAGGGAAGTCAATGGAGCGGTTGCAAATACGCTACCGTTTTTGTACTTTTCAAATCGTCATAAAATCACAATTGTTGGGTGTTTTTTTAGTGAAATTTTGGATTTGGGGTGAGAATATTGTTATCTTTCACACTATTTATGTTTTAAATGATTTTGGCGTTATTTTTTAAACCTTTGACTAGACTATTTATAGTTTCCATTTTGAGAACGATTCAACATACATCGGAGGGTGCTTTTGATGATATCTCCAAAGTCCATTGACCCTCTACTGGGGGGGGGGAGATTCGTGATTTCCTTGAAAGGATTGTGAGTATGCCATCATTCTGAATGACGTAATTCAAGTTTCAAAAGAAGGGATATCCTGAGAACAACTCTACATACACGTTGAATGTTGGAAGCTGGAATTCTGATTTGAAGTGGAGTCGCAATCGCGGTCCTGCAGGTGACGGTTTGTTAAAATTCATCTTTCTTATACATAGTTTAAGGGAAGTCTTGGTGGTCCACTGAGACGCCAAGCTGGAGTGGAATTGCGGTTGCAGTCCCCGGTAGTCGTTTATCCAGCTCCATCATTTTAGTTAATGAGACAATTGTGACGTCATAGTCCATGACTAAATATATCTTACAAGGACTCCGATCTGAAGTGGAGTCGCGGTCCTGGTGACCCGTTTGTTAAAATTCAACTTTCTTGTACATAGTTTTAGGAAAGTCTTGGGGGCCTATTGAGACTTCAATCTGGAGTTAAGTTGCAGTCTTGGTCAGGGTTAGATTGTAGAGTACGTAGGAAGATGGGTGGACACAAATGGAAAAGACAACTTAACACAGCAGAATCTGAGTTCGAACTAACTTGTATTGCATGCACCTCATGGTGCTGTGCACCTGGCACACATTAACATAAATTACCATAACACAACATAACGCAATATCCCTTTACATAAATCTACATAAACATCAACATAACTATAAACAAGAATGCATAACATGCCATGACGTCACAAACAGGTGTTGCAGCTGACGAAGGAAACCCCAAACATAGACACGCTACACCACCCCTTCCTTGAAAGAGTTATCACTTAATTAATTTTAACTGGTCTATGTGAGCAACACGGATCTCGCCCTGCTCACCTTGTATGCTGAAGTTCACTGGACTGAGGTTCCCTCTTATTACACAGGGCCCCCTCCACTTCGGGGCCAACTTCGCTGAGAAGTTCCTACGCAAATTTGATAAAGGATGGGACTTGAGAATCACCTGGTCTCCAATAGAGAGCCCCACTCCATTATGTTTACTATCATACAACAATTAATTCCTTTTATTCTGTTTAACCATATTGGCTCTTGCCTGGGAAGACCTACTGTTAAGCCCCCCTCCCCACACAAAACTTGTCCACCCATCTCCCTTGTCTACGGTATCCTCCAAGGCCATCCACTCTCCAGGCCCTTCCATTGTCCGACCAAAAAACAATTCCGCTGGTGCAAACCCAGTTGCATCATGTCTAAATGAATTAAGAGCATACATAAATTCATACACATCTATCCCAAGTTTTACCCACCCAATTACTCTGGGGGTGGTGGGGTACATGTACTGTAAAAATCCTTCTTACACCCCATGAACAACAAATCTCTGAAACATAAAGTCTTGAAATCATTTATAGACCATTGTCTGATACAAGCGTTGTGGGTGCTCCAAACATACATCTGTCTTAGTAAGGATGCTACCACCTTTCCTGTGGCCCTCTTCAAATGATACAATAGGGAGTACTTTGAGAAGTGATCGCATATTACTAAAATGTAAATGTTACCATTTTCACTCTCAGGAAAGGGCCCTAACAGGTCCATAGCAAGGACTTCCCATGGACGCTGGCTAGAGGTCGATAACATGAACCCTTGTGGTTTCTCATAAACTGCCTTCGATAACTGGCACTGCTTACACCTTTAATGAAATCCATTACATCATGCCTCATATGTTTCCACCAAAATTTTTCTTGGATTTTCCCAAACGTTTTATGAATTCGAAGATGAGGGCGTGTGGGAGAAGAATAATAATGTGAAATAACATCATGCTTCAATGTTTCAGGAACAACTGGCAATGTTTTACTTCCCTGAACACGCTTCAACAGACCATCTAACAGGACAAAACTTTAATGACCCAGACTGCCTGTATTGCTATTAGGTGAAGACAGACTTTCAATGATCTCTAGCAAATGTTTATCCTTATGCTGGTGCGAAATAAATTGATTCACATCTGGTAGTATAAAACTTTGAATTTCATTACCAATATTCTCACCATCCGTCACTTCTGAAACATCTAAAGAGCAACTAGGACAAATGAACTCATTCATGGAATCAACTTGTTGTTTACGTAACCCCAGGCATGACCAATGGAACCACTTGTCACACTGATCGCATTGAATCCAATTGACGACAGTTGATGGATCCCCTTTACAGTCAGTATGAAAACAAATATTAGTATCATAAACAATTGTATACGTCAATCTTGACAATGCATCAGCAACTGTGTTTTGTTTAACAGGGCGATAGTGAATTGTATACTCAAACTCCTGTAATCTGAGAGCCCATCATATGAATTTGCCTTTTAGCCCCTTGCCCTGTAGCATCCAAACTAAAGCCTGATGATCTGTGAAGACTGTTGTATGTGAACATTCTAAATATGCATGCCACTTCTCAAATGCCCACACTACAGCAAGGCACTCAAGTTCAGTTGCAGAATAATTTTTCTCTGCACCCCGTACTGATCTAGAAGCAAATTCAATTACCCTTGGTTCCCCATTCATATCTCACTGTACCAGAACTGCACCAAGACCACCTGCTGATGCATCAGTATGAACTTCAAATGATTTGTGAAAGTCTGTTAAAGTGAGAATAACAGATTTAACTATTTTATCCTTCAGTGTAAGGAAGGCATTTTCACATGAGGCATCCCAATGCCAAGCGACATTTTTCTGACGTAAAGTATTTAAAGGTTTAACAATTTTAGCATAGTTAGGTACAAACTTTGCACACCACCCAGATAACCCCAAGAATCTTTCCAAGGACTTCTTGTCAGGTGGAGGTGGATAATTTTGAACAGCCTCACATTTGGCAGGATTAAGGTGGAGTCCTTGGCCATCAACTATATAACCCCAAAATTTAATTCGTTCATAAAGCAGTTGACACTTTGCATGATTGACTATCAGCCCTGCTACTCTTAAACAATCAAGCACATCATGTAAATCTTGAAAATGAGTTTTGATACTTGGAGAATGAATTAAAATGTCATCAATATATGGATAGTAACATTTCCCAACAGTACTTCTGTTCAGAGGTTTTAAAACAATGTCGATAAGCTGCTGAAAATGCTGACTCGCATTTTTAAGCTTAAAGGGAAGGCGCTTAAATTGATAGACCCATTCCTCACAAACATACGCTGTTTTTGATTGATCTTTATCATCTATGACAGACTGCCAAAAAGCTGCCTTCAGATCCAATGTAGAAAAAACTCTGGCATCATGCATGGAATTCAAAACTGACTCTATAGTGGGAATAGGGTAATTGATGGGTTTAGTCACAGCATTGAGCTTACGATAATCTGTGGCCAGTCTGAAAGTTCCATCAGACTTCCCAACCATAACTACGAGGGGACTACACCACTCTGAGTCTGATAGAGTAATTATGTCTAAATCCAACATTTGCTCTATTTGGAGTTTAAACTTTCCCTTTTTGATGGTGATTGCCTGTAAGGCTTCTGTCTGACAGGTTTTGCATCCCCTGTATCAATGATCCTGTGCTTTATTAAAGGGTGTAAGGTATCACCCCAGACAGTTTCAATTCTCCCAACCACCTACCTCTACTCCCTCCCTCAGCCTGTTATAAATTCTTCCACATGTGTAATCAAAACAATGGATCCCTGTGTATGCTGTGTAATACGAGCTGCTCTGCATCTTTCGAATTTGCTGTCAATCTAAGTGTACTGTAACTTAGAACCAGTTGAGAATTCCCCTTTCCGGGAGGTAAAAATATAGCTTTGGGTTATGCAATACAGCCTTTAAGTCACAGTATCCAGGACTATCTACAAAGACATCACTAGACTGTTCTATGATTGAATTGACAAGTTCATCATACCCCTGGATCTTCCTGGTGACAATATTATTCTTAATCTTAGTTTCAGCACCATCACCTGTCTCACTTATAACCTCACAATCACCCTGTAAGGAATTATGTAAGCAGTGACTTAGGCCCATACCAGTAGAACCCTTCTGAATAGGTCTACCCCACTTATCAATCCACAACAAGGGATATTTCACACGTGGCCTGAACTTTTCTGCCCAATATGAATTGTCACTAATAACGAATACCAAGCCCAACTTTGCTAGTAAATCTTTACCCAGCAGAATAGGACAGGGAATGTCTGACACAAAGGCTTTTGCTTCATCACTAACCCCTGCAATTGATAAGTTAAATACAACTTTACCCAGAATCACCAAGGGGCTACCATCTAAAAACGTTAAATTCATTAGAGAATCTAGTGGAAGTATATCAGTAAGTCCAACCTCACATGCATTAAATAAGGTTATAGCGAAACCACTATCTGCATAGGCGAGTGTTACTTTACCATTAACACATTAACAGTGGCCTCAAAATAGGCCCCATCTAACTTCGGGACTGTGGATGTACTAGTATTAGGAAATCTTACCAGTTCTTCACAAAAATCTTCAGTCGAAAAATGAATGAAATTTACAGTTCCATTGCGAGAGTTGGGGCAATTATAGCTCAAATGTCCAATTTCATTACACAAGAAACATCGGAAAGTATTGGTATTTGGCCCTTGATTACTTGGAGCTTGAGCCTGAGCTGGCTAATACCTGAATTGCGTTGGGGTACTAGCCTGCGCTTGCGACTGTGAATTTGATTTCGGAGAAAACACCTGCTGAGAACTTTGTACTCTAGACGAAGATGACACTATATTGTTCCCTCTTCTAGGGCTACTAGGATTGCGCTGAGAAGTATGACCTCGAACGGACAATTTGGCAACCAGTAGATTATGCGCAAAAGTCACAAAATCTTCAGCAGTAGTCCAGCGTTGTTCAAGAAGATTCAATCTAAGGCTTAGGTGTAGAAACTTTAGAATCGGCCATGTTTCCCAGTTCAGATTCTGCCATCTTTGAAAACTGTTTAAGCACTCATGTTATAGGTATAGCTTCACAGAAACGACAAAACTTCCTTGCACACGAAAATGTTGCAAAACAAGTCCCTTCAAAATCTACAGACTTTTGTAGAAATGTTAAATGAAAGGAGATCAGGCTTGAACTTGAAGACCTGGAGAATGGATGGACTGCCGACTACGCCATTGTAGAATGCTGTACGTAGGAAAATGGGTGGACACAAACGGAAAGACAACACAACGGAATCTGAGTTTGAACTAACTTGTATTGCATGCACCTCATGGTGCTGTGCACCTGGCACACATTAACATAAATTACCATAACACAACATAACACAATATCCCTTAACATAAATCTACATAAACATCAACATAACAATAAACAAGAATGCATAACATGCCATGACGTCACAAACAGGTGTCACAGCAGACGAAGGAAACCCCAAACATAAACACGCTACAAGATTTTGGGTTCCACTTGGACTAAAATCTGAAGTGGAGTCGCGGTCGTGGTCATGGTGATGAAAACAAATGATTGGGAAAGTCTTTGTGGCCTCCTGAGGCCTACTGAGAATCCAACATGGAGTGGAGTCTCGGTCATGGTGCTGAACACAATCATTTGTGCCAGACATCATAGTGAAAGATGCAATACATCTCTCTGGGACTCCAATCTGGAATGGAGTGGCAGTCGCAGTCCCCAGTGGTCGTTTATCCAGCTACATCATCTTGTATATAGTAGTAAGGACGGAGGAGATATTCCACTGGGACTAACATCTAAAGTGGAGTCGCGGTCGCGGTGATGAAAACAAAGGATTGGGAAAGTCTTGGTGGCCTACTGAGACAACCATCTGGAGTGGAGTCGTGGTCACAGTTGCAGTGATGAAACAAATGCTCATTGTGACATCATAGTGAGTGAGGTAATACATCCACTGGGACTCCAATATGGAGTAGAGTCACAGTCCCAGTCCTCAGTAGTCGTTTATCCAGATGGCTGCAGGGTATATTCTGCAGTTGTACCTAAAAGAGTTGCTTTCTCTCAATATTTGTAAAGCCCCTGGCCTGGATGCAATGGTTTATTTTTCTGCTCTGTACTTGTCTTTTTGTATGTTTTTCTTGCTTTCCTAAGGCAGTGGATTTCACCAAGCCTTAATGGGTTTACTGTTCATTTCCTTCTACTTCATGTGTGAATAACGTATGCTATATATTTATCTTAATGTATTTGTCATGTGAAGTGGAGAATCGAGTAAATGAAACGAATCTATCAAATTAGGTCATTACTCATCAGAACTGTGTTTCACTGTAACTGGTCTTTAATAAATTTATGGTTGAAGGTTATGTTACTGAGGACTGGAGGTGTGCCAACATCACCCCAATTTTTAAGAAGGGAGATAAGTCACACTCCTGTAATTACAGGCCTGTCAGTCTCACTTGTGCTGTTTGTAAGGTCATGGAATATTGCTAAAAAGTCTATGGTTGGTTTCTTCAGTAGTTTTCATTACTACATTAGTCATTAATCAGAATGACTCAACATGGCTTTTGTCAGAAAGGCAGAAAAGTTCCTACCTCACCAATATTTTGAAGTTGATGGAAGATGTTACTAGTTCATTGGATAGGCAGAGGTATGTTGATGTGGTTTTTATGGATTTTCAGAAAGCTTTTGATAAGGCCCCCACCAGCGTCTTTTGCTTAAAGAGTATGGGCATCTGTGGTAATTTACTGACCTGGATTAAGAATTGGCTGTAGGAAACGGAGGGTGGTTTTAAACGGTTGTGCTTCTTCTTGGCAGGAGGTTACTAGTGGGGTGATGGTCCCCCAGGGATCTGTGTTGGGTCCTCTCCTGCTTTCATTAATGACATTGATGCTGATATTGTGTGTAGATCAAGCCAAGAAGTTTGCTGATGACACTAATCTGTACCTGAGTTTGAAAGTTGAGGATCTGGAAGCCCTGTATGGGCTCATCAAGGACCCTTTACCATACATGATTGTGGATGAACACTGGCGAGTTTCTCCTACTCTTTTCGATAAGTGTCCCGAGGATATCATCGCAGAGGTGAAACCAGACAATCGCCAATGCAAACTATGCAACCCAAACCTGCTCCCTGGACAGCCATTTAACGTCACCATCCAACAGACAAGAGTGTATCACCCAGTCTTTAGCCACTTTCCCAACAGCTGGGAAGGGTGGAGAACCTGCCCAGCTCAACAGCCCATCAGCTGTGCCAAGCAACCTGAAGTTGACAAGACCTAAGTCGGAAAACAGGAACTCAAGTAAGCCCCTCAGCACTACCGTAAACAGCTTTACTGAAGAAGTCAAATTTGAATCCCCAGAAATCTTTCAAGTGGTTCCACTGGCCGGATTTGATCCGGGACCCTTTGATTGCAAGACAGACACTCTAACCACCAAGCTATCTCTCCACCCAACTGTATCCTGAGGTCTTCTCTGTAAGTGATTCATAAGGTTTTCAGAAGAATTTAGACAGGGTTTTTGCTTGGTCTCAGGAATGGCAAATGCTGTTCAGTATTGATAAATGCAACATAATGCATATTGGCAGTAATAATCCTAGGTATTCATACACTTTGAGTGGACAGTCACTGCAGTTTTGTTTCTGTCTTTACCAAGGATTCTTCTGAAACAGGTTTTTGTAGAGATTCAATCAGGTCTGTTTGCATGGATGATTTTGTTTTCTCTGAGGAATTGGTTTGCAATAAACTTTGGAGTTTGAAAGCTAGCAAGTCTCCTGGGCCTGATGGGATCCATCCTGCCATACTGCATGAATGCTCTGAGATTTTGTCAGTTCCTCTGTGTATTATTTTTCAGAAATGTCTAGACTTGTGCTACATTCCAGCTGACTGGCGGATTGCTAATGTTACTCCTATTTTTAAGAAAGAGGATCGGAGCTTGCCTTGTAACTATAGGCGTGTTAGTTTAACCAGGGCAGTGTGTAAAGTCATGGAGTCTGTGGTCAAGGATTATGTGCTGAAGTATCTTTTAGTTAATAGTTTACTGAACTTGCCTCAGCACGCTTTCCTGCCTAACAGGTCATGTGTTTCTAATTTACTGAGCTTCCTTGAGGATGTCTCTTTATCTCTTGATTCTGGTCACTGTATTGATGTAATCTACCTTGATTTTTAAAAGACATTTGATAAAGTACCATTGGCATGCAGGCTTATGGTGAAACTGCATCAGTTATGTATTCAGGGCAGGTGTGCAGATTGGATCAATTCTTGGCTACTAGGTAGATCTCAGAGAGTTGTCAATGGTATTTCTCTTCCTGGAGAGATGTCACAAGTGGAGTTCTTCAGGGTTCTGTTCTTGGCCCAATTCTCTTCTTGATTTTCATTAATGATATAGATAGGTCTCTCACTTCTAGTATTAGTAAGTTTGCTGATGACACGAAGCTGTATGGGATAGTAAATGATGACAAGGATGCTCCATTGTTGTAAGGGGACTTGGATAGATTATTAACATGGTGCAAAACTTACCTTTTCATGCTGACAAATGCAAAGTTCTTCACTTAAGTACTAATAATGTGAATTATGGTTTTACCATGGCTGGTAGTATTTTGAGTAATGTGATTTCAGAAAAAGACCTACAGAAGGTGTTATCATTACAAGTGATCTGAAACTTTCTAAACAGTGCACAGGTGCTGCTGCCAGGGCGAACAGGGTGCTCGGATTGATCAAGAGGAATTTCAGTAATTTTAGTAAAGATATTGTGTTGAATTTGTATAAACAATTGGTTAGGCCGCATTTTGACTATGCTGTGCAGGCATGGAGTCCCTATTATGAAAAGGACAAGTTTCTTTAAGACCAGGTTCAGAGGGGGGCCACTCAGCTTACTCTTGATGTACGTCATCTCCCTTATCATGATAGGCTTAAATACTACTACTCTTGAGTTAAGAAGGATCAGGGGGGGGGATATGTTGCAGGTTTTCAAATTCCTATCTGGTAGGAATTCTCTGTCTAATTGTGATTACTTAGAGGTTTGTCCTAATTCCTGTGTTCGTGGTCATTGTAAGAAGCTGGTGAAATGCTTCTCTAGGCTTAATGCAGGGGTGTGAAATCTATGCCTTTTAGCAGAACGCCGCTTTTTTTTTTACATCCTCTCCCGATTTTGATTTCGGCCTTTTGAAAATCCGGCGGTAAAAGCGTACTTAAAAGTAGAGTCAACTATCAAAATGACTGGAAGTCGAAACTGAAGGTTTTGATCTGTTACACTTAAAGTGCAACCATGGGGAAAATGCTTTGTCTCTCCACACACTACGTACGGAATGCATGAAGTCTATGCACGTTACACATGGACTCAAATCACTGTACCATAGTATTTATGTAGCTATCAGACTGCAACTTCCTCGCATTCCAATCAGGAGATAGAACAGTTACGAAACCGTTGAGAATTTCGAGCATCGAATAAAGATGTCAGGACCAGTGGGTCAGGACCAGTGGTCCAGCACAAATGTACAGTACGATTGTCCATCATGTTTCAAAATTTGACACTGATGATGAGCAGGGAAGTCACCAGTCCGTGGAAGTGGTCATGGATGGAAATCATGGAATACACAGTTACTGTACTTTTGATAGCCAGGTGCAGCGATTAGGCTTCACCATTAGGAAGCTAACAAAAATTGGCACAGCAATGTGTGTTCTTTGCGATAAAGAAATAAAATATGGATCACGGGGAAGAATCGCACTTGTGTAGCATGTTTCAAAGGATAGCCATCAAAAAGTGGTAAAAATGAGGAAAAACAATAGCTTACTCCCAGGTTAGTATGAACTGAATACCTTAAAGCTTGTGTGGCACGCTTCTAGTGAAGAGCATGCTTTGAACATGCATTCCCAGCTGAATAGTAATGCACATGAGTTGCCAGAAACTGAAATCAAGGCAACCAGGGCGAGGTTTGTTTCGCCAATGATTATAGCCACACTCGGTACACTGGTGTCGGTTTACATCTGATGAAGCCTTAACTTTACAGTTAGCCCTATCCCAATTTTCTGTCCCCATTTGGTAAGTGAAGGCAGTGAATTGCATGTTGCAAATGCTTTAAACAGAAGTTACTTACCTGACACTTTAGTTGAAGTGAATGATGGTTTGCACATTATGGAATGTGTTGTCTCTCTCCTCCCAATATCATGAGAAAGGTTGATGGAAATAGAAAATGAAACACAAAAGGATAAAGTTGTATCCAAGCTTTATTGTCAAATTCTTAATGGATGGCCATCAAGGAAGAAAAACCTTGACAAAGATTTGGCACCCTATTGGACATGTCAAAGTGAGTTAACAATAGAAAATGCACTCATTTTAAAGAACAAGAGAGTAGTACAAGATATTTGTGAAACAAACACAGTGGAACAGATATTTTTATGAACTGTATGGCAGTGACACCTACATTATTATGGTAGATTATTACTCCAGTGACTTTGATGTTCAGCAATTGCCAGAGACAAAGTCATCTAATGTGATCAGTTTCAGTATTTACAGGAGTTTTTACAGTAAGATTGGGGTCTCCACATGTACTAGTCTCAGATAATGGGCTGTAGTACACATATGTTGAATTCAAAGAATTTAGTAAGCCATGTCCATGATACGGAACTACAGATCCGCGCTCGTGGCGGTCCACAAGGGTTTTGAAGATGGCTCCACTGTAGGTAATAACAGGGTGATCACCCAACTCCTTAGGGGCATGGCCAACGTTCGACCAACGACGAGATGCTTGGCCCCTTGCTGGGGGCTGTCGGAAGTTTTACATTCGTTAGCTCAACCCCCCTTCGAGACCATTCGCAAGGCCACCCTTCCCCTTCTCACGAAGAAGATGCTGTTCCTGGTGGCGGCGGCTTCTGCTCGTCGTAGAAGCTGCCTACAAGCTCTAACGATCAACCCAAACCACTGCCAGTTCGAGAACCACGGTGTGCATTTTATTCCGGGCACCTCCTTTGTCCCAAAGAACCAGACACTGGACTTCATATGGGGGGATGTCTTTATCCTGGAGCTGAAGATGAGCTCTTCTGTCCCAGAGGACAAGTTCTGGTGTCCTGTAAGAGCCTTGAAGTGGTACCTGAAAGGAACTGAAGCCCTGAGAAAGTCTCAGAGACTCTTCATCCTCCTGAGGGAGCCGTACACGCCGGCATCGAAGGACGCAATCTCGAGGTGGCTGGTGGAGGTCATCACCCCCAACGTTACCAGGGGGAAAGCCAGTGCCCACGACATTAGAGGTCAGGCAACCTCTTCGGCCTTGTTCGCGGGTATACCCATACAAGCTATCATGAAGGCAGGGGCATGGAAGACCCCTACGACATTTGTGAAATGTTACTTGACAGACACTCTGGCGACTGAGTCGGCATTCGAACGTGCGGTGTTGGGAGTTCCAGGGGGTAGGTCCCGCCCCTTGGGCCCCCCACCATCCTAACAGTGCTACTCAGTGCAGTTGTTGTGTTGAGACAGGTAAGGGAGGAGTGAAGAGTGAAGTAAATAGCCCAAAACTCTTCTGGTTTGGTTATTTAGGAATGACCTCACTTGCCTGTCTCACTTCCCTCCTCCCTCCCCTGGGGGGTGGGACACGACATGACGGTGGGTTGGTCGCCAGACTTAGGGGACAGTGTCTCATCCTCTCCGTTACCGACCCTGCGGCTGTCTTTTGTTACGGTGAGTTGGCGTAACGGCACTCTTTTAGTATTTACTGCTACTCGTCTTGACGAAGTTACATATTGCGATGTTAGCTTTTTATGCCGTAACGTTTATGTTCAGGTTCATACCCTAGAACTAACTAAACGGGGTGTGCGCTCTCGCAAGGGCACACACTCTCATATATGGTTGTAACGATGAACGTTTATGGCACAGGGGTGCCAGCGGGAATTGGGGGGCTTTGGTCCCCCTCTCCCGCACGTGGGTAGGTCAAGCACATCAGGATTGACCATGGCTTCATTGGAAGGAGGCTCTAGTCCGGTATTAGACCGGAGGCTGCCAAGGGCGGTGTTAAAGGTTACCAGTACTCTTAGCACGGTACATGGGAGTGCAGTTGTTGTGTTGAGACAGGTAAGTGAGATCGTTCGTAAATAACCAATCCAGAAGAGTTTTGGGATAACATCTCAAATTTCAGTATCTCTGGTGTGCAGAATTATAATTGAGTAATGTGGCAATGTGTCAGATTGTTTGTAACAAGCTAACACTATACATTGTCTGAGGTACATGTTGGTGTATAGAGACATCAAAGGGGCACTTTCAGTTGTTTCAGGAAAACAGTTTTTCCAAACCTGTGAACTTTGTGTTGTTTCCTTCACATGTGGCTCCTACAGTAGTGACAGATCAGTGATCAAACTAAGAGGGTCCCAATGATGTGTCACAAACAAATGAACACTAATGAGCATGCTAGTTATTTAATGATTTAATTTGGTTTTGGAAACTTTGTGCAAACCAGGGAGAGAAATGTAACAGCAAAATAAAAGAGTTTCAATAATTATTGACTAGTGATACTAATTGTTAGCATTGTTGTGTGATAGTGGCCTTAAAATTATCAAAATTTGTCAATTAGGTTGAGCTTCTGCACTGTTGGTGGACTGGTTTATGAAATTCTGAAAATCATGGTACAGTCCTACATGTCTTGTACATTGTTGATAATTTGATTTTACAGTAAGTGAAACAAATATTAGTGGTTCCTATGATTTATGATTATGTTAATGGTACTGTACAATACCTTTAGGATGTTCAGGTAGTGTATGAGTCTGTTCACTATTGGTGCTCTTGCATTGTCAATACATTTGCACAGGTCTGTGTCATGTCTGTCATTTACATAAATTTATTAAAACAGGTTTGCCTCGTTGCAATCTTTGAATTGTCCCTCTACATTGCATGAGAATAAGGGTTTCAAGTAGTAATGGCATTGTCAAATAGGTAAGCATGTAACATAATCTTGATTGTTCCTCTCATTAGGTACTGTAGGTACAGTAGTGCTTCTCTATATTTATACTATCAATTTTCTGCTCTCTTCACAGGAATCCAGTGGTTTGAGAAATGATCCTACCTACTTAGCTTTAAACCATTTTGACAATCAGTACAAGGCTCATTTTGGTAAAGACTGGCCATCCATCAGACTAGGATTGCTGTCTCTACAAAAGTATGGTGCTCTGATTAACAACAATTGTCATGAGGACAAAGCTATGGAAAGACTATGTGAGTTAGGTGCAAATGACTTTGTCCAGCAGGCTGCCACAGATTTGAGAAAAAGCTACAATGACAAGGCAACAGAGTCTGGTCACCCTCACTTTCAAGACTGCAATGAAGAAGGATATGTAGGTGATAAAGATAGTAAAGAAAAACAACCGCGAGGGATCAGCCCTAGCATCTCTAACATAAATTTGCAACGAAATTCTTGGAAGGAGAACTACATTGTTGCAGCTGGTCATGAGTCTAAACTTAAAAACATGATTGGACTAAACCATTTTCAAGATGATTTATCCTTATTGGATAATATAGATGTGCCAATTGAGATGATAGACCAGAAGATTAACATTAGTCCAGCTTTAAAGTGCTTCATATTTCCTACAGGAAATTTTCAGAGGTTTCCTTCTTCTGGTGTTGATCCCACATCTGGACTCTTACACTACTATTTAATGGATGCATCATCATTGTTACCAGTGATTGCCCTAGATATTCAATCGCACCATACTGTCTTAGACATGTGTGCAGCTCCTGGAGGAAAAGCATTAGCAATGCTTGAAAGCTTAGAGAAAGGTAATGCTTGATTTTTCCAGACTGTTTGTTGTTGCTGTACTGTTCTTTGGTGTTAAAGCATGAGAAAACCCAACAAAGATTGTTTCCAAAGCCTTGAATCCACCCCAAAAAACAAGAATTGAATCCTAACCAGAATATTCATGAAAGTACAGGTATCTATGATGATTTTGGACTGTATCATATTGCATGGACACTTTGTCATTTATGCTGTTACCATACATCAATTCATTTACCATATACCAATTTTCATAACAGTAGTTGAAGTTTTAATTGTTAATGGTGATGTGTTACCTGACTATTTGATGACTGCATTCTGACTAATCAAACTGTGAAGGGTGTTCAAAGTTCACAGAATTTAGCAAAATCATGAAAGGGTTAAAGATCCATGTCTTCTTCAGCATCATGCTGTAACCACTTTAATTAATATTCATATTTCACAAACTTGAAAATTCTCTGAAAGTTTTCTTTCTGTAGTTGATTGATTTAGTAGTGCAACTCCACTACTCAATAGTAGCAGAGTTGGAGTCACAGTTTGCTTTGAATATGTAAAGTTAATAAAAAAAACCCTGCCAAAACATTCTCTGAGTGCCATGCTGTTACCATGGAATTGTCCTCTACATTCATCTCTAAGTCAGGTTTAGGGCCTCATTCTTGTTGTTGTTGTTTATTACCTCCAACCCTGGTTCTTGGTTTCAGCATCTTCACTTCACGTATACATGTACCAACCCAGGCTCATGACATCATCCTCTTTGCCCTACTGTACACTCCAGGCAAGGTTCATGACATCTTTGCCCTGCATTAATTTTATCTTCAACTTAGGTTCATGGCATTATCTTCTTTCCTGTACATTTATCTTCATCCTGCAGTACTGTACAGTAGGTTCTTGGCATCTTAGCCTTTGCTCAACCATCATCTCCAGCATAGGTTTATGGCATCATCTGGTTTGCTCTGTATTCCTCAACAACCCACATCAGTTTTTGGTTCCTTGCATCAGCAAAGTAACCTACTGTATGCAGTCAGGTTGGTGTGTGCATGTGTGTGTGCCTTTGTTTTTGGGTGGGATCGAGGACCGAAACAATAGATTTTAGGTCCTCTGTAGAAAATTCAATAGACTTCTCCAGACCTCTCAAGATCAACAATAGACAGTCTATTGCTAAGGTTTAGGGTTGAGGAAGAAAAAACATAAGAAAGCACAATGAGGTCCTCGGAATGAATGGAAAACAAAGTTGGGTGTGTGTGTGCATCTGTGGCACTTGCTTAGGTACGCTCTAACTCAATAGGGGAAAGTCAGATGAAAGTCAAATTTGGTATGTAGGTTGCCATGTTTAGAAGGTGTGTGCCCTATTTTTTTTTTGGTGGAGGTCAAAGGTCATCTGGGGGAACTGGGGGGAAAAAGTGTTTTGCTTGGGTCTGCTGTAGCTCAATAGGGGAAAGTCCGATGAAAGTCAAACTTGGTATGGAGGTTAGCCATATTGAGAAGGTGTGCCCTGTTGTTTTTGTGGAGGTCAAAGGCCATCTGGGAGAACTGGGGGCAAAAGTCTGTTTTGCTTGGGTACGCTGTAACTCAATCTATAGGGGAATGTCAGATGAAAGTCAAACTTGGTATGTAGGTTTGCCATATTGAGAAGGTGTGCCCTTTTGTTTTTTGGGGAGGTCAAAGGTCATGTGGGGGAACTGGGGGCAAAAGCCTGAAACCCTTGTTATGCTATGGATGCTCATATGTTCCATCAGTCGCCCTCCAGTGCATCATGGAAGAACTGCTTGTGTTAGCAGTTTCTTGATCAAATGAAAAAGCAGCAGTGCTGTTTGCAGTATTGTAGGTGGTCACACCAGACAAGTTTTGGGTGGATCAGTTTACCTCCTCGTGCCTGAGTGCTGATGTGTGCATTCATGTGTCTTTTCAATTAGTGAGGTGGGCAGGTAACAATAAAAGAAAATAAGTCAGTTGGTGTTCTTACCAGTTTAAACTAGACCCCAGTAGTTCTCCCAGGGCATGCTATCAGTTTGGTGGACTTTAAAGGGGCATAGATGTGATAAGCCTTATTGCAATTTGCAGAACCCCTTCTTGAAATGAGAGATTCACAGCTGTTTGAGTTTTGTAAAAAGAATGGGATATTGCTGTATATTGCAGAAATCGACATCTTCAATTCATTGCATTAATTGAAATGGCTTTTTTGATATTTATGAACTCAAGCTTAGCATTTTACAGTATGTATAGTGCCCATAGGCTGCTGTGAAATCATGCAAAATACTTCTTCTCTTACAGATTGTATGTAACACTGCTGATGATGGTTGGTCACATTAGTGGTATGGAAGTGGTTCCATGTTGGTGCATGTTTGTCATGTTTGGGGTCCAATATCTGAAATAGGCCATTTTATACATAAAAGCATGAAATATGTTTCTGTCTCTACAGATTTTATGTTACAGTGAGGGTTCATGATCAGAAATGGGCCATATGGGCTATTGTACAAAATAATGCAATATACTCCCTTCTACTTCATAATTTACATTACATTCTCCATCTGTGCAAGGAACTACAGTGCCCTTGGGCTCTTGTTCTTTTATATCAGGAAGCTGGTAGAAGCTATTGTAATAGTGCATCTTCAGGGTCACTGTCTGTTTGTCTGTCTGTCCATTCACAAGTGTTCAAAGTGCTTCTCTGTCATGCTTTCATTCATGTGAATGAATCTTCAAAAACCAATGTTCCATAGGTGGTGAACCAATTGAAGTGTTCAAAAGTTTTTGGTTTAAGGTTCGATGTGGGCACTCTGGCTCATTCTATGAAATCCTATAAAGTGCTTTTCCCACAGTTTCTCTTGTGCAATGTTGATGATTGATCACAATAATACTCTATTAGTGGTTCCTTCAGGTTGTTCAGGGATTTCTAATCCAAGGTCCCATGTGGACCCTATGGCCAATTTTATGAAATTGTGCAAACTGCCCCTCCTCCTACAGATTCTCTTGAACAATGTTAAAGGTTTGTCATGATGATACTCTGTTAGTGGTTATCTTAGGCTTTACATGAATTTGTCATCCAAGGCCCTGTTTGTGCTCTACAGCCTATTTTGAAGAATCCTACAAAATTTTTCTCCCCGTTGCTGTACCCCTTGAAATGTCATACAACTTCTCAAATATCCCAAGCATGCATGAATGATACAGTAATTGAGTAGTGGGGCAATGTGTCAGATTGTTTCCTGATTTAAAAACTAAATTAATTGTCCTAGGTACATGTAGGTCTAGATATTAAAGGGGCACTTTGAGTTATTCAGTTAGTCTTCCTAAACCTGTCATCTTTGTGTCAAATTTCCTAATGCTTCTAGTGACAGATTAATGGTCAAACTAATACAGTCCTCCATGTGACACATGCAAATGAACACTAATGAGTAGTTAATGATTTAAATTGGTTTTGGAAAATTTGCAACTATTTTTGGTTCCTTGCATCAGTAAAGGAATCTTGCAGTCAGGTTGGCATGTGTGTGAGAATGTGTGACACTTGTTTGGGTATGTGCTAACTCAATAGGGGAAAGTCAAACTTGATATGTAGGTTTGTCATTTTGAGAAGGTGTGCCAATTTTTTTTTTTAGGTCAAGGGTCTTCTGGGGGCACTGGAGGTGGGAACTATGAAAATCTTTTTTGCATGATATCTCAAAAGTTTCTACAAACTTGGTATAAGTATGCATTGTGATAGATGTGCCTTTATGGTGTTCAAGATTTTGGGGTCCATGGGCTATTTTAAGAAATCATGCAAAATGCCTCTTCTTGCACAGATTGTATGGTATTTTGTTGAAATTGTGTCATGTTACTACTATGGTTCCTTCAAGTTGTTCAGAGTAATTGGTCCCATATGGACTATTTAATTAAATAATGCAAATGTCTTTATTCTGCATACAATTTGCATTACAATGTGGAAGGATTATCAATTTAACATTGTGGTAACTAGTGGAACCCTTGGCAGTGTTCAGCATCTGTGAGTCCAACTTCAAGTTGTTCCATATGGACCATAGATTATTACATTGTGCAAAGTGATATGGCCTCAAAAGATTATTAGTGTCTTTAAGGATTTTCAAATATTTGTTTACCATTGGCTGTTCACCATTTTATCGACAAAATGGGGTTCAAACTTTCTGGGGATAATATAAATTGTGGAATAAGATATAAAAACTAAATGGCTATATAGTTGAGTTGCAATAATCTTCATGTTAGGAACCATAAATTCCTTGGACTCTTGTCCCACATTAGTGCTAATTCATATGCCTGTGCCCACTGTAGTACAAATCCGATGGAAAATGCACTAAAATTGAATGTCATAATTATTGGATGTCAAACTCGAATACTGATGAAACTCTAACCATTGTAATTTGGTATTGCCTATCAAACATATCACAAATTTATTGACAAATATCAAACTTTAGCACTGGTGGTGCTCTATGATATCCTGCAAGCCCTACATATATATTTTCTTGTTCATGCAATGTTGGTGAGTCCATGTAATGATACTCCTAGTGGTTCCTATGATTATGCTCTGATATACTGATGTAAATGACACCTCCAGGTTGTTCAGGTATGAGCCACTGTACCAAAACAGTACTCCAGCTGATTCCCTGCCAAAGGCAGGCAAGGAGTCTACAGTATGTGATGGTGATGGCAGGTGCTGTGCAGTACTTGTGTTTGTTCATGTGTGTGATACTTGGTAGTACAGTATCTCAAGAAGGGAAAGTTACTTGAACTTCAAAGTTGGTATGTGTGTAGTCCATGGTAAGTAGATGGTCACTATCTTTCACTTAGGTGAATGGTCATTTGAGGTCACTAGGGGAGAAAGTCTGAAAATCTGTCTAAGGAAGATATATTTCAGCTGGAACTTCAAAGTCTAACCATTGGTAGCATTTGATAAGTCTATGATCTCTGTCAAATTTTGGGCAGGTCAGTGGGCATGTGAGGTCAAAATGTGGACACCCTGTAAACATGAAACCTCAGTGTGTCAAAGTTATGTCAACTTTAAAGTTGGTGTGTAGGTAGTCCATTGTTAGTAGCTGATCCCTGTCCTTTTTTAGATAGGTCAAACATCATTTGAGTTCCTAGAGGGGAACGTCTGAAAAGTTATCAAGAGACATACCTCAGCAACTGAAAGTTGCTGGAACTGTAACGACCGGTAGCACTTGATGAGTAGATGATCTCTGTTGAGTGGAGGTCCAAGGTAACTGGAGGTCAGTAGAGGTCATATCATAAACACCTTGGAAACATGGTACTGTATCTCAATGAGGGAAAATTGTGAGGGAAATCACTTTGAAATTTTCATTTTTGTTATCGTTTGTTTGTCGTATTTATATATTTCAAGGAATCACAAAATCTGTTGACTCTCTGGTTTTAAACTCTTTATTATTGGTACTGTTCACATATTGCTTTTCTTTAGAAATCATGTGTAATCAGGATTCTTACAAAGTGTTGAAGTTAAAGCAATTACTGTACAGCTGGTTGTTCAACAGACAGGTATTACTGGTTTTGGTGAAAAGAGATGTACAATACTGTATGTCGGCATGATGGTATGTGGGTGTGTGTTTGTGACACTTAGCTAATTGCACACAATACTGTATCTCAAGATTGGACTGATGGACACTCTTTGTACTTGTTATGTAGGATTATAATGTTGAGAGGAAGAACACTATTGTTTTTGATGGAGGTTTAAGGTCATCTGGGTTCATCAGAATTTAAATACTGAAACTGTTGTGCATACAATATCTCAAGTTAGAAGTGATGGATACATTTCATACTTTGTAGTTGAGTATGTCATAATAAGAGGAAGAACCTTATATTGTTTTTGATGAAGATGAAAGGTCATCTGGGATCACCAGCACGTCATTAACTGAAAACCTTGTGCCCACAATATCTCAAGTTAAGAATGATGGGTACTTTTCACATGTACAGTACTGTAGTACTGTATGTAGGTTTATCATGTAGTGAGAGGAAGAAGCCTATACTTGGTGGATGTCACATACTGAAAACCGTGTGCATACATACTGTATCTCAGGTTAGGAATGATGGATACTTTTCATGTGTATCTCATAGAGGGGAAGATCCCTTTATTATTTGGGTGGAAGTTAAAGGTCATCGGGGGTCACCAGAAATTAAATACTGAAATGTTGTGCATACAATACGTCAAGTTACAAATGATGGATACTTTTCATACTTTGTAGGTGGGTTTGTCATACTAAGAGGAAAAACCTTATATTGGTTTTTGCTAAGATGAAAGGTCATCTGGGATCACCAGCAGTCAATTACTGAAAACCTTGTGCAGTTAAGAATGATAGGTAGTTTTCACATACAGCAGTGTAGGTTTATCATAGAGAGAGAGGAAGAAGCCATTTTTTGGTGGATATGGAAGTAGATTTGGAGTCACTAGGGGTCAAATAGGGATAACCTGTACTGTAAGCACAATATATCAAGACAATTGACAGAAATAATATTTGCTTAGTAGGTGCACTAAATTGAGTGCAAGAACTTTTATGATTTTTTGTGGAGGTCAAAGGTCATTCAGAGGTCAACAGAGGTCAAATAGTGGAAACTTGTAAAGCTGATAAATACAGTGGGTGTACCCTTTTTGATTTCGATCATAATTGTAACCTGTGTAATCATGCCGCAGTGTATGTGCATTTATATGTATGTGTGTTTGTGGTGCTTACCCTGTAAACACGATATCTCAAGAAGGGAAGCTTAGACAGATCCCATATTTGGTATGTAGGTGTACCACGTTAAGTAGAAGAACCCTATTGTTTTTGGTGGAGGTCAAAGGTCATTTGGGGTCAGCAGAGGTCAAATCGGTAAAACCTTGTAAACAGGATATCTCAAGAAGCGAAGATTAGACAGATCTCATATTTGGTATGTAGGTGTACCACATTGAGTAGCAAAGTACAAGAATGCTGTCATTTTTAATGGAGATCAACAAGGGTCAAACTGTGAAAACGTATAAGCTGTGTCGATATACCCGGCACATGTGGGCATGGGATTGACATCTACACTCACGTTGTCAAACTTAACAGCTAACAAGTAAACCAAACACACCAGGTATACCCGGAAAAATGGATTATACTTAATCAAAATTAAAGCCATGTGAAGAAACCACTTGATACCCTCTCGTACCTCAGGTAGTTGATCAGAGAGTATGTAAACTGAACTGCAAACATATTCTTCCTTTCACACAATTGCTTTTGCTTCATTGGCCAATCACATGTACACCACTGGTTGCAGTATATACGCGCTGTAGTCAGAAGTATGTAATTGGAATAGTCTCTGATTGGGGATTACAAAAAAATTCAAGACACTTGCTTCAAGTTGTGTACACAAAGCTGTGCACCTTGCAGGGCACATCAGACAATTTACATTTTAGTAAAAAGAAAAGAACTTGGTGACAATGGAACATCAAAATAAGTAACAATGTTTGTAAGACATAAAAACAAAAGCAAAGCACGAGAATGAGGAGTATTCCAAAATACGGTACACCTACCTAGAAAAACAGTTAAGTCCAATATGGCCGTTCTCTCCACCGTGTAAGGTACATGAGAACTACAAAAAGGAGTGAATTGCATGCATGTTTTCATCACGTTACTACAAGTTTGAAAACATGCGTGTTGGTAAAAGCTGGAAGTAACATTTTCCCCATAATTCATGCCAAAAGAAACCTCAGTCATATAAGCATGGAAAAAATTAGTTGAAGAAGAGGGCAATCCACAGAGTTGCATATCTCAGTGCCAACATGCATTGATTTCAAGACAGGGCCTGCACATGGCGATTTGCAATACTGTAGTTTACTGCAACCACACGTCACAGAGACCTACAATCTTGGACAAAATACCTTGGGACACCCCGCGCCCCCGTTCAATGTTGGCTATAGGATTGCTGTTCAAAGGGTACATTCACTTCTATAGCGCAACATTGGAAAGGGGCGCGGGGTTTCATGTTATCCTCTCACTTAAAATTCAGTATTATATTTGCAACGTACGACAAAGTGTCCCAACAATTTTGTCCAAGATTGTCTGAGAATTTCGACGGGTTAGAAGCATGCGCGGGGCACAGGAAAAATCGTCCATTTGAAATAAGTTAAATGGCAAAATGGGGGGTGATATTCCTTGCAACAAGAAACATCAGCAGTGCATGTTCGGCATGTTTGGGGCCTATATTGAAGTTGGTTTACTGTAATAATATTATTGTGTGAATGTTGTCAATGTTATTACGGAGTAAAGGGAGGAATAAGTCAGTCAAATCCATGTATTTGCACTAAATATGCTGAATAAAATGCAGTCATTGGGGAGGTAACATCATAACTCCAATGCATTTTGTCGACCAGGAAACTACTTTGAAACATTTTGTATGATACAAATGACATACTTTTGGCTCAAACTCTAATGTTGAGACAGGTACCGAAGAAAAAAAACATACAAAAACAAAAAACACCCACCCCCCGAAAAAACTAACATGTTAGTGGTTCATTCAAGAAGATCGATGTATGTGTTTTATTTATTCAAAGTGTTTACAGTGATGATGTGGCGTCTGGTATTAAAGTAACTACGCTTAATGACTATTATGACTGACTTGCAGGTTAATCTGGGTAAAAAAGTGTACTGTCATTACACAAAATAAACCCCTAAAATGCAAATTTAATAAATGTGACGTTTGCTCATATTCACATTAACAGTGACATTGTGGCACCCATTCTGTTGTACCGTACATGGTGCACTGTAACATGTCAGTTATTTTAAGCAGTTGCAACAGACTTCAGAGTACATATTTGTTGTTAGAGCTATATGATCATTACATTAATATACATGTATATATTACCTTATGTTATACAGTATATGAATGAAAAATGAGAAGTTGACAGACATTTGAGTTTATAAATGGATAATTGAGCAGTGAAAAACACTATGGTCATGCCGTGAATCGAACCCCGGCCTCCCCATCCAAGCTGACTTAGACCTAACAACAGCGTCCGACAGTGTAGGTTAACGAAACCCACGTTCTACCAAATGTTTTGACAGGAAAATTTAGGCAGCCCGAGGGAAAATTGCGTAGATCACAAGACTGAAGATTACATATGTTACCAGCTTCATGCAATGTAAAAATTGCAGTCACAAGTCTTGATTTAGCGGCCAAAAATGTAAAAACCAGCCTTTACTAATGTTCTACCATTATTTTAATATTAAGCTGAAACTACAGTTCTGACTTTAACGCATTTTGGTAGAGCATGGGGCTACTTCAGAATATATTATAACCTTGATTCCTACCAGCATTCTGCAATTGCAGTAACACTATTGTTGCAACGCAATGCAAAAGCTGCCCATCAATGTTATTTCTAAACGCAACTATTTCTGTCTGCATACAAAACCATGAAACAATCTATTCATTCATGATCACTCCTTTCCAACAAAACATATACAAATAAACCCGCAGAATTAAAATTAAACTTGTTATGTTCATAGTCGAAATTCAGAATCCTTTCATTTGAAAATCCCCAGACCCATACAGTAGGCCCCGATAACTAATTTTTATGATGCACCTTGTCCAAAAATGTTCAATTTTTTTTCAAAATTTCGCTCCAAAATTGCTCCCAAAAAACTCAGACAATCTTGGACAAAATACCTTGGGACACCCCGCACCCCCGTACAATGTTGGCTATAGGATTGCTGTGCAAAGGGTACATTCACTTCTATAGTGCAACATTGGAAAGGGGCGCGGGGTTTCATGTTATCCTCTCACCTAAAATTCAGTATTATACTTGCAACGTACGACAAAGTGTCCCAACAATTTTGTCCAAGATTGTAGCTCAGTGCACCGATTGTAAATTAGAGCGAAATATTCTTCAAAAATAAAATGGTGGTAAGCAGAACAAGAAAATGAAGAAGAAAATGGTAATATTGATATCTACTGTCAGGTAGCAAGCTTAAGCCTATAGCCTGGTGCCACTAATAGTCTCAAGTAATAACAACTCAAAAGTATCTGTGCATATTATGCTACATAACACAAGCATAACATTGGATTATTCCACATAAATTAGGCTTAGTGTACAGTTAGGGACAGGATATTAGAGCATCCTCTATGGGTTATTTGCACATTAGTCTCCGATTTACCTGTGCAGGAGATTGCTAAAATTATTGTTTGACTAAAAAGTAAGGTTGAACGTTCAAAGACATTACCTACAACGGGCCAGTTCTGCTAAAGTTGTTTTGACTAAAGTTTGAAGGTGGTGTCTATTGACCTAGATGCCTGCTCTATTGATTTTTTACCAATCATACAATTTCACCAGTTGACTATAAGAGTGATATACTGTACCCTCATTAATGTGTTCATGGGAACGGCCTTGCAAAATTTTGCGTATTTATATTGGCTCTCAAGGTATTGGTGGAAATCCAAATTTTGAGGCCAAATTGGCTTTCTCAAATATCAGCACTGAGATTTCACTGGATTTTCCATTATATTGAACAATGTGTCTCAGGTAAGTCCTTACAAAGCTTTAAGTTGATTGGTCTGATGGTTCTCAAGATATGCTGGGAATACAAATTTTGTTGCAACAATGGCTTTTTTTCCTAAAAAATCAGCAAATTTGATTGGATTTGTACCATTACAGTAATAAAATGTTGAACAATGTGCTCTAAGGTAAGTCCTTACAAAGCTTTAAGTTAAGTGGTCTAATAGTTCTCAAGATATGCTGGAAATACAAATTGTGGGGCAAAATTGGCTTATTTTGTCAAACATCAGCAACTTTCACTCTTTTTACTATAAAAGTGATATACCTTGAATATTACATTCTGAGATAAGTCCTTGCAAAATTTTGCATGAAATGCTCAAATACTTCTCACAATATGCTTGAAATATCAATTTTGGTGCAAAATTTACCTTTTCCTAAAAATCAGCGAATATCACTGGATTTACCATAACAGCAATTAAATGTTGAACAATGTGTTCTCAGGTAAGTCCTTGCAAATCTTTAAGTTAAGTGGTCTAATACTTCTCAAGATATGCTAGAAATAAAAATTTAGGGGCAAAATTGGCTTCTTTTGTCAAACATCAGCAACTTTCACTCTTTTTACTATAAAAGTGATGTACCTTGAATATTACATTCTGAGATAAGTCCTTGCAAAATTTTGCATGAAATGCTCAAATACTTCTCACAATATGCTTGAAATATCAATTTTGGGACAAAATTGGCTTCTGTCCTAAAAAAGAAAAATCAGCAAATACCACTGGATTTGTACCATTACAGTAATAAAATGTTGAACAATGTGTTCTCAGGTACTTTCTTACAAAGCTGTAAGTTAATTGGTTTAATAGTTCTCAAGATATGCTGTTAAAACACATTTTGGGGCAAATTGGCCTTTTTTTTTTCTAAAAAAGATCAGCAACTTTCACTCTCTTTACTATAAACATGATAAACCTTGGATATTACACTCTTAGATAAGTCCTTGCAAAATTGTGCATTAAATGCTCAAATACTTCTCACAATATGCTTGAAATATCAATTTTGGGGCAAAATTGGCTTCTGTCCTAAAAAAAAATCAGCAAATACCACTGGATTTGTACCATTACAGTAATAAAATGTTGAACAATGTGTTTACAGGTAAGTTCTTACAAAACTTTAAAGGGAAATAGGGCGTTTGTTTTACAGGAAACATCCATATTATTGAAACCAATGTTTGTGGATGCAGAATGGTAGATTATTCAAAATAAGGATGGACAGTAGCCTTCTTTTCAAGAAATAAGTTTCTCACAGATAGAAACTCAGTTATTTGTTGCTCAACACCAATTTGTTCACCCAAACTTTTCAAAATTCAAATGATGCATCTTCCGTTACTCATCACATGCATAATGTTTTGAGGAAATGAAGCTTTGGCAGGTGTTTATTGATAAGACTGATTGGTTTAACAATGACTAAAGCTATTTCTTTTGTCTGTCATGTTGGTGTATTCTAAACGCCCTATTTCCCTTTAAGTTAATTGGTCTAATAGTTCTCAAGATATGCTGCAAATACAAATTTTTGGGCAAATTGGCCTTTCTAAAAAATCAGCAACTTTCACTTTCTTTACTGTAAAAAGTGATGTAACTTGAATATTACACTCTCAGATAAGTCCTTGCAAAATTGTGCATTAAATGCTCAAATACTTCTCACAATATGCTTGAAATGTCAATTTTGGGGCAAAATTGGCTTCTGTCCTAAAATAATTTACCACTGGATTTGCCATATCAGTAAAAAATGTTGAACAATGTGTTCTCAGGAAAGTTTTTACAAAGCTTTAAGTTAATTGGTTTAATAGTTCTCAATATATGCTGGAAATACAAATTTTGGGGGCAAAATTGGCTTTTTTTTTTCTAAAAATCAGCAACTTTCACTCTTTTTACTATGAAAGTGACATACCTTGAATATTACATTCTCAGGTAATTCCTTGCAAAGGTTTGCATTGAATGCTCAAATACTTCTCACAATATGCTTGAAATATCAATTTTGGGGCAAAATTTACCTATTTTCCTAAAAAAAAATCAGCAAATACCACTGGATTTACCATAACAGTAACAAAATGTTGAACAATGTTTTCTCAGGTAAGTCCTTGCAAATCTTTTTAAGTTCAGTGGTCTAATAGTTCTCAAGATATGCTGGGAATACAAATTGTGGGGCAAAATTCACTTCTGTCCTAAAACATCAGCAAATTCCGAGAATTTGAGACCAAGCTTAATCATAATGGCTCATAGCTACTACGGATGGGTTAAAGAATCCCATGGCACTCTTACATGTTCTACTTTAAATGTGCTAATATCTGCCGTTCCCCCCCCCCCCTCCCCCATGTGTTTGGCACTGACCACTTGATTTGTTCTAGTCAATGGTTGCATATTGTCACTTGGATCTGGATTCCTGGCTATTTTGGTATTAAAAGAGATACCAAATGTATACTTTTTCAGGGTTGTTACAAAGTGTATCAGATCTTAATTGATGAAAGTTAAAATGATAAAGTGGATATTTTCCTGCCAATTGGTGATGGTGACATGCAAGAATAATCATTGTTAAAGATTCAGTGGTAAAATTAACTTTAACCAAGGTAAAGCCATTTAACTTCAGCATTTTTATTGCTGTAGCTATTTTTCTCACTCAAAAGAGCTGGGTATGGTTAACAACAATTACCATAGACATTGTGTACAGGGAACATGTCTGTGCAACAACCAGATTGAGTGTGTAATTAATGCAGTGAGTAGTCATTTCATGAAATTTAAAGTTACTTCTTCTACAGGTATACCAAGTAGTGCTTTAGAAGGTAAGGAACATTGCAGTGAGTAGAATCGGGGATGAACTTAAGGCAGAGTACACACATGAAACTGACCACATCAATAGACACTTTTTTCAAAACTTATTCTCATTTAAAGATCTTTGAGAAATTGACACTGTTTACACAGACATATATGTGCACTGTAGCCTGCATTGCTAAATTGTAGGTGTATCTCACTGAGTATACAAAAATTCCATTGTCTTTGGTGAAGGTCCAAGTTCATGTGCAGTCAACAGGGTCACAGTATGGAATTCTTGTGAACATCTTATGTCAAGAAGCTGGGAAGCTTGGACAGCTGTCATATTCAATGTGTAGTTGTATCTCATTGAGCACAAGAACCAGTTGGTCTTTAATGGAGGTAAAAGGTCATTCAATGTCAGCAAGGGTCAAATTGTGAACATGTAGATATGATCTCAAGAAAGGAAGCTTGGGCAGACCTCATATTTCATATAAAGCATACGTAGCTTAATGTGACACACACTAATGCTGTTATACTGTATCAGATTCAGAAGACAATTCTCTATACTAGGATCATCGAAACCACAATGCCTTTCTGCATTCCGGTTAAAAAGGGTACACCTCATTTGAGTACAAGAAAGTTGCTATTTGTGATAAAGGTCAAAGGTCATGTGGCTTTTCAATAGGAGCCAAATAGTGAGAACTGTGTAAATGATATTTCATGGAGGGAAATTTTGACAGATTTCTTATTTGATGTTTAGGTGTACTGTACAGGTACACCTTATGAAGGACAAGACGCCTGCAATTTTTGTTTAAGTCAAAGGACATTTGGGGTTAATAAGGGTCAAATATTAAAAAGCTTATAAACATTTATTACAAGAAGGGAAGCTTGTCCTTATGTCATATTTGTTTGTAGGTGTAGTGGCAAGTGTAATATTGATTGCAAACGCATACTTTAGATTATGTTGTGATGACTCATGCCATTAAAGCTATCAAGAGTCAATCCTGTAACACCATGTAGTCATCGAATTTCAAGACGGGAACCTTGGCTGTCTCTCTCATTTTGGTACCTGTAATTACACTGTAGTTGTGCATGTTGCTCAATGACAGGCCTACTTATCAGTCATCGTCTTGAGATAGCAAATGTTATTGTGTACTATGTAGTTGTTGTTACATTGGAATGTTGATACAATAAATTGCTGAAACAATTTTGACCAAGCATGTTGCACGTATCCTTACCTTATACAATACAGATGTCAAATTCAAAATACTCATAATGGAATCCCTGAAACCACAATCGCAATGCCTTTGGACTTTTTGGTTGTAATATGCAAAATGTACTTTTCAAATTAAGTTGTCCTATCACATTATGTCAGTCATATTAGTTTCTACGGTAGATATACTCTACCATATGGTCACACTTGCATCAATTGCCGTGTTTAATTTGTTGGACAGTCATTCCAGAAGCAGAATACCAGGAAAAATGGAATATCCAATGCTATAATGGAATATTCAGTGCTTTCTTGGTATATCTAATGCTTTATGAACGGAATATCCAATGCTTTCCTGGTACATTTAATGCTTTATTGGAATATTCAATGCTTTCTTGGAATGTTCAATGGAATAGTCAATGCTTCCGAGGTGTATTCAGTGCTCTCATGGTATAGTCAATGCTCTCATTCTGCAATAATTTGCAGTTGATTCCACCCCATCTGATTTGGTTGTCTGAAGGAAACCCTTATCACATAATGTGGTTCTGTGTTAGAAGTGTGTGACTGAGGACAAAACTACTGTACTGGAACTACGTTAACACTTCAGCTAGATTGAGCAATATTATTTTATTATGGTGTTATTCTTATCATAATTCTTATTATTATTTTTATCTTACTTGATTACTGTGACTACACATTTTTTCTTTTAGGTGGCATTATCTTGAATGACCCATGTACTGCACGCATAAAGAGATTATCATCTGTCATTGAAAGTTACTTACCACAAGAAATTCTTAACTCTGGGAGAGTACAGGTGACTACTGTGAAGGGTGAAGAATGGGGGTTGTCAGTTCAAGATACCTTCAATAAGGTACTGTATAGTGTGTCATTGGTTACTGATGTTGTCTTTTGTATGTTTCATTCTGATTTCAAAGCAACAGTGCAATATTGCAGTAGCCTGTAGGGACACCAAGAATTGCCCTAGAATGCAAACATTTCCAGAAAACATTTCCACTTTAGTTTAGTTCCATCATCATGTGAAAGATTTATGATTCCTAGACGAAGGCAGACATGGAATCCATGTGATGGTGATGGTGTGTGCTTGTGTGTGTTTGTGATGCTTAAATTGTTTACCTGAAATCGTGAGAAGTACACACTGTACTTGCATCTTTCCATATCCTTCGTTCAGATTGGTGGGTCCTGGACAGTGGTTTGTTTAATGAAACTCCTTCAGTTTGCTGAGATTCAAGTGTGTAATAGGAGGACAGTAGTAGGTACTTGAGCTTTTCAACTCAGTTGTGTTACTGCTAATACTTTAAAAGCAACCAAATGAGGGAAGATATGCTGCTCAATTAGCTCAAAGATATTTCATTCCTTCGTTAATAGGCAAATGAAGTTCAGTGTCATTCACCTACTATCTTGGTCAAAATTGTTGGAACACTTTGTCATACTCAGCAAATATAATACTAAATTTTAAGTGAGAGGATAACATGAAACCCTGTGCCCCTGTCCAGTGTTGTGCTACAGGAATGTACACTTTCAACAGTGATCCTATAGCCAACAGTGAAGGGGAAGTGTAGTGTCCAAAGGTATTTTGTCCAATATTGTAGCAACACTTAAGTCAACTGATCCTTACACAATTAGCTCACTCAGAACAATGCTTTGATCCCAGGTGTTAAGCCACCAACATTTTCAGAGACGGCGACTCAAACAACTGTTTAATTAACATGAATATCCCTTCTTAAAAAGGGATGGATGACATGCAAATGAACTGACAAGGCAGAAGTCTAATATCTTATCAACCAGATTCAAACTTTGCTAGCTTTTGGTTTTAGTTTCTTTTGTTAGCAAGGGCACCTATGCAGTCATGTTGGCATGTGTGTGTGTCTAACTCAACAGGAGAAAGTCAGATGAGAGAGCTAGTATACAGATCTGCCATATTGAGGAGTGCCCTGTTGTCTTTGGTGGAGTTTAAAGATCATCTGTAGGCACTGGGACAAAACTTTAAAAATTATTTTTGCCCCTTACTTGGTGTAAACTAGGTTTGCCCTATTGAGAAGGTGTTCCGTATTGTTTTGGTGTAGCTCAAAAGTCATCTGGGACACTTGGGCAAAACTTTTAAAGCTTTTTCAACAGGATATCTCAAGTTAAAAGCTTGGACAAAGTTTTAACTTGTTCATGGATGCATATGGTTGTGGTGCCTTTGGGGTGTTTAAGATTTTGGGGTTCATGGGCCTTGTGGACCATTTTGATGTTGATGAAATGGTAACCTTTGTAATCATGTGGCTGTGTGTATGTGTTTGTGATGCCCACTTTGTAAACACGATATATCAAGAAGAGAAGCTTGGGCCAGTTTCGTATTTAGTACCAAGGTGTACCACATTAACTACAAGAACCTTATTTTTTTTTGGTGGAGGTCAAATGTTATTTGAGGTCAACAGGTCAAATTGTGAAAAACTTGTAGACAGAATACATCAAGAAGGGAAGCTTGGTTCATATTTAGTATGGATCGGTGTACTACGTCGAGTAGAAGATTTCTATTGATTTTAGTGAGGTCAAAAGTCATTTGAGGTCAGCAAGGGTTTAGTTTGGGAAAACCTTGCAAACGCAATATCTCAAGAAGGACAAATCTCATATTTTGTATGTAGGCATACCAAACTGAGTACAAGATCCTGATTGATTTTTGTGAAGGTGAAAGGTCATTATAGGTAAACAGGGGTTAAAAAATTACAATTAGAGAGGAAGCTTTGACAGGTCTAATATTTAGTACATAGGTGTGCCACATTGGGTACAAGAACCCTATCGTTTTTGGGTGTAGGTCAACAGTCATTTGGGTCAACAGGTCTCAAATTGTGAAAACATTGTAAACATGATGTCTCAAGAAGAGAAGCTTAGACAAATCTCATATGTGGTATGTTGGTGCACTACATTGAGCATAAGATCTCCACTGACCTTGGTTTAGGTCAAAGGTTATTTGAAGTCCACAGGGGTCAAATTGTGGAAACCTTATAAACACAATATCTCAAGAATGGAAGTTTGGACAAGTGTCATATGTGGTTTGTTGGTACACCACATGGAGTATAAGATCCCTATTGACTTTGGTTGAGGTCAAAGGCCATTTGAGGTCAACAGGGGTCAAATTGTGAAAACCTTGTTAACGCTTTATCTCAAGAAGCTAGGGAAGCTTGGGCAAATGTTATAAGTGGTATGTTGGTGTACTACATTAAAGTACGTGTGACATGCTTCCAAAAAAGAGCTTCCTTCATGCAAACATTACAGAGTAAAACCCTCAGTAAAAATCCGTTGAAATTTTGTTTATATCTAGTACCGTTTTTGAGATATGACTTTTCAAAGTTTGAAGAAAATGCAAAAGAGATGACGTGGAGTGTTGCACAGTGTCAGCTTTTCTTTTGTTAACCCTATATATTTTGCCTCTTAATTACTTAATTACTGAGTATCACATTGGTGCGTGATATTGATATTTTTGAAGGAGAAAACACTTGCTTCCAAAATAAAACCCTCTGGGCATATATAATTCTCAAATGACCTTGAAATAAAGGTTACAGAAACAAAGGATTAGCATAAGACATATCCTGGGAGTCCCTCTCCTGACATCACAAATTTGCATATTTAGCCAATGTTTATTCATGACACAGCTGTGAGACACTAATTTGCCTGTAAATTTGTCAATATTTGACGGATTTTGACGCAATTTGTGACTATTTTCAACATTTTGAATGCCTAATGCACCCAATACCTCAAAATGTCATTTTCATATCACCAGACAAGTACAACATCTCTATTCTGGTGGAAGTCAAAAGCCAGTTGAGATCAACAAGTGTCAAACTATGAAAACCTTGTACAACAATGTGAAAGGTTTGTCAAATCATTGTGGTAGTGGAACTGTTTGAAGTGTTCAACATTGGAAGTCTTTTAATGGGCCATAAATTATTACAATGTGCAAAAGGATAGTTTTTCTACAAGTTACATGTTACAATTTTGAGGATTTTTCACATTAGTACTACAGTTATGGTAGTCAGTGCCCGTGGCTGATCAGCATTGGTATGAATAAATGGGGCTATACTACCATTCATTTATGTTTTCATTATTTGTATAGCATGCTGCTGAATGGGTGTTGTTTAATTTTTAAAATCTAAAGGAAAGTTGTCTCACAATAAAGTTAATCTATATTCCAGGTATTGTTTATAATTGCAATAAGCAAGCAACTTGTGCTGTATCACTCACCTTCTGACAATAGTGTTAGTCAGGTCAGAGAGTGCTGGGCAGCTTGCTGTTTAGACATTAACTCATTTTTGGTTTCGATGATAGTTGTAACCTTTGTAATCATGATACGTGTGTTTGTATGTGTGTGTGCGTGTGCCCTTGTTTTCGGGTGGGATCAAGGAATGAAACAATAGATTTTAGGTCCTCTGTTGAAAATTCAATAGATTTCTCCAGTCCTCTCAAGATTAACAGTAGACAGTCTATTGTTAAGGTTAGGGTTGAGGAAGAAGAAACAAAAGAAAGGACAATGGGGTCCTTGGAATGAATGGGAAACAAAGTTGCGTGTGTAGGTGTGTGTGTGTGTATGTATGTCTGTGATGCCCTACCTTGTAAATATGGTATCTCAAGAAGGGAAGCTTGGACAGATCTCATATTTGGTATGTAGGTGTACCATATTGAGAAGAAGAACCACTTAGTTTTTGGTGGAGGTCAAAGGTCATTTGGGGTCACCAGGGTCATTTTGTGAAGACCTTGTAAACATGATATCTCAAGAAGGGAAGCTTGGACGTATCTCATATTTGGTATGTAGGTGTACCATATTAAGAAGAAGAAGAAACCTATCGTTTTTGGTGGGGGTCACAGGTCATTTGGGGTCAACAAGGTCAAGTTGTGAAAACCTTGTTAACACGATATCTCAAGAAGGGAAGCTGGGACATATCTCATATTTAGTATGTAGGTGTACCACATTGAGTAGAAGAACGCTCTTGCATTTGGTGGAGGTCAAAGGTCATTTGGGTCAACAGGGGTCATTTTGTGAAAACCTTGTAAACATGATATCTCAAGAAGGGTAGCTTGGACATATCTCATATTTAGTATGTAGGTGTACCATATTAAGAAGAAGAAGAAACCTATCATTTTTGGTGGGGTCACAGGTCATTTGGGGTCAACAAGGTCAAATTGTGAAAACCTTGTAAACACAATATCTCAAGAAAGGAAGCTGGGACATATCTCATATTTAGTATGTAGGTGTACCACATTGAGTAGAAGAACCGTATTGTTTTTTGTGGAGGTCAAAGGTCATTTGGTGTCAACAGGGGTCAAATTGTGAAAACCTTGTAAAACTATATCTCAAGAAGCAAAGCTTAGACAAATTCTCACTTGGTACATAGATGTACCACATTGAGTAGAGGAACCCTATTGTTTTTGGTGGAGGTCAAATGTCATTTGGGGTCAACAGAGGTCAAATTGTGAAAGCCTTGTAAACAATATTTCAAGAAGGGAAGCTTGGACAAATGTAATATTTAGTGGGTTGGTGTACCACATCGAGTACAACATCCGTATTGATTCTGGTGGAGATCAAAGGTCATTTGAGGTCAACAGGTGTCAAGTTGTGAAAACGTTTCAAACACAATATCTCAAGAAGGGAAGCTTGGACAAATGTCATATGACATATGTAGGTGTATCTTATAGAGTACAAGAACCCTATTTTTTTTAATGGCGGTCAACGGTCACTTGAGGTCAATAAGGGTCAAAGTGTGAAAACCTTGTAAATAAACTGTATCGATTTACCTGGTATACGTGGGCATGGCATTGACACCTACACCCACAGTATTGAAATTAACAGCTAACAAGTATACCCGGGAAAATGGATAATACGTCGTAAAAAGTAAAGCTGTGTGAAGAAACTAATTAATACCCCCTCGCTTCTCAAGTTAGTCGATCAGAGAGTACGTAACTGAACTGTACGTAATTGGAAAAGTCTGTGATTGGGGGTTACGGAAAATTCCAAGACACCCTCTTCAAGTTGTGTTCGCAAAAGCTGTGCACCTTGCAGGGCATATCAAACACAAATTAGCATTTTAGTAAAAAGAAAAAAACTTGGTGACAATGGAACATCAAAATAAGTAGCAATGTTCAGTTAGACATAAAAACAAAAGCAAAGTGCGAGACCGAGGAGTATTCCGAAGTACAGTACACCTACCTAGAAAAACAGTTGAAATGCTGATATGGCAGTACTTGCCACCATATTAGATACATCAGAATAGCAAATGGAGGAGTGAATTGCTTGCATGTTTCCATTTCGTTACTACAAATTGGAAAACATGCGTGTTGCTGAAACATGTACAGAGTAACATTTTCTCCATAATACCCACCAAAAGAAACCTCAGTCGTATAAGTGAGAAAAAAAGTAACTAAATAATGTTTTCACCCACAGTTTTGAGCCCATCTCCATGTACCATCTCCCTATAATGAGTCAGTTGCACACCTGTCTGTGTAATCTGTTTCGTTAACATTGTGTAGAATGATACATTCGTCTCAAAGTACATACTGCCCAAAGACATTATAGTGCCGTAAGGCGCAAGATCGGTTACTCTTCTTATAAAGCCGTAGTACGTCCATGGGGCGAAGCACCCACCATTTTAGTAAGCAAACTAAACATCGGCGCTGATGTTATACGATGAACTGTGTGTACGTACATACGATCGGGTTGTTATCAATTTCCATGTTATGGCATTGGGGAAGAAGAGTTTAGCTCACTGTTCTTCAATAAATTGATGGATTCTCCAGAGTAAAAGACCCAACTTACCATTTTTCAGATTCCCCAATAACAAGGAGAGGTATGAAGCTGCTTTATAAGCCATACCATACCATACATTAAATCAAAGTTGCTTACTACAATGGCGGACGCTCTGCTCCAATTGCATACAACGCGGAGTTGTGTACACTTTCGTGTGAGTAACCGGTCTTGTGCCTTACGGCACTATACAGTCTTTGATACTGCCCATGTTACTAGCCAACACACACACAGTACATCGCATATGCAAAGCAGTACAGCCAGAACAGGGAGTTGCTATTGTCAAATAGCAACCTCCCTGGTCGGAACGAATGCTTACCCAATGTTTATTCCAAAGACAACTTTCTGTTGATGCAATTTGCGAGTGTTGTTAAGATTTTGGACTTCCTAAAGATTTCAGTCACAAAAACCATTGTTATGACTCACACGCTGTTGTGTTGTCTGTGTACACTTGGTACTGCAGTTACTATCACATGTTCAGATCGAACGAATGTCGATCAGAAAGATCGAACTTCGAAAGTATAAATAAATACCTCAATCAGTCAAAACTGCCAAAATATTTGCATGACATCGAAACCACAATGCATTTCTGCATTCTGGTTTAAAAATATAGGTCAACAGAGGGGGAAGACAGATTCCTATTGATGGTCATTAACATTCCTCCTTAGTTGTTGTAGCCAGCATTCCATTTTCAGCAGTTTGATAAAGGACATTGCACGCTGCCTTCTAGTTCAGATGGAGTACATTTGGCTGATCAGGAAGTGCTCCAAACTTTTTTGAAATGTGATAAAGACTGGATTATCCTTGGTCAAGTTTAAAGGCCCACAGTTAAAATAATCTCCACACGAAGAACCACAGAGCCCATAGGGGTCTTGTTAGTAATATTTTGCCAATTTGAGGTTGTGACATCACCAACATTTTCAGAAAAATTCTATTGAATTTACATGAGGTGTTCTAAAGAATTTTAATCACTCTAGGATATTATTCATGGAGATAGAAAAGTTAAATGTTGTTTCTTGTTTCTGTGTTTTCGTGATCGTTGACTTTTGACCCACGATAGGTCAGGCAGACACTCTGCATCATACCCGGGCACCTGCGTACTGTGCTTAGGTAAAAGTTTATTTGACTTAATACTGCACTTTGTAGGATATCATTACACACCTTTTCAGAGCAATTTTTGCTACTTTGACCTCAAGAATTTGACCTTGTGATGTCATCATTGTTTTCGTCAAAATTCCTATTTTTTCTTCTTTACAAATAATGTCATAACTGTTGGACATTCACTTGCAGAAAAAATTGCCACAAAATGTGTTTATCGTTTTTGTGAACTTTGAGATCGAAGATCAAACGAACACTAAACTCCACATTGGGCCACCTATCTACTGTACCAAGTTTGGGGTTCATCAGACTTACCACCTCGAGAGAGATTGTAATACATTTTATTGTGCAATATATGTGGACCCTGCACCCACACATGAAGACTCTCCTCACTCCAATCAGTAGCCTTGATCCATCTCATTTATACATTACATACCTTGTAGTGAGACTGCTAACCCAACTAGTTTTAGCTGGATAACATGAGGACTGTAAAGGTGGGTTGCAATTAGAATGTAATTTTTGTTGACAGTGGAATACAGAGGAGTAGAAGATCTCCACTCTTTATACCATTGATATGTATTGGGATGAACACTGGCTAATACTAAGGTGCATCTGGAGTTTACAGTGAACTTTTGTTGTACAGGCTGTGGTTGCCAACTATCAAATGTTAATTGTCACAAGTCATGAAAGATTATAAGAGATAATACTATACAGTGCTGAACCAGCAGAACTAGGGTTGTGCGGTATCCCGGTACCCAAGTCAGTACAGGTGTCTGCAGTACCAGTATCTGCAGTACCGGAGCAAAAAATTTCTCTGCGAATACTGATCGATACTTTTGAATACTTTGCAGTGCCGGGTAAAATTGTTGGTGGCGGTGGTACAGGTACTGTACCACCTCCAACAAAACAACAAATTTTTGTTTCTCCGAATGTAGCATTGGTAATTACATATCAGCATCAAAATGGACCAAAAACAAATTCCAGATCCATTTAAAAACTTTTCATTTCAATATTTCTCGAAAAAAAACCTCAAGGCTTCTGAAAGTAAATTCATCACCTTAAACCATAGGGGTTAACCTGGTACACAGTACTCAGTGGCAGTTACTGTCATACGTCTAATAAATCAACTGTTTTACATTGCGTTGGTAAAATGATGCAAACCATGCAGGCTAGGCCCACACATATTGCATATTTTGTTTACACCAACTTACTGTAAATGATGAGTAAAGCATCTGCATTTCATACTAAACAAAAGTGAACTGAAGAAGAACAACTCAGCTATGTAGAGGTGGAAACAGAAAAAGTTACAATTAGGCGGTGTTTTTTTTTTTTGCTTGCCCCCTGGTGCCTATCTTTGCATATTTCTTTAGCCCCATGTAACCATCTACAGTATGTATGAAGTGGCTCATGCGGCTACTTCAGCGGATTAGTGATATTGATATCACAGGTTTGATCCCCGCTCGGCACTGGTTTTGCAAGGTGTTTTCTTCTCTGTTGTTGAATACATTGGTTTGAAAATTTTAGCTCAAGTTCCTACATAGACGCAACCCCCATCCTAATTAGTTTGCTGGTTATAACTGAGTCTGTATCAATTAATAGCAATGATTAAGCAACAAAAACAAACATCAACAACAACAAAGATAAGCTGTTTTTTTCAGCCACCCTTCGTCTTATTCACAACATTTTTTTATGACCTTGAGATGGATCGACTACCAGTTGGCATAATGATATTTACTAAATGTATGTAGGCTGTAGTTTCTCAAACATGCTACGTGGGCCTAACTTTACGGAAATCAAGTTGCTTGGAAATTTTTTTTAAAAAAACGGAAACAAAAAGTTTGAACTGTTTGAAAATTCCTTTTTATGGTATTTGAGCACAAAGTCGGTGATGTTTATGTGGCTGAACTGCTGCTGATAAGTCTATATTAAACAATGTTCATTGTCATAATACCCTCAATGAACTATTTAGGACAATCCCAGCCAAAACTTTTACACCTGTCAGAATTACGTTGTCAGGGAATTTCGTGGAACTGGTACACATCATCATAACTCTGTTGCATTAACTCTGATTAACACAGAAATGTAATCCATTTTCATTCATTTCTCAATCAATGGGCTTTAGTGACTCTAATCAAGGTTGCCACTTTGTTTGAGGCGTAACCCACCAAATTTCCGGCCAAATCACCTGAAAAAACGCCAAGCAAAACTAGCTCCTACTTGAGGAAACTTGACCCTGTATTTTTGTACAGTTTAACACTTGTCGATGTTTTCAACACACGGCAATATGATATACATCATTACATCACACTCAATCTGTGCTGCTACAAGTGGAGAGTAAAGTGTAAACCCATTAACATCCCACTCAAGTGTCTACTAAATTGGGGAAAATTTTTTTTGAAATTTCGCGATAAAGCGGGTGTTTTACAGTTCTTTCAATTATGCCCCAAAAGTGCCAAAATGCCTGCACTTTTAATTTTTACTGGCCCACAAAGGTAGAAAACCAAATTTACCTATTTTGGCATTTAAAATGCCAAACTGGCAACCCTGACTACAGACACACTTGGTGGAAGGGAAGATTTCCCACACTAATTATGATATGAATTGCAACAAACGGAAACATTTTTACATCACTGAATTGACGCCATCAATAATGAAAATTTCATTCACATCAGTACATATAAGCTGGATTGGGAATTTCTGCGATTCATGATGATAAGCATGCATGTTCCTGCCTTGCATTTAATTTTGAATGTAAGCCCTGCCTGCCACTATCATTTTAAACTCATGAAAACTCATAAAATTCACGGGAAGTAAAGTCTACGAATTGATCTACAAACTTGTACACAATATCTTTCACTTCTGGGCTGTCAGTCATTTGACACTGAGGTCTTCAGAGCGGGGCATAGACAGCTTGCTCAGCTTTGAACTGAGGAGGTGATCAACAGGTGAAAATTTCCTGTTGAAATGGTACAGTGACTAGCTTGCTTAGAACAACAGTACTATACGATGCACATACAGTTACGTGCTTGTATCATGAAAGTTATGTTGTTTGTGTATATAAGCGGCAATGAAAGCGATTGTTTGTATTTCTGGAGAGAGTACAACAAAACAAGACAAGTTTTTAATGATTTTGTGTGATGAAATAATAAGTATTGTACAGTAATCAGGTCACCTGACTTAACAATTTCTAGGCTGCAAATGGCGACTGAGTATGTTGACACATAATCGCATCAGCAAAACTTGGTGGCCGATTTATTTGCTGTATACACTATTTCCTCTCAAACCATGCTGAAGCTTCAAAAATGAAACTTTTTACGTTGGTGTTTGATGTTTTTTGTCAATGAATTTACTGTACATGAAGACATGAAAACAAGTTACTGCATTACTGTACCACCGCTGGGCATTACTGCCCAGTATATAGGGCACAAAACCTGTTGTTTTTATCACATTCAACAAGGCACAGAACTTCTTGTTTTTAGCACATTGAACACGTTGTCAGTCCCGGTACTGTGAGTATTCCTGGTACTGATACGCTGCGAATGCAGGTACTGATTTTCCTTGTACCGCCCAACCCTAATCAGAACCACTGTTGACAGTTTAATCTCACCAACTAACCATTTGGGTAACACTACACTATCGTACCACTGGATTTGGAAACTGTCAAAAAGTTATTGTAATAGTACAATACTGATATGCAGTTTCAGTGCAGATCCAATGACTTCATTCTCCATACTACTTTACTCTCAATGGTCATGATTCTTCATGTGGAATTCAAGTATATTAATATGTTTTACTTTCTTTTAGCAGATTTTGGTTGATGTTCCATGTACAACAGACAGATTGTCACTCAGGGAGAAGGAGAACAATATATTCAAGCCTAGGAGATCTAGAGAAAGATGGGAATTACCATCTCTTCAAAGAAATTTGCTTTGGTTAGTTTACATCTAAGTTCATCAACGTGTGTATTCTATGAGGTATAAAAAGGGAAATAGTGAACAGTGATGAGTGGTAAACATACAGCAGAAATGTTTGCAAGATGAACGTTGACTGTACTGCAGTATGTTTATAAAATGGAGCCAAGAACAATGTCACAAAAAGACAGATGCATGCCTCCATTTCATTTTCATCTATTTTGTTTAATCACAACAGCAAATAACATGTTTTTGAACTCAAAGAGGTACTGTAATTAAGTTAAAGATAATGCAGTTACAAAAGGAAGTATTCTAAAAACATAAATCTTAACAAAGTAGAACACTCCCTGCACTGAAATTTGATATTAACTTAACAAGAAAAACAAAATTTGAAAAATAAAACTTTAAGTAAATGTGAAATAAGTGAGGTATGAGATCTAAAAAAAGGAGTGCCAATCTTTCAAGATCAATGTATTTAGACTACGTATTTTATTATATTACATTGTGTTACAGTTTACTTTAAGTAGGGGAGACTGCAAACATTGAATATCTAGGGGGAGAGAATTTCAGACTTTAATTGCTCCTGTGGGTAAACGTGAGTGACCAAATTTTGTGTGACAAGGATAATTGGTCGATATCACTAGCATTTCTGGTACTATAGCTATGGATAGTGTTATTGGTATAGAAAAAATATGTAAAAGGGGAGGTAAAGTGCCTTCACAGTGTGCCAAGTCAACTGAGATAACTCAATTGCAATGGAATTTCATACTTGTCCTAGCTGTCCATTCTCATCCCTACAAAGCTACTGTCTACTTGATAACATTTCAGCAAAGCTGACTTACAAGTGTGAAAAATAAAGACATTAAAATTTTGAGCAATTAGCTTTGACATGTAATATACATACAGTAGTTTGTCAATACTTTCTGGCTGCACCAGCAGCTGTCAGTTTAAGTTGCATGGTGTCATTGTACTATTTCCATTTCTGTGGTGAAAATTGAAGTTGATAGCAAAAATCTTGTTTTAAAAGTTTTCCTACATTAATTGTGTAAATACATACTGTATTTATGTAAAAGATTTGTGTAAAAGAGTAATATTAAAGCCATGTTAGACTTTGTCTTCCCAGTAGAATTATACAAAGCCGATCACTAAAATATTTAATGAAATTGCAGTTATGACTCACACCCATTGGAAATAGAGGCTAAATTTATGCAATTACATAAATATTGTCATTTAGACAGTTAAAATTCCTTTGCTGTTTGAGTAGTAGTGTCTGTAAGTTGTTTGCTAGTTTAATAGCGATTCCTCTTCTTGCTCTCTACAGCTCTGCTCTTCGGTCTGTTATCCCTGGTGGAGACGTTGTTTATTCCACTTGCAGTCTTTCACCGCTTCAAAATGATGCTGTCATCCAAGCTGCCATATTGAAGTGCAGAGAAGAATTTGATATCACTGTACAGGTTGTGGACCTTTCACCTCTTGCTTTGTGCACCAAGTCAGTATTCACTTACAGCAGTACTACCAAGTATGGACAACTAATTGTTCCAGACCTGACTAAAAATTTTGGACCCATGTTCTATGCAAAACTGCACAGGACCTTAAACTGAGAGGGGAAATGTATTTTGTTGATTGCCTCGTTGAGTTGGTATCATTGGTATCATATATTGACTGGCTAGCAAACAAACTTGTCTGTGGACGGATGGTTCTGAAAGAGGCCACTTCACCTCAAGTTCCTGAGTGTCATACAATTTTGATGACATCATTAATGTTTGCAGAAAAGACCAGATGAAAATTTCTTGCAAAGGTAACTTGCCTTATACGTCTAGTGGTAGTGCCCAAAAAGGCCTAGGTCTAGCCACACCTATACTGATAGACTGGACACAGGGCTCAAGTTTACATTCATTATTGCCACAGACAATACCATTTATGTGGGTTTCATGAGAGAGAAACCTGTATGATCATGATTGCATGTGTGTGTTTGTTGCTCAACTTGTTATAATACTTTAAGAAGGGAAACTCATAAACTCTGATGTTTAGATGCATTGAGGACTGTCGCAACTGTTGAATATCCGCTCTACAGCGGCGCTGCTAGCAGGAATGTAGAGTACCTGTGTGGCCAAAGCATTGAAAGAGGGGTACTTGAATTTTGAATTTTGTATGGTTACTCTGCCAGAAGCTGATAGGGTCATTTTCAAGAGCAACCTCATCCTCTCAGCACTTGGATAGTTGAATTCTTGGGGATTCCTTGTCTCTGGTGGACCTCCTCCACATGTGCCGGTGCTTTGCGAGCAATCTTGGGACCTTCTTTCGGGACAGTCATCTTCATTGCTTGTACCACAGGCCTCCATTTGTCCTGTTTCTTCTTCCTGTGAGATAGCCTCTATCTCCCGGCTGATCCAGCAACAATATTGTACGTACAACTGGTGTACGTGATATCAGCAAAACTTTTTTGTGCACCTCAAGTTTCGACCAGAGTTTTCTGTTGAAATATAGTCGGTTTTGTACTTGGTTTCGACCTGAGTCCTCGAGTTATTTCGGTCGTCCGAGTCCTAAACACACGAGTCTGAGTCACGAGTCACAACGATTGGGACTGGAGACTGAGCCCGGTCTCAAGTCATCCAGCCCTGGATATAAACTCCCAACGGCAGTGATGTGTTTCCTGCAGAATGCCCTCTACAAGAAGTTTTTGTATTTCTTGTTGCATAAAGATCTCTTCTCTGTGGTACACAGTACAGTTTCTATTTACATTATTGAATTGGTTTGCACCCGTCAAGTTCAATGTCATAGCCAGACACACAGTTTAAAATAGCTTGGTCTGGTGTAACTTCATGACATTGAGTACTATAGTATTTCTGTCTGCCCACAATTAGTGCATTTTGCGACTGACAATTTACAGGTAAAACTGCTCTTACCTCGCCCAATTTCTCTGTGTGTGATCCTTGGAACATTCCTGGGACGGGTGTCCGTACGTAGTTTCTGGTGGGCATCTGGCATTTGCCTAAAAAAGTCTGATAGTGCTGTACGTGTCTTCCACGCCCTCTTGCTTTGCCACAAAATGAGGTGGGACCTTGTCCCCTGCCACAAGGAGCCAAACATCGCTTGCCTGGCTTATTGGCATCGTTTATGTCACAGAGTTTCTGTGATAACTCATCTCCAAATAGGAGAGTGGAAATTGAAGTGGACTTGTCACAAAAATTTTAAAAATCAGTTTCGACTTCCTGGCAGATAAGCTGTTGGTTATTAGTATAATACTAATGTGTTACATTGTGCTGTTTAATTTTCCTTACTTTTAGTGTAATATGTTCCTCATGTAATGGCATATGTATTGTTAATTTTGAAATGGAATATAGAAATAAACTTCAATTCATTTCAATAATACATGGAAAATTGCTTCCAACAATTATTGCTTCAACCTATGGCAGTCGCTCCCTCAATCTGTTAAATCTGCTAACTCTCTAAAGTCTTTTAAAAGTAAACTTACCCAAGAACTTCCCACTAGTTATCAGTAAGCTGATTCTACACTGTGCTCTGAGACTCCATTATTCTTACTCTCTCCTCCTGCAGGACCCTTTCCTTCTTTCTCCTTCTTTCTACTGTCCCTTCCCTTCTCCTCTTCTTCTTTTTGTTCCTTTGTTGTTTTACTTTTGCATTCTTGTTGTATATTTTTGTTCTTTTTCACTTTTTGGTCACTAGCTTAGATAACAATCTACTCTGTTGATCTAGTGCCCGTCATATGTATACATGTAATCTGCATCACTGAATTGTACACACTTTGTAAAACAATTGAGAAAGAAATTTGAAATTGAATGCACAGATTCTAAATCACTCACATGAGGGTTGCCCTGGTCCTGTGCCAGCATTTTCTCTGCAAGTTGGTTTACTTGTTTCTGCATTTGAGCAAGAACCTCCTTCAAATCGTTTTTCTCTGAGGTTTCCTTTTCACTAGGTAGGGTTGTTCTGGATGGCCCAGCAATGTTAGCAGGGGAAGGTGACAAATTGCCAACCTCCATTCCTTTATCATAATCGAGTAATTCCATGGTAATGAATTTTATTGGGCCACTATCTTTCAGATAAGGCAGGGTGCCAGAAGAATTCCCAGCTTAATTCAAGCTACCTGGGTGCTACAATGGAGGATTGTATAGTAAGAGCCAGACATTAGTTTGTAGGCTTAATTCACTCGTATGAGATTGGCCTATGTACACTTCCGCAGGGGCTATACGAATGAAAGAAACTTGCATATCAAGCAAATACTTTTAGTGACGATATTGCACTAGGAAAGCAAAATACTTCCAATGCTGCTTTTACTTCCCCTATCTGATGCACAAGGCACAGCTCTAATTTAGGGAAGAACAGTTTGGCGTCCACGACTAGCACAGTACAAGTGACACTGAACAACGAAGCCAAAGCTTAAGCAACAGCTCCAAAAGAGAACAGTGGCTTTAACAACCTCTTACTTCTGTAATTTAGCTCCTTGTATGTAGAAAGGCAATGGAAACTTGAGCTTGTACTAGGCAGGAACTGAAGTTTTTTAAAAGAAGTCAACCGTAGAGAGCAGACAGCAGGTGCATCCGTTCTCTTCGATTCCAGATCACGCACTGAGGCTTTATCTGATTATGCAATCTCATGTAATTGCGGAGTGAAATGTAAATGGTCAGGTAGATCCTATTGTTTTTGGTGAAGATCAAAGGTCAACTGAAGTCACCATAGGTCAAACACCAAAAAGAGTGTTTACAATATCTCAAAATAGGAATCATGGCACCTTTCAATACTTAGTATGTTAATATATTACATCAAGTAGAAGAATTCTTTCATTTTTGATTCCTTGCCGAAGGCGGGCAATGAATCTTTGCGATGGTGATTCGGTGTATGTGCGTGCGTATGTGTGTGTATGTATGTGTGTGAGCAAAATCTTGTGAACACTCTAGCTTTTGAAGGGAAAGTTCAAGGTGGGTCAAAGTTGGTGTGTTGATAGAACATATGAAGATCTTGGCTGGGATTGTTTTCGGTGAAGGTCAAAGGTCATCTGAGGTCACCATCAGGCAGAATGTGTACAAACTTTGCCTGCAGTATCTCAGCAATGGCAAGTTGCATCATTTTCAAACTTGGGTGGTATGTACTGCCCTATAAGTAAGTGAGATTGTGAGGGTATTCTTGTAGGTCAAAGGTCATCTGGGGTCATCAGAAGTCATGATGTGAAAAGCTTGTGAACACTCTATCTTTTGAAGGGAATGTGCAAGAGAGTCCAAAGTCAGTGTGTGGGGAGGACATTTAAAGATCTTGACTGGGATTGATTTTGGTGGATGCCAAAGGTCACCAGAGGTCATCTGCAGACAGACTATAGACAAAACATGTGTGCAGTACCCCATGAACTGCACATTGCACAAACTTTGACCTTTGAGGGTATGTAGGACTTTCTAAGTAAATAAGGTGAGGGTGTGTCTTGTGATCAGAGGTCATGTGGGGTCATCAGAGGTGGTAACATGAAAAAAACTTGTAAACACACTATTTACAAAGGAGGAGATAATTTCAATATTTACAAAGGTGAGACAATTTCACACTTTAAAGTTGTTCTTTTTAGATGGAGTATATAAATATAATTACTGGTTTAAGTTTTGATGTAGATCAAAGGTCATCTGAGGTCCTTGCGTACAAAGTGTTAAGACCTTTGCTGATGTTTCTCTCCTTCTGTCTTTTCCTATGGGTGGAAGGTATTTGAGCTCCCTTCCAAGCAAAGACTAGCAATGCTTGCACATTTAGGAAGTTCCAGTTTGAAAACTTTTACCTGCCAGTTAGGTAATAAAGTGTAGTTGCTGTACTAATTTCACAAGTCTTTGTCATATAATGATGAAACTACATCTATGGATCTTCAGCTGGCATCATGCTGGTTTCTGATAAAATACTGTATGTCTGAAAGCATCTGTAAAGTATCTAAAAGCCCAATTTGGTTAATTAAGTTCAGCAGGTACAATACACCTTTGAGTTTCTATTTAGTCCCCAATTCAGCTGTACAGTATTTGTTATCATGCTACTTTTATTTATTACTCTTGTTGTGGAGGTCAAAGGTCATTTGAGGTCACCAGAGGTCAAACCCTGAAACTCTTGTCATCGTTAATTCTGCCTGGACCCAAATGTCCGCACCCAAAGTACAACTTATACGGAACACGTCTTCAGAGCCTCAGTATAAACACTACCCAACCTGTAAATGACACCGATCCATTTCCTTTAAAGACTTGGGGAAGAGTAACCTGTGCTAATCAAAATCCAGAAAAAGGTGCTGTTTGTGGATACCTTAGCATATGCAGATGAGAAGTTACCAAATCAGCCATGCAGTCATTAATCTGAAGCTATTTCCACTGTCAATACAACAATCTAGCCACAAGCAATACATTGGCAGTAATGAAGGTAAAGGTTAAAGACAACAACATTGAAATAAATCGTGTACAAATGGGGAACTACTATTTTCGTCAGGTGTGAAACACGTAAGCCATCGTAATACAGTGAATGCAAAATAAATTTATGCATATGCAACACACAGGTCGCACAGGACACCTGAGAGCAGCGGATTCTATAAATATTCATTTTCACAATTCTAATGACCTATGAAAACCATTGGTATGTAGTATGTAAATGTGTACGAACATTGAAGTAAGTTTTTGGTGGATCTCACAGATCTTCTGAGGTCAACAGATATCATACACTGCAAAAGGTTTGTTAACATGACATCACAAGATATGTTTTTAGTGAATGTGTGTGTGAGGTAGAAGAATCCAGTCATATTTTTGCGAGGTCAAAGTTCATCTGAGGTCACTAGAGTTTAGAAAAACTGAAAACTTTGTAAACACAACATTTCAAGATAGGAATCATGGAAACTTTTGATATGTAGCATGATATACTAGAAGAACCCTACATTTAAAGTGTACACATGGAACTTTTTTTTTTCCTAATTGCCAGAAATATACACTGTTATGATCACTAGCTTCATGTGTTACTCATATGTTGATGATGAATGGGCAAACCCTAAAGTCTGAATATCTGACAGACAACAGAAGCAACTCTAATAAGGTACAGTAATTAATGATCAATTTCATAACTTTGCAAATCTGTGATGCAACACATTTTACTGTAAGATAATAGCCATTGGCAACCGTGTTTGTAAAACAATGTTCAGTTTCGCACTTCACTAACTGCAAGAATAGAAACATGGCTTAATTGGAAGTACTCTGTTGCACTGGTTGTCTTTAAACACTTCACAAAGTAAACAACATTCCTTGCATGCAAGGAACTATATATGTGGTGCCCTTGGGCTCTTTGTCTTGTTTTGTGTTTTTATACCTTTCTCATACCCAGTTTTTGAGAAAAAAAAAGCAATTTGGCTTGTAGCAGGCTACTAAATTTGGTCCCCCTCCAAGTTTTCAGTGACTCTGGTCAGGAGTCAATGAACTGCCCACAATTTGCTTCCTGTCCATTATTCCCCCTGTCCATTCTTCTAGGAAACATCACTGATAGTTTTAGCAAACATCTTAAGTGATATTTTGGGTGTCTTTGTCCCACTTCCATGAAACATCACTGATAGTTTGGGCAAACATCTTAGTGATATTTTTATGTTTCTTTGTCCCACTAATTAACACTTGTTGCTTCCACAGATGTTTTGGAAGAGGCATAACAACTTCTTTAACTTTTTCTTTATACTGGTTGGCTAACCAAGGTAATGCTGTGGTTGAGGAGCTCCTACTCAGAGCTCCCTGCAGAGACAAACTGGCTCCTGAGAGCTATGTAAGTTCTTGTTTTAGGGTGGGGGAAGTGGTTAGAAATAGGAACTGTCAATCTTCTGGACACTAACATGGGAATGTTGTTAGAGAGAATTTCTTTGTTCTTGGGTAATGACCTCACACCCTCTTTAAGACTCGAGTAAAGAAATTGGGAAATTAAAAAGCCCGACTCTCAACTGGACTTCACCACTCATCTGCTGACTGCTCCAGCTACAGTACCTTGTTCCTTTGAGTGTTTATTTGTTTTTGAGAGAGACCTTTTCTTAAAAGCATGTGATCCTCCCAATCACCCAGGTAAGAGTCACATTTTTATTTCGAAGTTGCGCCCTACGCTAGACCCTATAGCTATGAGCTCATGGAGACATAGCAGTACTGCAATCATTTAGATGGGGTTATTTTTGACCTCCTAATTAAAGTGTAGCTGTATTCAAATTTTAACTGTTCTGTAACTGTAAAGGAATGGTGATATGTATGTTGTCTGCTCATGTTAAGGCTTATTGTTCACACTTGGGTCTATCAAATGCTGTGCTAGGTGTCTTCCCCTGTACTCGATTATATGTGAATTATTGTTTGACCAGACTAGTTATTGTATGACTTTAAAGGGATCATGTTCACCTGTTTCATTTGTAATGTGACAAGAAGGGACTAATTTCCCTGATGGCTAGCTTTACCAAACAAGATTGTTCCAGTTTGGGATTTATGCGTGGAATGCATGCTATTGTGTATTGTGTATTTATGTTATCCCCACTGGGCTACAGTATGTTGCATAATACTCTTATTTATGTTGTTAAGGCAAGTACTACTTTGCTAATTCTCTAGCCCCTTGCTAGGTGTAAGTGTATGCTCTTTTGTAAATATTTTATGTCGCACTTATTGCGCAGGTGGTGAGGATGTGACTTCTGGTACCCCATGCCCCTTACCTGCAATACCTTGTCTGTTATTAATTAAGACATGCATCTAGGCATTAGGCCTCGGAGGGGTAAGGGATTGCTCTAGTCTTTATGCGATACTAGCCATCATTTGTGTTTATTCATCATTTATGTTTATTCGATTTGTCACTACTTCTGTAAATATTTAACTTTTGCATGTCGGATATGTTACACGCTCATGACTTCAGTCAGTTGGGGGGCTGAGCCCTACTGATATTTTAGACCGTCCCCATAGGCTATGGTTGGGGGTGTAGGCACTCGGGTCTGCTACTAGATTGTCTCTTTGAAGTCTGTGGGCTCTTAACTTAGTCACATGTGTTACCCGACCAAGTTGTTAAGTGACACTTAGATTATACTCCCCTTGCTTTAAAGATTGCGGCAATTGGCCCCTAGTGAGTTAGTAGGTGCAAGGGAAACCCCTCCCTGTGTCTGGTCATACAAATTCAACTAGCATTGATCATATTGTATTGGCAATGTGTCATTTATTGCCCCTGTTACTCTTTTTGTTTCATTCCTTATTATTCATTATTATTCCAAGTAGCATTAGACATTCTGTTATAAAATGAGGTTGTACATTATAATGCTAGACCAGTCATCTGCTGACTGCTCCAGCTACAGTACCTTGTTCCTTTGAGTGTTTATTTGTTTTTGAGAGAGACCTTTTCTTGAAACCGTGTGATCCTCCCAATCACCCAGGTTTGCTAGCCAATGGTCATGCCACTGCCCTTGGGCAGTGAACGGGTAACCGAGGACTGGGGGTGCGTGAGGCTTATACCCGGGAGATAGATGCTGGCACTGTAGGGTCCCTCGAGGCTGGACGGGCTAGGGTGCCTCCAAGTTTGTCTGACGCTGGAAGGCCAGGGGTAGTCGCCTCGGGTACGAAGACCGCTGTGGGGTACCACGCCGAGGAGGGGTCACTCGAGCAAACACTGCTGAAGGGCAATTGCTATATATCTGCTGGGCATGAGCTGGTTGCCACCGATTACCTAACGCATATATGTGTATTATTGTTGCTTGTTATGTTGCCCACTTTGAAAGACAGTGTTTTCGTATAACTTTACCATGATATCATATTTGTGTACCCACTTGTAATGCCATCACTGATATCTGCCACCAAGAGAGAGCGAGGGCCAAGGATCAGGGCCAAAGTGTATAATATATTCCTCTAACAACGGTTGTTATGTATTCATTGCTTCATTAGTGGTTCCAGGAGCACTTAATTCCTGTACTTTGTCTTACATTAGCTGATGTCAGGATAGAGCCGACAACCCGCATCCTGCTTGCTTGGTAGGGTGAATGCCCCGTACCCAGCTGCTACCAGGTCGTAGGTGCTTGCTTAGTAGCATGATAGGCTCATAGATAGTTTAGGGGAAAAGGGGGTAAAATTAATCAGCTACATCTTAAAAATGGAAACAAAACAGAAATAGTCAAATGTGATGGGGTTACATTTTCAAGGTAACTTTTTGTGCTTAATTCTGTTTTAAATAGTGAGGAAGATGTGTCAAATAGTGATCAGCATAAGTCTTAAATGAGATGTTCTCATAAGAAAAGTTTCAACCAGAAATCATAAAGTTCATTTTTGAAAGCACCCTTTGCAGTTGGCAAATTTGGCTTTTCTTGTGAACTACATGATTTAGGAATTGCAGTGCTCATAATGAAGCTTCTGATCTCTCATCAGACATTTCATGGTAGCAGAATGACGTTTTGAACAAAAGCCCAAGGGTACTATGTTTCTTTGCATGAAGGTCACTATAACTGTGACCCTTAAGTGGTAACCAAAAAACTAGTTTTAAGATTGATCCATGAGTTTTGCATCCCCAAAAAGTGTGAGCCCCAATTTGTCCTTCAGAATGCTGACCATAGGGCTATTTTAAAACCCCTCTATATCATTGTTATATATATCCAAAGGAAAACATTCGCTTAGCACGATTTAATAATTTATTGCCTACATGGCCCATTGCGAAGTTGACTTGTGCCACCACCAATGTGACAAATCATCCACATTGTAAAATAAATTCTGCAGAAAAAGAAAAGCACTTTGCATAAATGTCCCATATGGTTCATTTCAGATGATGGACCCACTATATACCTGCAACATTTGGTGTCGCCATTTCGTATCGCCCTTTGTTAGTAACGTCAACAAACTATTCTTTCTTCAACGTGTATATTTCGTACCCCCTCGTGTCTCATTAGAGCTTCTCACTAAGAGTACTACTACAACATCCTATCTCTTTTTTTTCTTTTTTTAGAAGTTTTAAATGCATAGCAAGCTGGACATGCAAAGCAAATGAAGAAAAATCAGTTTCCTCAAAAAAAAAAAAAAAAAATCAGCAAAGTTAATGTTCTGTACATAAGCATCTAAAAGTCTCTTCCAGGATCACTAAATCATGCCACGGATTATGATCTATGGAGTAACTGTCCATGTTACTTAACTTTGCAAGAAGTGTTCTCTGAATACAGTAAAATGATTGATAAGTTTTGTTTTCTCTTTGCTTTTTTTTTTTTTGTCTTTTTCAGTTCAGGAGATTAGTCAGGTAGTCTTTAGTCAGGAAGGAAGTTTTAAAATTCGCCCACTTCTGGTTGTGAGTTGGTTTTCATGAGTGTGGAGGATAGCCTCATCTGGATGATCTGCAACTGCAGTGGTCGAAGCATCTTGAACCAGATCGTCTTCACCTGGCGTAGCTGTACTAGAAACTGGCACGTCCAATGACAACAGAGATTTCAGAGGATCTCCCAGAACCTTTCTGAGATGTTTTCGGTTCCCCTGTCATTTTTAGCTCACACACTGCGTGAGGTATTAGAATGAGGCCGATGTCATCAAGTTTTTCAAAAGCCTCCTCTTTCTTCATTTTTTGAGATATTTGTCTGAAATTTTTCAGTATGTTTTTTGGGATAGACGTATTTCTTTCCACCTAATAACATTTCGACTGGCCTAATTTATGGGTGAGTTGCAGTGTAATTTTTGGAGGAAAATCAGGTTTTTGGTCCCTTTTTTGCACACGGCACTCTAACTGAATGGAGAGCTATTCTGTGGTCACTCTAGTAAACAATAATTAAATTTTGCGGCTGGGCTGGCCAGCCCTTCTGCTCTGCTTGTCATCAAGTCCAACTGAACTATCACCTATCGATATCACATTCTGATACTACTTATGACACGCAAATTAAGTTAGTGAAGCATGTGGCTGAGTGATCACTGTAAACTCTTAAGATAAGTTGATAAACAGTTCATTTGTTGCATCATCAACACTGCAGTGTTTTTACAATGTGTCCATTAACTTGGATTATCTTAAATACTGCCCATAGTAAAACGCTCAAAGGTACAAATCATGTAAATTCTAATTTTACAACCATTGCAAAAATCTAGTCCAGCACACATTTCAATTTAGATCCAGCCAAAGCCAGCTCTGACAGGATCTAAACATTATCCATTGCTTACATATCACACAGCCTAAAGTAGATTTAACCTTCTCTACAGACCCATAACTGGTACACCTAATACCATTTTTCAACATTACATGTCAAAATTAATATACTACACTGGCATATGATAATGTCATAGGCTTGATAGTGTGTCAACTAGATACTTTTTGCATGTAACATTTTGTTACCTTCCAATTACTGTACTTTCATTTTGCAATGCCACAAACAAAGATAACCTCAACTTAGTTCAGTGACTGCCATAAGTTTCGACACCCTATGTTCCAGCACACTTATATTTTGACACGTCCACTTAAATTCCAACAGCAGCGGCTGATCAATGCATCATCACTATGCCGAGCATCATAGCTGGGTCCCAAAATGGTGCCTGATGTAATGAATGTGTTGTAACATTTGCATGCCGTTACTCGTACGTTAAAATGGGATTCACTTCAACCTCACTCTTCTTTTGTTCTACCGAGGTTCAACGTGTTGCAAATTTTCATCGCCTTAGGTCAGTTTTATCACCTCATGCTGTGATAATCCACATGGACTATTAAACATCGTTCTCCTAAAGTAATTCAAGTGTGTCAATCCAATTTCTAGGCTTTCTTGAGCTGCCTGGCAAGGGGTATTAGGTGTCATGTCCGTAGGTAATACATGTGTAATCGGGCATGAAAGGGGGGGTCTGCTGAACACTTTAGCACATTTGTAACGTCATGGAGTGTCACAACATGGGGTGTTAGAACAAAAGTGTGTCAGAACATAGGGCTGTAACCCGTCAGTTCAATTGTGTGAGCTACAGCGGCATTTCTGCACTAATATCCCATTCTCGAAGACCACTTTATAAGAACAATCATCTACCTGTCTTGCAACTTGCGCCTTCTGCCATTGATGGTGAGAGTCTGTTGGTGCAAACTCTCACAAGATCTCCATTTCTCAACATACTTAGGCAAGTCTTTTGCTACTTTATCATAGTATTCTTTTTGGCATTTTTTGTTTTGCCTGATTTCTTTAGGAGCATTTTTTACAGTCTTGGTCTCAGGAGCCTCTGTGTTGATGGTAATAGTGTTCTTGTTCTTCTGCTGAACAATCTCTGTACTGGACTTGACTGCATGCCTTGGGTTGGTGTGTTTTGGGTGTCCAGTATGGCTAAGTATGTATCACTTCCTGCTATTAGAGCTTTCTTCATGATAGCTTTGACAGCTTTAATGACTTATTCCACTTTGACATTTGACTGAGGAAACCCTGGTGATGAGGTAATGTGCTTGAACTCCCAGTCCTTGCTGAACTTTTTAAATTCATGAGATGTGAATTGGGTTCCATTATCTGAGGACTTCTGGGATACCACGTCTTGCAAAGTTGGCTTTTAAATTTCTGATGGTTGTAATTGATGATGTATCCTCTAAATACTCAACCTCCCTGAAATTTGACATATAATCAACTGTTAGGGGAAAGGCAGGTTAGTTGATACGTAAGGTTAGTTGATACACCCCTCCTCCCAGTCACTAGAAATATGTTATATGCAGATGATGCCCTCTATTATCAGACATCTTGATTGCCAACAACTGACAGGTTGCTTACAGATTTACAGTCAAAGGAAGTGCTTGTTTCTCAAAAGAAATCAAATTTCGCTCCCCAGAGTGAAAACAGCAGTTGAAGGTAATCATTTTTATTGTAGGTAGGGGTATAAGAATTAAACAGGAGTTTTCAATGGTCTATTACAGTTGATGGAAATACTGTAGCTCTCTGCTTAAGCTGGTTTACTTCGATTTGAGACTTTGGGTGCAATGTGTTATGTGGAGAACCCATGGTTGGGTTAGTTGATACAACTTGGGAAGGGTTAGTTGATACGTGTATCAACTAACCTAACCAGCTTTTACCAACCATATCCTATGGAATAGGAATCATTGAGTTATTTTTAAGGACACTGAGTGCATATAATACCATGTGTTCGCCTACCCTAGGGCCCTAGTGAAGAATGAAGCTTAGGCCTTGTGAATAATTTTTCCCAGGGTGACTGTTTGGGCTCAACTGTTTAGGGTCAATCCTCACATCCCAGTGAACCCAAAGTGACGTCGTATCCGTGGCGGTTTAAGGCAGGGGACATCTACCTGATGCTGCCCATAGCTTACGTGCCCATGTTTACTGTCGCAACAACCAGCTGCGGGGGTGGGGGGTAAGATGAATATTGAAACTAGTACACCAGAAATTAGGAGAACATTTAAAGCCCCCTCAGTAACACACAACACTTGCATCGCTAAAATGCAATGCTGGCTGCTGGCCCGGAGAAATATGAAGCTAGCTGGAGGTCGTTTCAACATGGCAGACCTCTAATTTTTGAACATTGATTCGAAGTCACCCCGACTTGCAAACAGATACGTAGACGACGTCACATGAATGTCAGCACCTGCATAATAGTGACGTCAATCATACCGTCATCATGATTACGAGGAGAGTGGTGTATCTACTTGGGATTAACAAATCATTGCATGAAGAAAGTGTTATCAATACTCCCTTTTTGTTACAGGAAGTGCCACAGTTTTACAAAAGAAAAACTGAAAGGGCCTCCAAACCCCGCTTGATGTAATGAAAAGGGCCGCTGATGAAGTTGCTGGTGGAAAATCTCTGCGAAGTTTCGCTGAGGACTTCAACATCGACAAAATGACACTACACCGTTTTATAAAGAAACGAGCCCAAGATCCACAGGCAGTGACAGGATACGCTGCCGTTTCACATGCCCACTATATGTTTACGAATGAAATGGAGAAAGGGTTGGGAGATCATGTCAAGAAGTTGGCCGACATGTTCTATGGGCTATCCCTGGAGAAGTGTTGTCAGCTGGCGTATGAGTTCACCATACAGAATAACCTAAAGACGCCAGAATCATGGAATACGAATAAACGGGCTGGCAAGGCGTGGTGTTTAGGGTTTAAAAGACGTCAAAACTTGTCTGTCTGATCCCTAGAAGCCACTTCACTCGGGAGGGCGACTGCTTTCAATCGTCATACGGCTGGGGAGTTTTATGACAATCTTGCCCGTGTATTGGATGAAAACCACTTCAGAGCTGAAGACATCTATAACCTAGATGAGACAGGATGCACCACAGTGCAAACACCCCGGGATATCATCACAGAAAAGGTGAAGAAGCAAGTTGGGTCATGCACTTCGACAGAGCAAGGTCAGTTGGTTACAGTGGTATACACGCTTAGTGCATCTAGTAACGTTGTGCTGCCGATGTTCGTCTTTCCAAGGGTGAACTTTCGAGATCATTTCATGAATGGAGGTCCACCAGGCTGCATTGGTCAAGCAACTAAATCTGGATGGATCAACGAAGACCTGTTCCTGTAATATCTGCAGCACCTGATTTGGCACACACGCTGTTCCTTGGAGCGAAAAATCCTGCTGATACTTGACAATCATGAAACCCACATTTCCCTCCAAGCCATTGAGCTAGCAAGAGCTAATGGTGTGGTCATGCTAACCATACCATCCCATACTTCACATCGTCCGCAGCCTCTCGACAAAGCAGTGTTTGGCCCCTTCAAGGCTAGCTTTAATCGAGCCATGGACGGTTGACTGAGGAGTAATCCAGGGAAGACCGTTACAATTTATGACATTCCCACATTGGTGGCTGTAGCTCAGATTTCCGCAATGACAGAGAGGAATATCCTGTCAGGATTCCAAAGCACAGGCATTGCTCCCTGCAACCGTGACCTCTTCAATGATGCTGATTTTGCTCCTGCCGCCCTCACTGATCATCCAATGGGTGATGGCAACTCGGAAAACCCTGAATCTCCCGTTCCCCCTGGAAATGTTTCATCAGCAAGTATCAATTCAGACACACCTGAGGCGTCAAGCTCACATGCTCCCGACAAAGATGCAGGACTGAAGACTACGGATTACATCTCCCCAAGTGAGATCCTTGGTCTGCCAAAGGCTGGTCCAAGAAAAACCAAGCAGTCACGCAGAAGGGCAAGACAATGACTCTAACGTCCAATCCTGTCTGGAATGAAATCGCTCAGAACAAGGAAGAAAAGAAAAAAAGAAATCAAGTGTGGGCCGATCTACTCCGAATGTAAAGAAGACCCTTTTCCAGAAAAAGATGACAATGGCAGCAGATGAAGGTAGTTCTGATTCTGACAAAGAATCCATCATTGAATACAACGATGACTCTGACGAAGACGTGTCATCAGATGTTGAATTCATTGAAGGTAACTATGTGGTAGTGAAGGTGACTTACCCAGAGTGATGAGTATAAACTATTAAGAAAAAGTAATAAAAATTTACAGTTTTGATAATTATTGGATGTGAATAGTGATGCTAATTATAAGCATTGTTCTTTGGTAGTGCCTTCAAAATTTTCACCAATTTAATTTATTGACAAATTTCAAACTTCTGCACTGTTGTCGGTATAGTTTATGAAATTCTGAAAATTGTGCAGTCCCACAGATTCTCTTGTACAATGTTGATAATTTGGTATAATGATACATAAATGGTACCTTCAGGGTGTTGAGGTCTGAGTTTCTGCACCAGTGGTGTTCTAGTTGTCTATACTGACTGACTGACTGAAGGGATTAAATTATAAAAAACAGTTAGCGGTGGTCTGGTAACTTTAACAGATCATGTATGTGTGTACAGTGTGGAACACAGTTCAAGATGGTTTTGAAAGTTTTGTTAAATGTCAAACAGCAGATTCTGTGTAACAGTGGAAACTAGAATTGAATCCTGTAAAGCTGGTCATGTAAGATGTTCATCATGAGTCCCTAATACCTCATCTGCTACGTACCTTGAAATTCTATTGTACTGTAGGTTCTCAACTACTTGAGAGTGCGACAGTCAAATCCCTGGAAGAACCACTTCTCCTATCAGCAGCTATCCATAGTTGACACTGTTTTAGTCAACAAAGTGTCTGACTATCATGTTTTAATGGGGCCTTTGTTACAACTTGCTACTCTCTTCATGTCCTTCATCCTTGTCACATTTTCTCTTAAAGTGTGTTGGTCAACTCTCAAGTATATAATTATTTCTCTCCTGGGATTTTTTCCCTCAATGGAAGGAGGATGTGGGGAGAAAACAGGGCCCTTTGCTAATTGTTGATCTTCAGGTCCGATGTTTTCTGACAATATCCAGCCAGTGAGTTGCTATTTGACAGCACATAATACTTCGATTGGTGACTCAGTTCTTCCACAATATTTTGGAGGGTGGACAGTCTTGCATTACTACCTCGCTACATTATTTCTGAGAATGTGACAGGTCACATAATCAGTGCCCATACATTTTTTTTTTTTTTTGCATTGTCTGCCAAAGTACTGTAATCAGTGATGTAATGACCAGGGTGTGGGGCAGTTGTACTTATTCCTACATTTCTGTGAAGAAAATATATTTTTGTCTAACATCCCTAGCATAAAAACACAGCAAAACAACCCCTCACCCCCCCCCCCCCAAAAAATATACACCATACCACTACAGTAATTTTCAGTGACCTGAATCTGCCTAGTGTAGCATAAGAGGTTTGTGAAGTATATATTTATTTATTACCAAATATATGCCCTTATATTTCCTTCAGTCTCCCCCTGGACCACCGCAGAAGGTCAATGGCCCCTATGCCTGATTTCTTGCTCTATGTGCTTGATATGACACCAGGAGTAACTACACCAAGAAACACTACCCCTGATAACAAAATTTGGTCGGTCCTCTGACAGCCCACTGTTGGTTGCTGATCGATGGTCCTCTAATGGGCATGATGCTGATTGGTTCAAAACTGCCTTCCCATTATGCACTTCTGTGTCAAACCTGCGGGTTTCTGACGGCTGACCGTCTGCCATCATGGCCACCAGCGGACCACCAGATTTTGCTTACAGGGGCACCCCACTTTTTTCATGCTTACCATGTGCTGCTGTGTTTAGTCTGTGCCATCTTGAAAATTTGGTGGAATTTTAGCAGTATTGTGGAATGTGTTGTATTGTTTTTTTTATATTTTTCACAGCTGACAATGATCCTTAAATTTGCCAAATCATAGTATTGTATCATCTCGAAGAAATGTTTTATTTGAAAAATCCCCCCTCCCACATAAAAAAAAGTCCTGTACTGTGACACTGTGGTAAATTTTAGTGACCAGATCAGCCTGGGCAGTTTTTCTTGAGATTTAGTTTTGTAAGAAAATGTCACTTTTGACCAAATATATGCCTCTATGTGTTCTCCAGGGCCTCCTCATTTACAGCTACATGACTTTGCCTCTTGACCCTACTGGGATCCATTCTGGACCCCAAGCTTGATTTCTCACTCTGTGAGTTTGAACTGCCACTGGAGTAAACTATAACCCCTGAGAAACACTTCCACACTTTCTTCAACCTGCATTTCATCTGTGCCATCTTTGAAACTTTGGTGGAATTCTAGCAGTATTTGGTAATGAGTTTTAGTGTTTCTTCTATATTTGTTCACACAATTATCGTCATCAGCCAAAGCATTGTCATCTCCTGCAGAAAAAATCACAATAGCAATAATATTTTATGTATTGTCCAACAATAATATACACCGTACTGTCCTGCTGCATACCTCCCAAGTAACCCGCATTTCACAGGTTTGACCCACGTTTGAACATCCAAACCCGCTGATCTGCCCAGCCCTCTGAAAAAACCCGCATTTCAAATCTTCCCAGTCTTGGGCGTGCCAGGCACAAATATCAAGCACTGTAAACCTACCGGAAACTTCCAACTCTATACTCAACTATTTCATAGTAGGCCTACATTCACTGATCGCGCTGCAGTGCATCCTTGAAGTGCTAGTTTGTTATCGCAACACCCTGACCTTCGTAGCAGGTACGATCGGTTTAACAGGTAAGTTTTTCCACGAAATATTTCAACACCAACGTGGGCAGTCGAATATAATCACGCCGTGCATTTTTAACCCTGAAATGTCAAAAACGCAACTGGAAGGCTCTCTGTGCGCAGTACAATTTCAGTGTTACTGTTGATATGCAACACGACATGGTCAAATGATCGGTCTCTGGGTAACATCAAACGCTTGCAAATAACCTGAGTGGCCTCTGACTGACTACATGTACCACACCAAAAATTACGAATTACAATAACCGACGATAATCACCAGTTGGGAAAGTAAATTTTGCGAGTTCGTGAGTACAGTATCTGTACGGATATTTTGGGCTGTGACCCACAGAAACTGTGTGGACTGATTTGGTAAAAAAGTGCCACCAAATTGCGTTTAGACACTTCTAAACTTCAAAAGTTTTCGAAAAGGGGAGGGGGAACCCCTTTTCGAAAAATTTTCTTATACCCCACCCCCAGACCGGTAGTCCACTGACGGACAGGTCAGAGATGGACCCGCATCTAGCCTCGCAAAACTTAGATTGAGCTGCACTGCTGTAGAGCTTGTAGTTCTGTGCTATTGGTGTGGTAAAGTAAAAAGTGTTGTTTTAATATTGTGAGACATGTGCAGTGTCATGTTTACACCTTAACATGAAAAAAAAAGTCATGGTATATTACTAGGTAGTAAACAGTTGTATTCAAATTGTACAAAAGTGATTGTGTGATGGAATTGAAGTCAGTGTGGTGTTCATGCATGTAAGATGTCTAATGTGATGTCTAACCGTGTCATCTGCTTTTCATTATTTTTTGATTATGCTAAAATATTCAACAGACCTTCCATGCTCGATTACACATCTTTGTCTATGGACATAACACCTAATACCCATGCCATGCAGCTCAAGATAGCCCAGTCATTAAATTGGCCAAAGTAAACTACCTTACAAGATTGATGTTTAATTGACCATGAAGATCATCACAGCATGAGGTAATAAAACTAGCCTGAGGTGATGAGGGTTTTCTAGAAGTGAACCTCACTAAAACAAAGAGGTGAGGTTGGAGAGACTCTCATTATAGGGTAATTAGAGATATGGCATGTTTCTTTTATATTTTTTTCTTTGGTGTTCATCTTCTTGAGCATGAAAGTAATAGTCAAAACTCAGATATATAATGCTCTATTCTCCTAAAAGCTTAGTGAGCAGTGGTCTGTGGTGTTCAATATTTTATTCACCCTTTTCTTCAAGACACCAAGTGTTGGTCACAAAAAAAGTAGTCATTTTTCATAGAACTCAAGTTTATTGTACCTCTTCCTCCTGTTCCACAAATGTCTGAAATCTGAATATGTACATGATCCTGAGACTTTTGTGTGGTTTTATGGTAATCACTGACCTTCAGGTCACATTTTCTGATAAGATGGCCTGAGTGGGCAGGAGATAAAATAGTTGCTGATCACAGCCAAGTTCTGATGCTGGTATTTATAGGTCAGTTTGTGCTTTAGTAGGCTTACCTGTACAAAGTAAAGCTTCAACATGTAAACACCCACCAAACACTGCTATTCTTGTATTCCAACATGTAGCTGCATTATATTGATATCATAGAATAAGGAAATTGTTGTGTATATGTTGTAATTAGATTTTAACAGTCGGTTGCCACATTGATAGCGAACATTATGATTATAACTATATTGGCGCCCCATGTTTGTTATTGCTGTATCCTACTAGATGTGTACACGCTTTGCCACTTGCAGTAACATTGTGTGATCTACACTAGAAAGACTTTCGTATATACCTCCACTAGAGTTGGTTCGACATAGTTGTTAAAGTTCAGTTTCCATAGTTACTGTATTCGCTAACCGTTATCCAATACATTCTTAGAGTTCAGAATCCTGTTGTGTTTCAGTACTTGCTTTCCGTGGAAAATAACAGAATTCATTGTCACTTCTTCAGTATTTGTTTTACAAGTTCAATGTTGTTTGATCTCCACAATACTGAAATGCAGTGCTGAAAATAAATTTCAGGCAATGTCTGCGACATTTAACTTTTGTGTTTGACAAGAAGTTACGTATCTGAGAGTTTCTATTAATGAATTAAGTCATTTTACTGTTAACAATACTGTACAGTACTGTCACATCCACTTGGCAAGTAACAATTGCAGTCTTTCTGAGTTTTAATTAATTATCATCATAAAACCACAATAAATCTAGTGGACTCTGATTTTCATGTGCGACCCCTGGTGCCGGATGCCTTCCACATTGTCTTTGATGAAAGATCCAGGAGGTGCAATTTTTGGTGATCGATCTAGGAGGTTCTTTTGACCAAAAGAATTCTTGTACACTCCATGCCACTAGTTCTGCCCAAACAGCCTGGCTGTACCAAATGTGACCCATTCCTGTGGGCCAGCTAGATGTGACCCATTCCTGTGGGCCAGCTAGATGTGACCCATTCCTGTGGGCCAGAGTACATTCACACAATTCACATATGGGAAGCACATAAGGAGTAGTTGCTGAACCTTACTCCAGAGTTCATACTTCATCAGGACACTGCCAATAATAACGTCCTGCTGTGTAGCATATACAGTGGTTACTATTCACAATATCAAGCAGTTCTGAAGCTTTGTACTGTGAGCGTAAATGGACACCTGTGCACTGTATGTACGACTGTGGCACAGTAACAGTATTAAAAGTGACTTAGGATAACAGTGAGAAGAGTGACTGGACCCTTCTTAGAAAAGCAGAACTTTCTCAGACAAAATACGTATGCTGTTTAAATGACTTAGAAATTTACTTTGAAAGGGCAAAATTGAACTCAGAGCAAGTTGTCAATTCCTTAAGTTGCATGCTACTGTTCGAAGTGACAGCCTGGTTAATTAATTTGGAGTCATCCAAGGTCAGAGAGTGAGTGTGTAAAGTACGGCAATGACCACAAGAAAAGTTCACTTGGAGTCCAAGTAGAAACATTTCAGTGTCAGGGTTCTCATTTACATCATAAAATATGTGCTGTTGTGTCACAAGGTACAGTAGAATATGTTAATCACTGGGCACAGTCGTACGTAAGTTAAATTTCATTACAAATATATGAACATACTCTACAGTGTGCTTTCGAAAAGAGGTACCCATGTTATTGCTAATTATTGTGTCTAATGACTTTCAATGAGAGATCCTTCACATAATCTTCACATGCATATGAGTGGAATTTAGCTTGGAGAACTAACTCGATGGATTGAACCCAGTTCTATGGTCTGAAGACTAGCTTAGTGTAGATCTGGTGATTGTGTCCATAGTATAAGTGTACTTCATGTATCTAGACAGTTTCAGAAAGAACACTGACGGCAAAAGTATGACTTCTGTGTCTTTATTTGATTCCTTTTGTTTTCACACATACTATACAATGAGAAAAGCCTTACGATGTAATAGAATGGAAGCAATTACGCCATAAAGTACAATGGAAGAAAAGAAAAAAATAAAATTATAGTGAAAAATAAATTGCCAATCACCCAACGACACACAATAACAGTTCATATATAATAGCGGTTAAAGACTACAACAGTTCATCAATTGAAAGTTAAGGACCTTAATTATATATTCATTTCTTATAATTTTCATGAGGTGAAACTGCACACAGTGATCTGAAACCCACCAGGGAAAGACCATTTCATCACTTGATTTAATCACACATTTGGCAACATATTACCATATCTCACATTGCAAACAGATCTCACAATGAAAAAGACAGGATTCTGTAATGCCAGTACCACCTCTTCAGTATTCTATGTCCATATTCTGTCTAGTTACAGTAGATCTGAAACAACAGAATGTCTGGCCTACGTACTAAATATCATAACTGCATACTCAGGTAACAAAGTGAAATAAGTGGTTGTTGTATGAGTCCAGGCTCTTCATTCTATTTAAAATATTTATATTCAGAGCAAAACTCAGATATGTAATGCTCCATTCTCCTAAAAGCAATAGTTGGCACTGATCTGTAGTGTTTAATATTTTATTCACCTTTTTCTTCAAGACACCAAGTATTGGTCACAAAACAAGTGGTCATTTTTCATAGAGCTCAAGTTCATCTGAATGTACCTTTTCCTCCTGTTCCACAAATGTCTGAAATCTGAATATTTACCTGATCCTAGCACTTCTGTGTGGTCTTATGGTAATCACTGACCTTCAGGTCACATTTCCTGATAAGGTGGCCTGAATGGGCAGGAGATAAAACAGCTGCTGATCACAGCCAAGTTCTGATGCTGGTCAGTTTGTACTTTAGTACCTGTACAAATTAAAGCATCAACAAGTAAACACCTTGCAAACACTGCTATTCTTGTATTCCAACATGTAGCTGCATCATACTGATGTGGTAGAATAAGGAAATCATTGTCACTCCTTCAGGATTTGTTTTACAAGTTCAATGTTGTTTGATCTCCACAGTACTGAAATGCTAAAATGATTGTTTATGCCTACCTGTAGGCTACATGTTGTGATTGGTGTTTGAAATAACTTTCGGGCAATGTCTGCGAAATTTAACTTTTGTGTTTAACAAGAAGAAGTTACATATCGGAGAGTTTCCATTAGTGAATTAAGTCATTTTACTGTTAACACTACTGTACTGTACTGTCACATCCACTTGGCAAGTAACGATTGCAGTCTTTCTGGGTTTTAATTAATTGTCATTATAAAACCACAATAAATCTAGTGAACTCTGATTTTCATGTGCGACCCCCAGTGCCGGATGCCTTCCACATTGTCTTTGATGAAAATTCCAGGAAGTTCAATTTCTGGTGATCCGGAAGGTACATTTGACCGAAATAATTCTTGTACACTCTGTGCCACCATTTCTGCCCAAACAGTCTGGCTGTACCAGATGTGACCCATTCCTGTGGGCCAGCTAGATGTGACCCATTCCTGTGGGCCAGCGTACATTCACACAATTCACATATGGGAAGCACATAAGAAGTAGTTGCTGAACCTTACTCCAGAGTTCATACTTCATCAGGACACTGCCAATAATAACGTCCTGCTGTGTAGCATGTACAGTCGGTTACTATTCACAATATCATGCAGTACCATACAGTAGCTTTGTACTGTGAGCGTAAATGGGCACCTGTATACTGTATGTACACCTGTGGCACAGTAACAATAATAACAGTGACTTAGGATAACAGTGAGAAGAGGGAATGGACACTTCTCAGAAAAGCAGAACTTTCTCAGACAAAACATATGCAGCCACTTTAATGACTAAGAAAGTTACTTTGAAAAGGCAAAATTGAGTTCAGAGCAAGCTGTCTGAATTCAAGGTAGCTAGGACTCTTGATGTAATTCCCAAGGGACAAAACAAAACTCTAACAACTGGAAAAGTTAGTGGTGTGCAAGGTTAGGGTTTAGCAGGCATCTTAGAAAACTGCCATCTGCTCATAATCAGACCATTATCTGAAAGGTGAAGTTCCATTGTAAGCAAAACTCTGATTTTGCAGATGGTATGTCATGGCAAAAAAATAACAGGTGTGAATTTATTGGATAGTTGAACGTTAAATCACAATAAAATTGTGTATTATGGAGACTAAAGTTTGTGGAGATACATTTGTGTGAATACATTCACACTAGTAAGGCTCAGCCTATGAATCCACCATTAGATCAATGCAGTCTATACAACTGCGCTCAAGAAGACATGAAAAGCAGATTTGAAAAGATGACAGCTGACCATAAAAAATTTCCTACATTAGCAAAAGCAGTAATACTGTACCTACACTAGGCAAGAACACTATACATCTTTTGCAGCCGACTTGTTAATTTGTAATATTAGACTCTGCACGGCAAATATTTTGTAAACGTTACACCATGCCTACAGGACACACATACAGTAGGTCGGTGCTTCAATTAGCACGTGCCACTCCAACACTTTTTGCATTTAGAACAAGTGTAAGAATACTAACTATTGAACAATTTTGAGCAAACCTATTCACTAATATGTAGCTCCGATATGTGTGCATATTCCGTGGGCAGGTGTATCATACTTTCAGTCAAACACAAATGATTATTTGCAACAAAGCCTTGAGTCTATTCAGTGTTGATATCCCTATTCAGTGTTGATATCCCTATTCAGTGTTGATATCCCTATTCAGTGTTGATATCCCTATTCAGTGTTGATATCCCTATTCAGTGTTGATATCCCTATTCAGTGTTGATGTCCCTATTCAGTGTTGATATCCCTATTCAGTGTTGATATCCCTATTCAGTGTTGATATCCCTATTCAGTGTTGCTCAAGAGATGAAATTACACCATACAATGGAATACATTTATCAGACTGTCTTAAACTATTTACACAGTTCATTGAGTTAGCTAAGTAATTCTGTCATCATAATAGAAACATACATAGCATCATATACTGCAGAATGGTACTGACAATTATTGGAAAACTGTATGCACAAATGCACACTTAGAACACAGAGCTAAACAGGCAAACAGAAAGAATATCACTCAAAAGAAAAATGGAAGACAAATGATATCACAATAATGTGGAAGTACTTAACAGATGGAATTAGGAATACATCCAAGAAAGAAAGAAAAGTAGAGAAACAACCAAGATTTGCAATTCACTCTCTTATGTCTCAAATTTATGTTTCTTCAAGAAATAGTTTACGAGCTGTATGTGACCAACAGAATCTTCTAATGCATCTACATTTGACTTTAAGATTCCCTTTGTTCTCTTTTTACTGTAAGTGGTGGATGACTTGTTTCTCTGTGAGGCATGTTCCATCTATGCAATAATTTGTTTGAATAACACAAGCTACTGTAATTATAATATTCTAAAATCAGTACATAAAAGAAAACTAATATAACTCCAAGGAACAATATGCAAACAGTGGCAAGCAATTAATGGAGCAACATCATAACTGTAATCAATGTTCAGTAATGGAGCTTCACCAATGATGGTAAAGCTACACTAGCATGTGCTGATTTACCTTCAGTGATGTGGAGCTCATATGCTATGATCATTTCATACTTGTGCAATGATTACATTATAATAAATTGTTCAAGTTGATGAAATGAGGCATTAGTGAACAAGTCTTGTTCCAGTGCCAGTCTTCTCTGAGAGTTAAAGCTTTATAAACTACAGTAGCTATAATAACTGCAGGGACAAAGAATAGTATTGTTTAAGGACAGTAGGAGCTGTTATTGAGATGTATATCCAGCAAACTGAGTGAAGATAATATGTGTAGTTGGGTCAAAGGTATTCAGCTCCCCTGTATTTGGGAGTTCCAGTTCAACACCAGTCAAGGAGCAACACCTCAAGTTTAAGTCAACTAATCCAAAAACAAGGGGTCCTCAGAAAAATTCTTAATGTTTATGTCACCAGCACTTTAAGAGCAAGTGGCACAAACTGGATAGAACTAATTGAAGTATAAATAAATACATTCAGCCAAACTTGTCAGAAGGGATAGTATGCAAATGACCTGAAGATCAAGGCCGAAGTCAATTTTTTTTGACAAGTAAATGAGAAATTTCTGGCAGCTTCCCGACGTAGCCAGGCATATGTTCTTTTTTTCATCTTTTGACACACTACCTGATCCTTATAGTCATATGCATCACCAAGCATTGAAAGGTTGAATAATTTTATTTTCATGATGACTTTTAATGCTGTGGCAGTGCAAAAAACCTCCAAGCCTATGAAAAATGTAGCAGATGACAATTACTGTATTGTTTACTTTCTAATCCCTTACAAGCCCTACAGAAATGTTCCATACATCACACAGACAACTGTGTGACCCTGGTAGCATAAACCTAGACATTCAGATCGTTGTACCTGACATCTTAATATTAACGGCTACCTGAGAAAAGTAGGTATAAACTAACATATAAGAATCAATTAAATTGACAATTGGGACTAAGTATAACTACAACATTTTGAATGTGGTGATCACAATTTTAAGAGCTGTAAATTAGTCCTTTCCATGAAATTTTCCACTTCCAAAATATAGAAATAATGCACACAATATTGTCATTGTTTAACCATTGTTTATAGTATGCAGCCACAACACAAGGTTCTCAAGTGTCACAACCAGATATACTTATGAATCATTAACTTAAGGTCACAGCTTGATGTGATCCTCTCAAGTATATTGCATCTTCATGCAGCATTTGTTTCTTTCGCTTAGAGGATAAATAATTCATATCCATCAATTGGTAACTTACATTCTTTCTGCAGTTGGTTCTATCAGTATATTACTAATATAAGGCACAATAGACTAATGTATGAGTGTTGATGTCACCGGCATATTTCTTACTCTAAAAGTCATTGCTCTCTTTCTAGCGTGCTCTGTAACTCATATGAACACTTGTCATTGGTCATGTGGGTAAAGTGTCTTCAACCATGGTTTAGCTATATACTGCACACCATCAAAACCATTGAAGTAGTCTTTGACTTGTGGGTGTTTCACCTGGATAGAAAAGATAAAGAAAGTATCTTATAACTCTCACACTTCTTATAACAACACACACACACACATACATATATATATATATATATATATGTATATATATATATATATATATATATATATATATATATATATATATATATATATATATATATATATATAAGAAATTGCTTTGGACCCGAACATAGATGGTGCCTGGTCATGACTGTATAGTTGCAAGATTACTATATATATATATATATATATATATATATATATATATATATATATATATATATATATATATATATATATATATATATATATATATATATATATATATATAAAATCAAGCATAATTTGCTCACTACTCGGAGTTTCACCATCAGGTGAGAAAACTCTACATCTAAGCCTATACCACTACCAGTACGTTTTATTTCTTTCTAGCATGGCTCAGTGGTTTCGGTCTATGCCTGATAATGAGCTCAGCTCTTTTGTTCCAGCAGCTTTCGGATCTGCCTCTCAAAATTTCCAGCCTTGCATCTTGACACAGGTTACAAGTCCCTGATCGACCAGATGCCATGCTAGATTGCCGAATTATTTGCTATATAATTTCGTACGGAGTATTTTTCTCCTGCAAATCCTAGATATGTTTAGACAACTCAGTCTCCTTGGCGTACTTCTTGTTGCGGAATGACTTGGTGTGATTTTTGTACCGTTCCTTAAAGCTTTTTCTGGCTAAACCAACATAGAAACTATTGCCATCACAGTTACTTACAGTAGCTTTGTAAACAATTGCCTTGGACAAGCACAAGTTGGAGAGGGCACGCTTCCTTTACTCTACAGTTGCATTGTCTATGGTCTTCGGGCTCCCTTGAATTAATTATACAGGAATCGTGTGATCTAATAATTGTGCCCATATTTCTCATGCAACTATAGCTAATCTTGACGTTATTTCTATTGAATATCTTGTGGAGTCTGCTGCCCTGTGGAAAGTGCTTATTCAGTGCTTTCAGAGACTTTTTCCCCACATCAGTTTTTACATTGCAACTATACGGTGGATTGAACCATACAATATTCCTTTTACGGGTTCTATTCTTATGCACCCTCTCCCCTGATTTAAACTCTTGCTGGCCATTAAATCCCCTGCACTTTAGAGCTTGGCCATACACATTGCATACACTATCAAACACATGAGTATTACAAGAGAGTTCAGACGATCTTTTTTCCACAGCCGGTAGTATGTCCTTGATTGTAGACGGTGGATGGTTGGAGTGAGCATTGACATACATGGGGGTGTCATTGGGTTTCCGGAACGGCTTGTAGGTCAATGAACGTAGGTCTAGGTTGACATCCAAAAAGTTCACAGATTTCAGGTTACTTATATATATGTCATAGTCATTTCATTCTGTAACTTTATACTTATCTCCTCTATTTTTCTGTATATCCTGAAGAAGGCCAATGAGGCCAAAAGCTTGACAATACACTTTATAATTGAGAACCAACGTCTGCCGGGTTTTTATTTATAATTTTGCAACTCCAGCCTTGAAATGTGGACATGATGTCTACAATTTCACAACACATGTGAAAAGGAAAATCAATCTATTAGAAGTCATAGTACATGTCATATTTTTTGAGGTGGTACAAGAATCATAATGACATCAGTGCCTAGGTTTTTTCTGGGGGGTGCTTTCCCAAATTACGTTTGTGACTGACTAGCGGGGTAACTGTCTTTTTGGCTTTTCAAAGCCCCAGATGGCTGGAAACAGCACTTCCCACTTTATACTCAAACTGCAATGCTGCATGTTAGCATGCTAAAAGAACCCAGCCAAAACATGAAGTGAAAGGTTTTACTCGACGGCAAACCCATGACAATGGGTAATAATTATCCAGATTTTATTTATAGTCAAAAAGGAATAGATGATCAAAGCAAGTAATAAAAAAAGAAGAAAAATGAGTTTATTTAGAAGAAAAATCATAAAAAGTCAAGGGTCCTTAACCTGCCCCCCCCCCCACACCGATCTGTCACAGGAACTAGGAAAAAGAGGATGGGTGCGGGAAAGTTCTGTGAAGACTATCTGTGATTGGTTCAACTTCCTCTGCAGAATCCTTTTCTCCATAGGTTTCAGTGTGGAAGCACATCTACTTACATTTTTAGTGCAAATACAGGCAACTGGTGCGGTAACTACTTACACCGTGCATTCAATTTAATGCCTCAACTCGGCTGTGCTGTGACTGCTGTGATATCGAATCTGCAAATGCAAATTGGATAGCAGTTCTACATACTCCACAATTTTGAACAAATTTCTTCCAATTTAATTAATTGGGAGTTCAAAGGGGATAGCCTATTATATCCAAATAGTATGACCTGAAAAAAAAAAAAGCTTTTTAAAAAATTACAAAAACTCAAAAGGGGTTAAACCCCTCCCCCCCAGATCCTCCACTGGTCGGTAATGTTGTGGTTTTTTTTCCCACGCATATATATGCAAGGGATGACATATTTTAGTAGCTTTGGGGTTTGAGGATATTATGGCTCTCTCAGCTACCAGAGCAACAGTTGCCATGGAAACATTATGTATGGTTGATATTTGATACATGGGTCTAACCTGGTATGGTACTTGAGGTGATCCAGAACCCATTTAGGTAGGGGGTCAAAATGTGTGATGTTGTTTGTGTGTATGTGTGTGCAAAAGAAAATTCCAGTTTCAAAACTTTGTGCCCTCAACTCCTAGACGGCAAAGCCAGTGAAGGTCAAAGTTGGTAGGTATGTGACCCATGGTCTGAAGTTGGGTCTCCCAGCAAAATTTATGGTCAAAAGTCAAATTAGTGAAAATCCTATTTTTGCTATATTTCTTAATAAAAAATGGCTGTTTTCATGGGACCTTCAAATATATAACTGGTAAATTACATTTTACCTAAATATTCAGTTTGTATGTTTTTTAAGGTCAAAGGTCAAGTGCAGGGGTCAAAGGTCAAGTGCAGGGGTCAAAGGTCAATTTGACACTGAAAGGTTACGTTTGCAACTCCTTCTAGCCAATGAGGATCAAAATTGGTAGACAGGTGACCCATTGAAGCTGTGTCTCCTATCAAATTTTATGGTCAGAGGTCAAAGGTCAAGTTGGCAAAATGTTTTGTAAAAGTGTGTTGCAATTTCCTTCTAGGCAGTAAGTCTAATAAACTTCAAACTTGGTTACCTGAGCATGATATGAAGTGGTCAACTGATTGGTGATATCACAGGTGAAAGGTCACGGTTATTGCAGCACGTAGGTTCTCTTCGTAACAGGTGTCAACATAAGCCACTAAATTTTTGCTTTTTTGTGCAATGCGACTTAATATTATAACATATGCAACCATGCTTGAGCTGAGTGACAATGTGTAACAACAATTTCATTTTCCGTGCTTTTGGTAATACTGGCTCATTCAGTATGGTTTCATTTTCATGTGTAGCCTACACTAGACAAGTTGGGTTGTTTGCAGTTTGCTTTGGCAGGAAAAGAAATTGAGTAATTAATGCAAATGATCATAACCTGCATCTTAGAACTATTACAAATTGCTCAGAGCGACGGTGTGCTGATCTTAGGAAAGAAAGAATAACTTTGAAGCAAGCGCAATTTGTGGCAAGGAAATACTTTGATGCGCATAGGAGTTCCCCACGTACATTCAACACTTGCACGATCTCTACATCAATGGCCTACTATAGTATGCTGCACCTATGTCTACGTATGCATAACGTGGCATATTCAATAAAGCTCTTGATTGACTATAACATACAATGTGTGTAAAAAAGAGCAAATTATTTTGGGCAATCATAGGGATAAAATATGCAACTCTGTAGATTTCCCTCTGTTTGCATTTTTCTTTACAAAATGACCCCATAATTGACCAGACAATTGGGATACCACCAACATTCCATCCACTTGTGACCACAAAGACCACAACAGTGCCACCCCAAGATGGTTCATGAGGTGGCTTGACCACAGTTGGATGCTTAATTCAGAGGCAATCACTACAATTTCTAGAGCTTCACCCTGATTTTCAGCTACACTGGAAAGATCATATTGATGTAATTCGCTTAAGGGTGAGTTAAGGTGAGTCGTACACAAAACAAAAAGTATTGTTCCTACAGCAGTTCTTTGCTACTTGGTACTATTCCTTACTTTTCTTCAATTATCACACTACAATATTACTTGGGGAAACACTTCATCACATTTCACTGAGAAGGTGTAAGGTATGTTGAACAAATAGCAGCATGCATTGTCTCACTTTAAAATTCCCATCTTTTCTCAGCTTCAAATTCTCAAACCTCAAGAAAGTACCAGTAAGATATCTATACAGTACATGTATTAGTACCCTAATCACCTTCCTCCAAATATTTTTCAACATTAATATTCTCCTCATTCCAATGTTCACAACTACCCTACAAGAAATCATGTGTTCACATTAATCCCACATCAATTTGATGAATGCAGTATCTATCAATTTTAGAACATGCAGTTACAGTCAAGAAGTTTGTTGAATGTACAGTAATATCAACAAGTTTGTTGAATGTTCAGTAACTTCCAACCAGTTTGTTAAATATACAGTACAGTAACCATAAATAGGTTTGTGAAACATGCAGTTGCAATCAAGTTTTTTTTAATATGCAGTAATGTCAACCGGTTTGTATATGCACATTGCATGCACAATAACTTATTGACCAATTATTTGACTGTTGTGCACATGCAGTAACTATTAACTTTTATGTTAAATGTACTGCTAGATACCAACAAGTTTGGTTGAATTTACAGTACGGTAACTGTATCAACCAATTTGTTGAATGTGCAGTAACTATTGACTAAGTTGTCAAATGCACAATACCTCTCAAAGACATTTTTGTTGTTAATGTACAGTAACTTCTGAAGAGTATCTTGAATGTACAGTAGCCATCCATAAGTTTTATTAATGTGCTGCAAGCCTCCCAGCATGTTTTGAAAAAAAATATTGTAAATTTATGCTATTTTATGTTATTTTTTATGCCTATTTATGCCACTGTGCCATAATTTTTTATGACAATTTTATCCCAAATCAGGCCTGTATGTAGGATTTTGCCAAGAGGGTTTCATTTGAAGGCAAACTTGAAGCTTGTGGAGGGGAAAGGCTGAGTGCCAGCAGGACTAGCTACAGGGTTCCTTTGTAGAGAGGGTTGCGACAACTTGTTTGATGCCATTTTGCCTCCATGGCACAAACGTTGTATGTACGCCAATGTGGGTTAGTCATGATCTGCACTTATTTGCTGAAAACAATCATGTGAAACTGTGATTTTATTGGTAATCATATCTCACAAAGAATCAATTAGTACCACTGAGTGGTTGGAAAAGGAAGACCGGGGTGATAAAGGGGACGGACTGGGACAATCATGTCAGACTTCACAAACGATTTCCCCCTTTTTTTTGCATCCACATGCGCTACTGGGTCTGCCCCTTTCTTCCACCCCTTCCCCACCCTAGGATTTTGACCTGTCTACAACACACAAATAACAAAGGAGCAGCATAGCTAAATTGCTACTAGCATACATGCAACCTTCTGCCAACATCGCACCCCATGCCCCTCTCAAATGGTCAATCTAAAAAACACATAACTGGAAATTCCCATAACCCCAGCATTGTCTTGCTGGAAAAAATTTGAATTGGGCTGCAGTTGGTTAACACAAGTCATCAGTGCTGCTGTTTTTTTTTTCTTTTTTTTTCTCTTTTCTTTAAGCAATTGGAATACCCATGAAGGGATACATCTACATTAATAACTATGGCCATATGGAGTGCATATTACACTGCAGGGCATATCTAGAAGTTTTGACAAGAGAATAAGCACTACAACACTTTTATCACAATATATTTTTATATTTAGTACTTAATGCTCAATTTAGTTGTATCTGAAACTACAACTAATTTCCATCCATATTTTATGAATATTACGATTTAATGTCACACTGACGGGCCTGGTGTGGTAACCATCAACTAGTTTGTTGAATGTACTGCATAGTAATCAACCAATTTGTTGATGTACAGAAATATCAACAGACTGGTTAAAGTTACAGTAACTTTCAACCAGTTTGTTGAATGAACATTGAACACACAAGAACTTCTCAACCAGTTTGTTGAGCTACACATTGATACATAACCAGTTGCTTGAACGCCCATAACAGTAACGATCAACCTGTATGCTGAATGCACACTACGGTAGCCATCAACAAGTTTGACAGAATGTACAGTAACTATCAACCAGTTTGTTAAATGCACAATATCTATTACTTTGTTGAAGTACAATACCTCTCAAACAGATTTTTAATGTACACTAAACAACTAACAAATATGTTAAATGTAGAGTAACTATCAATGGGCTTGTTCAATGCACAGGAACTATATCAACTTGTTTGTTGAATGTGTGTCACAGTAACCATCAACCAATCAAGTACAGAAATATACAAGCAAGTTGGTTAAATGTGCTATACCTACTGTATCACTCAGTTTGTTCAACATGTAGCAACTATCAACAAAGTAACCAACAACTAATTTGTAGAATGTACATAGCAGTAATTAACCAGTATGTGGAAGCACTATGAATCACTTTTTACTTTCAACCAGTTAAAATGAATAGTAAAGTTCTATCAACCAGATGTTATTTGTTATGTAATCTATTAATTTACAAGCAGTCTTTGCACACTAAAGTCCATGATTTTGTAGATAATTCTACACGGAATTACAGTACCTGAACACATCTTTAAGCACAAATACAAATCATGTGATATAGCCTTAGAGCTACATAATATTCTGCAATAATGCGATTCCACTAGTGGAGATCTACTCTACTGGATCATCACAGAACTAGCAGCTACATTACTGTAAGTATATATGATAGTCACAGGGCTAACAGATAATATTAACAGTTTTCTGACAGTCACTGGACTTACATACAAGGAAACAGTCTTTAGGCTGTCACTAAACATATACATAATGTATTTTCTGACAGTCACTGGAGTTTTATATAGCTTAGCTATCTTGTAATCGTCAGAGGATTTACAGCCCTCGAAAGTAGAGTCGGCATTCGGCAATGCTGAAGTAAACGTCCAAGTTGCTGCAGTTACTTCAACAAAAAAAAAACTGTTGAAGTACAAATGTAACAACTGTGTGGGAATCTCCCAGCAGAGTTTAATGGGAATCACCTACAGCGAAATGTTGAAATAGGCCTACATCTACAATTCCTGAATCAAATTTGCCTAATTATACATGCTACACAAATCTATCAGCATTGTTTTCCATGCATGCTTTCTTCTAATCTACATTCCTCAGCCTTACAAATCAGACATTGTTATTTGTAATAATTATTGTAATTGGCTGAAATATCTATGTGGCAATAGCTATACCATTGCTCTCAAACTTATCTCGATTGAAACCTTAAGCATATTAATTTAAAACTTAAAATGACATGAAAAATAATTTTGAAGAACTGAAATTATTTCTGTGGTAGTTTTTGCAAAATGTGATTATGCTGGTAAAGTGTTAGATTCTCAAAAGTAAGAGATTTCAGCCCCCAAAAACATTGTCTGATTTCACAAGGCCTATTGCTCTCTGTGTACACTTTGTACCTCCTGTTCAGGTAGCAGGATCGATCCTCCTACATGTGCAAAATATCCCAGTCAGTCACAAATACCAAAACGTTTACTTGCCATGTGCAAAAGACCCTAAACTAACAATCTGCAACATTTTCATGTACTTAAATTTGAGGGTCACTCCTACGAGGTATTTTCTTCCAGAGAGACTTGCAATTGGGACATTTGCTGATGCCCAATATAAAAACGTACATACTGGAATATCCTCTAGCTAACTTATGTGTTAATAACATAGCACTTGCCTTACAGCAGAGGAACAAAGTCTAAGATTTTTAGATAAATTTTTATTCAAACTGCTTGAAAATGTGTTATGTTGTCTAATATATAGCTTCTACTAGGTCATCAGGTATGAAATATCATTTCTTATGTTATAAAATTGTACATTCAACTTCAGAAACTGAATGTTTGGAGAATATTTCACCATGTGCAAGTGTTATATGAGAAACCAATGCAAACCCATGACTCCAACCTAATGCAGTTGAGACTAATTTCAATCATATATTTGCTCATAGGCACAAGGGATGGGTATTCACTGGCACTCCTAAAATTCTCATTTTATGGCCTGTTATCTCCTATCCCACTAACCCCCGTCCCTGTCTTTGTCCATAAACGACTTGCTTTCAATTAATGATGGTTGCATATTGTCAGTTGGATCCATACCCCTCACTATGTTGTAAATGGAAGCAAGTGGCTATATTCCAGACATTTGGTGTCATCGTACATATAAAAATAATCATTCTAAAAAATGACGAGGTAAAGCAGAATATTTATTGCTTTATTCAACTTTTTAATTACTTGTGAGGGGGTGAACTTACATGACTTATGTATAATACAATACAGTAACATGCATATGACTGACATAAAAATGTAACTATTTATCAGTCACAGGACTAACATGTAATGTAACCATCTTATGGTCAGAAAACTTACGTGGTATATGCAACAATATGGCGGCTGCGTGACTTAAATATGCAAATATCTGACAGTCACAGCTTGGACTCACATGTTAGTGAGATGCAACTATCTTACAGTCACAAGATTTGCATATCGTCACTATCTCAGTCATGGGACTTACATTATGGACTTAGGACTTAATTCTTTTTGTATGAATTTGACGGTCATGGGACTACAGATCTGTACACTACTCATCATGAGTTTGATCCATAAATGTATATTTAACTTACCAATTGCATTTTTATTAATGTTCAATTGTTTCCCCACAACTCACAGGTGCATTTACGAGTGACTATACTTACCCGTTGCTTCACTAATGCATGTGATTTTGAGGGCATTTAGAGTGAGGCTAAATGAATGCATTAGTGAAGCAAAGGGTAAGTATATGTCTACAATGTGTATTCACCTATCACACACTATTAAATGTACTAAACATATAGCATGCATGTTGCATTCTTTCATGTAACAATAATGAAACATTTTAAAACTATATTTACCTCATGGTTTGTAATTATTTCTATATTTTCTTCCACTACATAGGTCACTTGACTTCCGTGTCGGTCTCTGACATCAACAAGTACAGAATAGTTTGGCAGATGCCTTAAGTGCTAATTTAGTAGACAGAAATGACAATCAGGAGAGTCTGTGTTTATAGAAAGGTGATACTTCAAGCAAACAATGTTGATATATCTACACTTGAGATTTCTACCTGAGCTAAGGTGAAATCTGCCAAGTTATGCTTAAAACATTAAAGCACAGTGGTTACATTCAAACTCACCTTTGTATCTGCTGTAAGAACTGAAACCATGTCTTCAGGTACATACACACTGGTCCCATCCTCATAAAACTCAAAACTTATATCGACAAGTACAGTGTAATATGGCATATCAGCAGGCTGTGAGGCAGTTTTAGTAGAAATAAGAAAGATCAGCAGACTGTGAGGCAGTGTTAGTAGAGAAGCGGAAACACAAGCTTGGGCATTGCTTACAATAGCTTGTAAAAAACACAAAGATTGGAACAGTGCATCAATTATTGGATGACATCAAGGATATTGTGGTGAAATCAAAGACTAGTGACTACAAGAAAGGATAGCATAAAAAAAGAAAAAAAAAAAACTCTGATGTTAAGTGATGCAGCTGCACCTGAGGACAATAAGAATCTCTTGAGGAAGTGATGTGCATGATTTTGAAGGAAATAAATGAACTGAAATCAAAACAATTGATAGCACTTGAAATGTTTAAGGGAATATAATTAAAACAGGTACAAGCTGTGAGGTAAATGATTCCCGTTGGCCGGCAATAGTTACATGTATCTCTGCATTGTGTAGACCTGTGTTTGAACAGGAATGACAGAGAACATCACATCTTAAAAACACATGTTTCTGTCTTTAATAAACAGTGTAGTACATGAACTGTTAATTGCAGTGATGACACATGCAGACACAGTGCAGATGGGTACACATACAATTTTAGACCCAAACAGAAGCACATTTAGTTGGCAAATGCATATATTTATCCAGCCAATATGTGGCGCAAAAGAAGAGAAGCCCAGCTGCATAGGGTTTTATAATAACCACATACAGCAGGACTCACATGTACTAAATGTTGGCCTGTTTTGAAATAGTTTTGCCAGTTGGAACAACAAATACAGTATTTACACATTATGCTCGACAACCATAATAAACACAACCATACCACTGATTTTTTGAAGTGGCAGTTACTGCATGGTCAGTTGATGGCAGTCAATGTGCCTGCTTTTGCCAAAAGCTGCACAATTACAGCCTGACAATATAGCTCTAAAAATCATGATGGAAATTTAGGGAAAGTGATACACTAAGTACTTATTTCACAGAGGGCTTAAGAAAATCAGCCTCTATATCACTGTAGAACCACAGAGTTTGCATCTCATCCTTTATAAACAAAGAATCCGAGAGAGCAAAAATACTTAAGGTTACAAGGATGTAACATACATGTACCTACACTGTAGTTACTCACAGAAACACAAAAACCAATATTCAGGAACTAAATGGGCTGTAATGAACTGTACCTTACACACACCAATGAGATCTTCCATGCTCTCTCCATACATAGTAATGACTGAGTCTAGAAAAAAGTCAACATTTAATTTTTTTCTCAGTAAATGAGCCAATTTGTATGACAGATGTATGGGTTTCAGAATAAGATTTCAAATCCTCTAGTTGAAAAGAAAGCATACATTCGTCCAAGCTTCCATTCTTATGATACTGTGGTGTAGACCTACTGTGTTTACAGGATTGTCACAATTTGACCTCTTTCCACCTCAAATGACACCAATAGCAATAGAGTTCTTCCTTCCTGTGCCCCATCAACATACCACATGAGATTAGAGGAGGCTTACAGTCTTGTGACTGTGTTTGCAAGGTTTTCATAGTGTGTCCAATGCTGACCTTAATGACCTTTGACCTACACAAACACAAGGTGCTTGTGACTCATCAGCAGAGTGAAAGATTATGCCAAGATGTTCTCTTGATTATCTTCAAGCACCAAAACGAAAAGTTTTCTTGTACTCAGCAGCACGGTTGATGATGTAACAGATATCATGATCAATCACCGTTGACAGTTCGATCTCAAAGTTCAAAAACGTTGTAGTCTGGTAGAAAATGATCATGCCCTTATTAATATTAATGTTGTGACCCTGTGATATTAAACAGTGGGTAATTAAAATGGTAGGTAGCTAGATGACATTTTCTACAAGGAAGTCCCCAAACTCACCTGATTTGGTTACTTACAGACAACTCACTTACCTGTTTCATAACAACAAACGCACACCCACTATGATGTCAAAAGTACTGGCAACCTTTAACACTGTCCTTGGCGCCATCCAGCCGAATACTGGATTAGCACTTCCTTCCCATGAGGACATGGTTAGTCCTGATATACTAGAAAGAAAAAATTAACATGGCCATAGGGCAGGAGAACCACCACATCTCCCTGGCCACCCTCACAACCTTGTAAGGAAAACACTACTAAACTTCATATCCCTGTCACAAAATACATACACAAAATGATAGAAGTAAAGGATAAGATACATAATGCATACCAAATAACAGATAATAGTAATGCATAATGTCAGATAAACATCTTTAGTAAAATAACCAAATGTTCAACACACTTATTAAGAGCAAAGTGCCTGGAGACCAACTTACCATAATTAAATCCAGCCAGTGAGTCTTCCACACATGAGCAGTGGTGGAGAACAGCCAGTAGTCTAGCAAGCAGCCCACAGTCTTGCCTTGTCTTCCCACCGCCAACAACCCCCACCCCCAGGAGGGAGGAGAGAAGTGAGTCCATAGTCATTCATAAATAACCAAACCAGGTGAATTTTGGGATACTAACTTCACTCCTCACTTACTTGTCTCAACACAAAAATCGCACTGAGTGGCACTGTTACGATGATGGAAGCCCAAGGAGCAGGACCTACCCCCCTGGAACTCCCAACACTGCACATTCGAACGCTGACTCAGATGCCAGAACTTCAAGTAAAGGTTGACAGAGTCTTCCAAGCTCCCTACTTCAGTATGTCATCTATGGACGCTCCCTAAAAAGAGCCAGAGAAGCAGAGAGTCCTCGTACATCATGGGTTCCAGCACTCCCTTTGGAGATATGTGGGGTGATAACTTCCACGATCCACATAGAGGTGGTATCCTTAGAAGCTGCTGAGGAGGTCTCTCTTGGGAGTGTGAAAAGTTGTTGTGAGGATCTGAGGTTTTCTGTTCTTTTCAGATACCATACTGGGCACCAGACTCTGTCTTCCATGACTGAGCAGGTCTTGAGCTCTGGAATGAGGACATCCCCTGTGACAAAATCAAGCATCCAGTTTTTGGAGAGAAAGTTTGGGTGAAGTAAAAGGCACACCCCATTGTTCTTGAACCCACAGTGGCCTGGGTCAATGGTGAGAGCTTGTAAACAGCTCCAGCAACATGCTGAAGCTGCTGCTACTAGGAAGAGGGTTTTCTTAGTAAGATATGGTAAGCTTGCTATATGGTGAGGTTTGTAGGGGAGCTGCACCAGAGCATGAAGGACCTCCAAAAGACCCCAGCAAGGGGACAGACATCTCTTGACTGGCAGCAAGTTGAACATTTGCTTGAGAAGCTGTGTGATAACTTTTTTCAAAACCAATAGTGGAATCATCTCTGAAGCCCCTGTGGACCACAGCCAGGGCTGATCTATTATTTTGAATGGTTGACACCCGGTTATCTTCATCAAACAGTGGGCTCAAGAAGAAGCTCATCTCCCTTAGAGGGGCATCAGAAAAAGAAATATCCCTTGCTTCTGCTGAGCCGATGAACCGGTGGAGCCTTAATCATAAGTGCGTACTGTTGAGTTCCTTCTGGATTTAGAGGCCAGCGATGCAATATCTTCCTATAAGCACCCTCTTTGAGAGATCTCACAACAATTTCCACAAAAGAAGCTGGAAGCCTTTGATGTCTTTCGGATCTTGACTCCACACCACTCTGTTGGGTTTGTCCAGGAAAATGACCAGGATGTCCACAAGGTTGAACAGATCACTGAACCAGGGACATCTGGGTCGAATGAGGACACAGTATGAGGATCATCCTGCACCACGACTGGTTGACCTTCAGGAGGACCTTGTGTGCGAGGCATTGTGGCAGGAGGTCGTAAGCTTCTATCTCGTCCAAGCTAAAGGTGGGGGTATCCACTGTTGACCCTTGTGAATGGCACATCCTTGTGCAAAAGGTTGATAGTTTGGCATTTTTGGTCCTCACAAACAGATCCATGTTGGATCTGCACCACCGATGGAAGAGAGCATTGAAAGTCTCCTGGGACAGCAACCACTCATTGGGGTTGTTCACTCACCTCGACAGTCTATCTGCCAAAACATTGTCCTCCCCTGACACGTAGAAAGCTCTGAACAACATGTTTTTCTCAGCTACCCTAGGAAGGAGACTGGTAACCACTTAGTTGAGGGAGGGGAGTGAGTTCCCCCTTGTCTGTTTTTGTAAGAGACCATTGTTAAATTGTCAGAAAATGTATTCTTAGTGCTTTGTAATTTGGTGTAGAGTCCCTTCGAACGTTTCTAAGTCTCAATCTATTGCCAGAAGGCCCAGCTGGTTGATGTGTAGCTCCTTCTCTGATTGAGACAATTCTCCAGTCACAGTGAGGTCCTGGGTGTTTGCTCCCCATCACTTGGGAGAGGCATCCGTTGTCATGGATGCTGATGGACATTGAAAAAAGTTTCTAGAATGGCTGTCTAGTTGTTGGTGTTTTTCCACTGTCATACCTGGTGTAGAACCTCTTCCACCCAGAGAACATAGAACAAAGTCCTGTCCCCTGTCTCTAGCTCGTAGAACCTGAGCAGGTGGAGTTCTAGTTTCTGCATCCTTAGACAGTAAAGAACAAGGACATTTACTAGGTTGGCCTCAGCACCAGAGCTCTCAGTCAACGGAATGCCATCTGCAGTTTTCCATCCAACATAGACAGATGGATAGGCAGATAGACAGATAGGCAGGTAGACAGTTAGGCAGACAGGCAGGTAGGCAGATAGACAGGTAGGCAGACAGACAGATAGACAGATAGATAGACTTTATTGCTCTACAAGGGAATTTCGAATACTCACACAGAATGAAACAGTAAAAGTGCAAAAGAACAAAAATCATAATGTGAACAAAGTATGAGATAAGAGAAAGATGCTATAAAAATGTATAGTATGTAAAGACAAAATCTACAAAGAGAAGTCACAAGAAATCCCAAAACTACATAAAACAAGCTAGAGAAGTAAAAACACAACAAGTAAAAGCTATAAAAAGCAGAAGTCTGAAAAGCAAGCTACCGAAAATCAAACCGATGTAAGACAACCTACAAAAGAACAGATCAACATGAAAAACATAGCTACATATAAAAATAACGGGGAATAAAAAGACTAAGACTAAAACTGAAAAGTAGGTTGGCAATAATGGACATCTACCGGTGAACATTTTGATTTAAAAACCTTATTGCACTAGGTAAAAAAAAATTTCTGTAACGATTTGTAACAGTCACAGGGACAGCAAGTCTACCAGTGCCCCTCTTAGAATACCTATCCATAAGTTGTTTGTTGAGTGGATGATTGAAATCATTTAGAAGAGAGTCTCATTTAGTTTGAAAAAGGCACTGGTAGACCTGGTTAACTTCTTGCAGGTTTTCCCCCACCACTTCTGAAACTTTTCTAATAATGCTGGCAGTTTGCTGTACTCCCACCTTAGAAACATTTCTGTCCCAACAAATTGAACGATCCCTCCAAACACTATACAAAGAAGAATCGTACAATATCTTTAAGATTAATAAAAAAGGAGTTTTGTCACCTCAACCACTGCTTTCAGTCTGGCAGGGAATGTAGAGGTATTCTTCTGTGCAAGTCAAGAATTACTCAGAGGAATGGAACCCAGTCAGCCAGGGTCAGGTTAAATTTGGCATGGTTGATCATTCAACCCAGTCACGCCAATGTATTTAACATGAGGGGGAAGTGCTCGTGAGTTTACCATTTAGACTGCACTAGCATGAGCCAGTTATCTAGGTAAATGATTGTGATGCCCTGGGTCCTTAGAAATGCAACAGTTGCCCCAGCTATCTTTGTGAACACCCAAAGGGATGCATGCAAACCGAAGGGTAGCACCCTGAAGTATGGTCCTCCACTGGTATGAGAGGAAGTGCACATGGTCCTTGTGTATCTCTGTACATGTTAAGCATATGTCCTTCAGAATGATACTCCCAAAGTAGGCAGGGTGATTAGCAGGATGGTTGCCAGCATTTCCATGTGGAAATGTTTTGGGTGAATGAAATAAATGGTTTAGACGGTTTAGGTTTGAGATTGATTGCTATGACCTGTCCTTTTGGTAGTTAGAAAAAATGACGATTGGAAGAAGGGGTTGCTCCTCTCCCAATGCTGTGACAACAGCTTGCTTGGCCAGCACAGCAGCAATTTCTGACTCTTAAGACATCTTTTTGCTCCACACCCAGAATACAGGCTAGAGGTGAACTCAATTTGGTAGCCAGACCTGACAGTCTTGACTACCCAATGAACATCAATGTCATAAAGAAGTTCAGGTGTGTCAATCCAATGTTTAGGCTTTCTTGAGCTGCATAACAAGAGATATTACATGACTTGTCGATAGGCAGCACATTTGTAATCCAACATGGAACATGGTCTGTTGACTACAGTATGTTCTGTTGGTATGCGGACATATTCGGTATTATTTTCACACCGATACCAATGTAGATTTATCCGACTTATACCGATACATAGTAAAAATTGGTATGGACTGTACAATATATTGGTATCCTCCAAATATCTGTATACCATATTGTCCGTAATCAAGTCATATTACTAAATATCACTGATTGATAACCATGAAAAAAATGCCCAATGTTTATTATTGCAACATAATGTAAATTCCTTCTACCTAGGGTTCAAAAATAAGACAATCCTCATCAGATTCTCCCTGCACCACACAAACCTTCTACAGGAGTTGTCCCATCTCATGCTCACACAATGTTTAACATGGACTCCATAAACACATGTCAACAGTACCCACTCACAATCTTCCCTAATACTGGTAGCCTAACCTACATTTTGTATACAAAGCAGTAATCATAAACTTTGACAATGTGATCTGGGCAAAATACTAAAGTATACCCGAACAAAATACCAATGTAGAAAATATAGTTAATGTCCACACGGTATTTACGAAAGCCTATTAGTGCTATAGAAATAACATTAATAATCTGTATTAACAGATTATTAATTTGGAACAACAGATTCTTATTCTGTTAATACAGATTATTAATCTGCAATAAGAGATTATCAATCTGTAATTACAGATTATTAATCTGTAAATACAAATTGCAAATTGCACACTGAGAAGGAAAAATCTGCACATATACTCAGCAGTAATGCTTCTTGTTTATAATTTTGTAATTAGCAATAGCCATCAGTTGCACTAGAGCTAATATGAAATTACTGTTGTTTTCTGCAATAAAAAAAGGCTAAAAATGTCATAAACAGTAACGTTCATAACATGAGTTTAGTGATCGCTAGATACTATGATAGGCAATGCTTTTGGTAACACAGTATGTGTACCCGTTTTGTAAAATTTTGTGGTCGTAATTTCAATACACCACTGTTCATCATCGGTATTACTGACGGAGCATACTGTGGACCATTTTAGCATGGTCAAAACGTCATGGTCGAACGTCAGTCTGGGGAGTGAGCCAAAGAGCAGCTGCAGCACAGACCCCTACGAACCTCTCCATACAGCAAGCTTACCAGCTCTTACTAAAGTGCAGCTAACTAACGTCTTTCCTGAGGACCTCCGACTCACCCTCAGGTAACTACTGGGGTGCGGCATGACGACCTCTGCCATGAGTATGAACATGAAGGCATATTTCATCCCTGCACAGTTGATACACCCCTAGCATTTGGTCAGGTGCCTCCTCCTGGGCCTTGAAACCTAGTTAGTATCTGGAAATATCTGCCACTATGGTTGCTAGATCTGGGGCAACTGATGGACCTGAGCCAGGGCTGTCACCAGGAAGCAATTCACCAACTTAAGTCCCCTCCTGGAATCTTCATCCTCAAGGTCATCTCTATTGTCCAGACCTGACAAGGCCATGAAAGCTTGTCAATCCAAGACATCTTCATCGTACCAAGTTGCCTCTTCTCTCTGTCTAGTGTTGGTAGACTGGACCAGTGCCTGGGGTTCCAGAGTTGGTATCACAGCAGGTGAAGTATCTACAGCCAGTTGATTGACTTCTGTCTAAACTAGTGGGTCTGGGCAGGCATTGAATCCGAGGAAGATGGTAGTCCCTTCTCTGGCCCGAGTGCTAAAAGCTCAGTAAGCTTGGCCAGCCATGTCGGTTCCTCCTCCATAACAGAGGATCTTCTCCTTCGAATTCTAAGCCTTTCCTTTGAGTTCGAGACCACACTCCCCTTCCTTCTGGAAGATCTCTTTGGGGAACAGGATTGGGACTGCAATCCACATGAGCTTTGGGTCTGACCATGACTTCCACTTCTGGGAGCCAGTCTGCTCTCTCAGAGACAATGCAAGCGTGGGATCTGCTTCAGGATCGGGGATCTGCTGCGGGACCGGTGCTAGGGGCCAGCAGCAGGGCCGGACTGGGTTCTAGAGGTCTGGTTCCCTTTCCCTTTTTCAACAGAGATTTCCCCTTCTACAAGGGTAATGTCCTTCTTCCATGCCCTTCAAAAGGTCCCAGCCTGTACCAATTGAGAAATTCCAGGCTGCATGGAGTACTCTGGCTCAGGCGGCTAGTTCTCTCCTTTCTCCCTTATCTCCTCACCACTCGGAGTTCTGAATCTCTGGGCTGCCGGTATCACCGAATCCGTGGCCAGTAATTGGTGGAGTTGGACTTGCAACTTAGTTCTCTGCCCTGATAACCAGTTTTCACTTCTGTCCAATGACCAGGGGAAAAGTCTACACAAATCCCACAGGGCTCCTTCCTAGAAGAACCCTAACAACTGGGGCATTGCTGATGGTTGTCTCACAAACAATCCAGTCGAGACATATGGCAAGTTCGGCAGTGAGGAACTGCTCTGAAAGCCATACTGAAAAATAATCATGAAGACTACATAATTTAGTTCACAACCTTTTAACAGATGCATTGTTCTAAGTGTTGTAGCAAAATCCCCAAATATTACTAGTTTGGGAATTCCCTAGCAACGTACTCACCTCATATAATCTTTGCATTACCGTATTGACCATGGTCTAGCATCTGGCAATTTGTGTGTGTGTAAGTATCTGACCACCGCCCTTCCGTAATTGCCGGTTATCCGAGGTGAGGGAGTACGCGCTGTGAATTACACTGTACTAAGTGTTAGGACTCCCGATACAAAATAATGTAGAGACTTATGACTAGTAAACAAAGCCACGCTCTACAGTAAAATGGCTAAGGCGAAGAGAGGCTTGCCTGCATGATCAGGAAAGCCTGCGACAAGGGACCCTAGACAATGGAAAGGGCTTTCCTAAGGTCTTTGAAGCTTAACCCGGGAGGGGGAGGAGAGACTTGTATGAGGGTTTGTAGTTAGTGGTAAAACACAACAGGAGGAAATTTGTTTAACTAGGCCCTGTACAAAAAAGGGGTTTGGAAAACTACGTAACCAGGCCTAAATTTCTTGACACAGAAAACCTTAAAGGAAATGGATACTTAGCAGAAATTCAATGAAACTTGCAAGAAATTCAATCCAAAGTGAAATACAAGTCAAGGAAGACCTGATGAGGGATAGAAAGCCTTTATAAATTTTAATAGAAAAATCTGGAGACCTCCACACCCTAGGCATATTCTGATGGCAGAATGGGAAGGAGGTGCTAGTCTGGTATTAGGCTGGGCAGTGCCAGTAGCAGTGTTAAAGGTTACCAGTACTCATGGCATGGTAGATGTGAGTGCATTTGTTGTGATGAGAAAAGTACTGTGGAGTGAAGTAAACTGAAGGAGCTTTCACTGTACTGTATCTCATAAAATAATTTGATCATTCAACTTCAAAAATTTTAAATGGTGCAATGTCTTCTATCAGAATATGTGATGTTGCAAGAAATGATAAGACATGTTTTAAACATTTTATTAGTGAGACTGTGTAATAAAGCTTGTTTTCTGTGCGATCAAAATGCAGTATTTCCATGCCATTGGCACTTAAGTCTAAATTGCTGACTGTACTACTAAAAACAAGATTTTAAATATCCTGTAAACATAGAGACATCAACTACAGACCATACAACCCTTTGTCATAATCTTCATATCCCTTCTAATCCCCCACCTCCAAAATTGAAACAGCTTCGAAGGAATTCAGATCGTGAGCACACGCTCCATTTATCCCCCACCCCCCTCCTCCCTGCCACTTCCATAATTGACTAGTTTTTCAGATTGCCAACCTTAACTTCCAATTTCCAAGTGCATTAAAAATTGAGAAAAGCATAATTTGCACTTTTGTTTTATGAAGTTTGTCTAATAATTTTTTGTTCTTTTCTTCAAGGGACCAGACTCACAAAGTATCTATTTTACTTAATTTTTCTGATTCTTCCATTAATTGCAAACAGAATTTAGAAAAGATTATAGGAAGTTCTGACAATTTCAGCCAAACCATTATCTAAATCTCTCCACACATGAATTAGATGAACCTGTTTCATTCATGTATCCTGTTAGAATGGTCAAATAAATGTTATTCGTATTGGGCAGATACTTCATTTTTCTTGAAAAACTCCCCTTTCACTGTTGAAAGTGATGTTTACATCAGATGCTACAGTACCAGCAACCAGTGACCAGCTACCAAAATATTTCCAGAATACAGTGAATAAGATTAGTAAAAAATGTCCTTTTTGAGTTGAAGGGAAATTAGGCACTGTTTCACAAAAACCAATGATATATTTAAAACCAACGTGTGTGGACATAGAATGATAGATTATTCAAAGCAAGGAAGGACCGTAGCTGTTTTTCCAAGACTTAAATTTGCCACAGATAGGAAGTCTGTTATTTGTTTTGCTCAACAATAATTTGTTCACCCAACCTTTTCAAACATTCAAATGATGCATTTTCCATTACTCATCCCATGCGTACTGAAATGTTCTGAGGAGATGAGGTTTTTGCATATGTTTATTGATGAGACTGAATGGTTTAACAAAGACTAAAGCTATTTTCTTTGTATGCCGGCCAAGCTGGTATATTCTAAACACACTATTTTTCCTTTAAAAAATTGATTCATTTCCCGACATTTTTTTAAATGTGCAACTTCTGCATGATGGATCTGCCAGATTTACCAACAAGTAACAGTTACTGTTAATTCTATGGCAAATGCAGGTAATCCCCTGAGGTGAGTAACAGAACTAAGGCAAAGAAGTCAGTGCCCAATAATATGATGATTACTGATTTAAAACAAAATCCTACTGTATTGCTACAAAAATCCCTTGGGAAAATGCACTCACATGTATGTAATGAAGGGAAAATTCCCCATTTTTTTTTTTTTTTTTGATATTTGAAACTGAATAAAATGGTATCAATATCTGAATATGAAAGGCAACATCTTTGTTATCACAATCACTGTAGAGACAGATTTGTACAAACTGAAAAATTGTGTTATGTTTTGAGCATTTAAAGATCTGTAGTGGGGAAGCAACGGTAACTACCTACAGTACTGATTTCACTTTAACCCGTTGAAAAATTTCTATTGAATGATAATTGTCCTCAAATCCTAAGTAGAAAATGAAAAGATTCATGACAAAATTTCCACTGCTTTGGTCTCATGTGTCAATGAAACTTCTACGCAAAGCTTAAAACCATCACTGTGTGTCAACATCAAAACCTCAAGTTTGTTGAAACTAGCTGTTGCCATTTTTCTATGGCTCTGCTGGTGGAGACACAGTGTTTTATTTCAAAAAGAAACACATTCCTTTTGATTGCGTAAAATTTTGTAGGATGTTCAAGGATCCTTCACAAGTAAAAATTCTAACATTGGAGATTTTCCTAAACTCCCAGCAGTAGCCTACCTATGTATAAGGGGTAGAACAGCAAAATAAGGATGAAGCATGACAAAAGTTCAATCGGGAAAAAAGAAAAATCATTGACACTTTCCCCCACAAAATATTACATGTCATGTAGTAGTGAACCATGCACTGTCTTACATACATTTTTACCTTCCAAAATTTAAAATAGACATACAATCACATGGTGAGGTGTGAAGTAAATAGCCTAACAACCTCAGAGATATTTTCTTGTCAAAGTGAAAAGTAAACTATTTGTTTTTTTAACTTAACGTTATTAGAAAAACTATTCAAATGATATTATAATGTCTTGTTTCTCACTCTTAGTGGCTTAAAAACATTTGGATCAAGGTTTGAAGTTGTAGAAAAATGACTTCATTGAAGGGTGTCATACAGTGCTACTGTACTGTAGCTTGCCAGTCAAAACATCCCTGTACCTTAAACATCCTTGCTATTGTCCAAAAGGTCCCTGTGATAAATCGTCCAAAGGGTTTAGTACAGTAGTTTATAACAGTATTAGTCTTGTAAAACACAGCTGATGGTATATGACTCACATTTTATGGCATTTTATTCTGGGAATATAAAAACATACAGTTGACCTATAATGCTACAGCATAAATTGCAGCACGAGTTAATTTCTAAACGGCTGCAGTCGACACAACAGTTACAACTGTTTGCGAAGTAATCCTTACCTTTGAACAGACTATAATACTGTCCTTTGAAACTGTTTTCCTAAAACTGTCTTCACACTACATTTTAAAGTTTAAAACTAGCTGGGACATTTTCACTGCTGTGTGTCAACCAGTTTACTCTCACGTTTTCATTGCTGGCACTGTAGTCACAGCTAATCATTGCTGTTAGTACAACATGAAATTACCAGATAATCAGAATTACCATGATACCAAAGTAATTGTCAAATGATATCACAATATTGCAGGGGTAAATTGGAACAACTGAGAAGCTTTTAGGTCAAACCAGATATGTAACCAAAACCAGTAATAACTGATCCTAGATTTATTGCATTGAAGAAAAATTGTAACATCAAAAAAAACCTATAGTATGGTATCTTAAAAATCAAAGATAATCATGAAATACTGAAAGAAGTGCACAAATCGCTACGATGTCTTGAACAGCCTTGTCACATATCTGTGCCTATGTGTAGATACAGTACACTGTACACATAAACAGCTGCAACAGGACTATTGTTGGAACTTCCTGCCAATGTGTTCACTTTGTATTGAACTCTATCACAAACGTATACTTCAATTGGGCTTTATGGAATTCAGATCCTCACTGTTGATGAATGATTTTACAGGTTGCAGTAACTTTTGCATGGAATTCAGGAAATTTTTTGACAAACTTTATTGGGACTTTAGAAAAATTTGTACACATCAATAAACAACAGGTCATCACAAAGCACATGAGAGTACACACTTGTACCCGATATAGTATATATAGTTGCTTCAAACATCAGGATGACTTCAAAGATCAGGACTATAAATGGAGTAAAGCATAGTAGGGGGACAACTAACAAAGTTGCAACTTTGCCAGTTAATAATTAGTGGAGGACAGCCGTGATTTCCTTGTTGTTAGAAATGGTATATGTGTACTTTTAATTTTCCCTGTTTATTAGATTTTCCAAAAGAAGAGCATGTTCTCTCTTCCTTTTACCATGTTTTCAAATTTCCCCTTACAATACTCATTGATTGCAAGGATGTGCTGCTACATAATTTCATCTTTAACTGCAATACACACTTCAAGCTTTTTGTAGGAAGAATGCACAAACGGTTATTTACAGCAAAGTTATGATAAATCCTAACAGTGGATAAGACATTTAGGGACAAAATAACAAGTTCATACTGTACACTGTCTCAATTTGTGACAAATGGAAGCCCAAGTTGTGATTCAATTTTACTTTCCAATAGTTGCAGTTAGTTTCTCTGACCTTATATGTTGAAGAACTAATTATAAACAATACTGAGTGGCATTGAAACTTGACGAAAATTTGTACCTTTCCTTTTAGTGAATTTATTTCAAATAAGGGACTTTGGAAATTGGAACTGCTGTGACACATATTTGAGTGAGTGAATATACAAACTCAAGAAAGGTAACTTTAATATACTCACCGGTCTATTTTTACCATGCATTTGATTCATCCAGTTTTCTGGAGCCTAAATGTTGAAGAGATGTACAGTAAATATGTAATTCATAATCATAGGTCAAAGGTATAGCTCACATAAAGTCATGGATATCACATACTGTTTTGAAAACAACTTTCAAGTTGATATTACCATCTAAAGTATTCAGAAGGTTTCAGATTGCTCTAACAATATCCTTATAGAAAGCGCTGAAGGATTTCCAAAATAAAAAGCACAAAACTAACTAGTTAAAGAAAATATTGAGCACATATAGTGGCAGGCAAATTGTTCCAGAGGTGCGGGATCTCAGAACTGAACTTAAACTGACAGAGCTGGAACAAAGAGAATGGATGGGCAAGTCAGAATGAAAGAGCTCTGGTAAGTAAGCAGGAGTTCTAGTGTTCAAGGAGTTGATAGTGTAGACAAAACATTAAAAGTAATATCACATTTTGGAGTGTATAGCAAGGAAGCAAGGAAGTGTTAACCCCAGACGTCAATATATGAGATCATAAATCCATGAATCAATATTTAAAGTGGCCAAGGGAGTTACAATTGGACAAATAAGTGAAGTATAATGAAGATAATAGGTGCATGATCTGACTTTATCATTAACAAAAGTTTTCATGGAGAGTTGAGAATGTAAGCAAATGCCAGTATCTTCGGCATGATGGTCATCATGTGACTTTATCATCACCACTGGTAGTTACTGATAAGTTCTGAAATTTGTTGGATCAGTTCAGTTCAATCAATCATGAATGGCAGTAACAAGATTCTGGAGAATTTGGATTGGGGCATTAATTATCAAAAGTGATCCACAACTAACTGCCATCAGCATGAAAGTGACAATCGATATAATAAAATGTTGAAATGTCAGCCAATGGTGACACATACTGTATATTGACAAAAGTGGTGGGCCTAGTACAAACCCCTGTGATGTTGAAAGCAAGTTTTTTGGTTTCGAAGAATTCATTCACTCTGTGAGAATGAACATGATTTAATCCACAAGAAGATTCATGAATGTGATAATTTTTTAGTCTGTTGAATAAAATATTGCATTATGGTCAATTGTCAAAGGTGAACTCACTAAGAGCACTACCAGAATAACCATTGTGCAATTGTTCAAGGCAGTACAAAAACTGTATCATTGCGGACACTTGACAGAACAGCCTGGGGAAAAGTAACATTCTGGAAATGCTTTGATGAGTATTCAAAAGATTGTAGTTAGTGAGATAAGAAAACTGACAAATATAGTTATTAAACATTTAGTGATACTTCTGAAAAGATGATGGCTACCACCATGCAGTGGACAAGTTTTATTTTCCCCCAGATGAGTTGGAGTCACTGTCTGAAAATTACATCACTTGTCAAAACAAGCAATAGTAAAAGAAGAATTACAAAATAGTTACAAAAGACATGTGTGGCACTGAGATATATCTTTCATCAGCCACATCATAGGAGCTACAATATCTGTTGTCTAGGAAATGAGAATTGTAGCATTCAGTGACATAAAATGGCAAAATACATTTTAAAATACATGGTGTTACCCCAGTGGATAAAGGATTACTATAAGTCTTGGCCAAGACCCCAGTAACAAGTAGACCCCCCTAATTTTCTGCATCACAAAATGGCAAATTCTGTTTCCTCTTCTCAAATTTTCAACTTTCAATTTCTGTTTCAGACATAAACAGCAACTGCAAGTTTCTGTGATCTTCCATCATTCCTGTAAGAATTGCCTTGTGTGCGATAAAGAAACCTTGGTGTAATTACTGTACTGTTAGAATGAAAACCATTTCAGGGTAAGAAAAGTCCAATCAAAAGAAATCATTCATCATTGCTTTAAACCTTAAATGCTTCATGGGCTAGCCATACCTTAGTAGGTGCTAGCGCTCACGTGGAATGCTTGGTTGATTCACACAAGGCTTTGGCCTGCTGCAGCATTAGCGCCCCCCCAATTGGGTGGCACACCGGCGTTATAAATTTTGCCAGGCGTTAATTGTAGGCAATTAAGGGTATACAGATGTAAATAGGAGGTAAGAGAGGAGCGACATAGACCCTTGCTCTTCTTTGTCACCGACATGTAACTTTTATTTGCACCCCATCATTCATCGCCATCTATTAAATTCCCATTTATCAGTCGAATCAACAAAAGAAATGGAACCCTGACCATCAAATCAACTGGTTTCTCTGGGCTTCTGTTCTTGGCATCTCTGTACTGTAACTGAACCTTTCTGTATGGTATTGTAACGTCCCGGAGGTCTGATGCCTGGGCAGTCCTAAGAAGACCGTAAACCATAAACAAAACCTTCCTATTTGACATTATGGACGACTGCAACTGGATCATGGAGGGCATGTTGGCAGTGGATGTGATGGTTCTGACAGAGATATCAAACAATAGCATTGCTAAAAGAAACCAGCCGTAGCAGCAGCGACAGTTGCTGTATAACCTTCCTATGAAACATCTCACGGTTGTCATACAGCAGTTGTTGATGGAACCTTTAATTGGCTCAACAACCAGCATAATAACTGACAAAAAGTTTTGTATTAATCTGATTGCTGTCCCTATTTCATACAAAAAATCTTCTAGTACCTTCTCACTCATTTCTTGAAAACACTCCCAACAAGGTGCCTTACACTACTCTCAGGCACTTTTTGACATTGCCTCAGATAGTCATTGGTATGAACAGGGCACCTCCATTCTCTTCAATAACTCTGACAGATCTACGTATTTTGCTTGGATGGATAAGCTTACCATTTCCTTCTGCATGCAATTGCCTCAAATCTGTCAACAAAGGGCACATTTACTGACAGTCAACCTGGAAATATTCACCATGTTTGGGCTCTCTTGAGCCTGGTCTGGTAAGTCGTGGTGCATTTGGAGAACTTGCTTCCACACAAACAAACACTATCACTGCAGATGAAAGAAACACACCTGTTGCAACTGGGTCTTACTCGTCTGTCCCATGGGGAAGATCCTGGAGCATTCCTGAGGTGGGCGCCCGTCATTTTGTCTGAAAGGTCATTGGCTGCCTGATACTCCATTGAGTCTAAGTCCAGACTGTATAAGCAGTGAGACTGGGTACACAACTCCTTACATCAATCTGAGGGCAAGGGGGGTTTTGGATGGGTGGCTGGGTCCCAACTGATTCTCCAGCGTCAGTTGTAATGTTAAATTTTCAGACTTTCTACTTTCTATACGTTGTAAAGTCACATTTACAAACTTACTCGTCAATAAAGGGCTTTTTGATGCTCTGTATGATCTGCATCATTACATCTATTACTTCACTTTCATCTGAGAAAAACATCTGCACCATTTGCAAGTTTGATGACAGTTGTTTCAGTGCATTGCTTTATTAATGTTAGACCAAAGTTTTAGCTTATCAATACTTAATATGCTCAATACATTTTCTTTGTTCAGTATTGTCAACTCATTTGATGTAATATTACCATACATTAATAATCAGATACACAAAACAATTATAAAACGCAATCATTGAAATGTTCAATAAATTTTCTCCAATAAATAGGAGGTTCCTTAAATTAAGTCCCACACTTTTCTGATTAACAAAATAGAGTACTTTACAGGAAATTAATTGCAAGTTACCTTGGCAGTAGCATCCCAGCCAACAATTACTCCCCTATAACCATACTTCTTATGACGGATTACTTGACCAACTCTGAATTTAATGTTTGCTGGTCTTGGGTTCCTGGGCACTGCAGATGCTGCAAATATAAAATACATCAATTGGTTGAATATCACAGAGCATGGAAATATTCATTACACTCTTGATTGTCAAAATTCAATATTGTTCTACTGTCCCAATGAGAAATGAGAAATTATCCCTCATGACCAATTACACAATCCCATTCCACAGTGTCTTGCTTAATCCCAGAGGGTGCAGCTAATGAACAGGTCCAGCATTAGGTTTAGCCATTGAACAAACTTAGGCAATACAATTTCCATCTCTCAATTCATAGTTTTCATTACTCTCTCTGATACATTGTTTATGTTTTCTTGTTTCATCCTGTTCCACTCTGAGTGTGTACAGTATTTTACACACCTGTTTACTTTTACAGTTATTTGTTAGGCTCAGACTTATACTGCGGTTGATCACTATTGCTATAGGCCTTTAGAAGTAACAAAATCACAGATGACAATTTCTATCTGTCAAATTCTTAGTTTTTATTGTTATAGTACTGGCAGATTTTTTTATTTTTCTGACAATCCTATCCTATCCAATTCTCTGAGCGAAAACGTTTAGTTTTATGGCTCACATGTACCTCTTTAATTTTACGGTAAATTGTTAGGATAAGGCTTACGCTGTGTAAATGTAAGGAAAGACCTTGTAATTATCACAAAGAATTCACTGACTGTTATCGCAATATAGTACTCTTTTCTAACAGAGTTACGATACTGATGAGGGTAAGCAACAACAACAAAAAATGAGTTAAATTTCAGTTTTCTAACCAAGTCCGATGGTCAAAGCAAGTACAGTACTGTAGTACAGTAGGTTCTGTACATAGCAGGGCCTATGCCTACAGCTGTGGTCATTTAAAAATGGCGTATGAAGCAGCGAAAGCAAGATTTAGAACCATACATTTACAATGTTGAGCCTAGATACCTTTGTCACGGTGTACTCTTCTCCACAGCAATCTAGTTACAGTACATCATACACACGATGTTACGACAATGAACTAATGAGATTGCTTCATCTTTGGTTGTAATAAATGACAATGTTTCTAAAACACTGTTTAAGTATAGCTTCATGATATCACACTATGTAGCAGGGACTCGAAAGTGAAGCATTAGTTGACATACATTTGCAATGTCACCAAAAACAGAATAGTACTCTCAAAGTACTCTCAACAATTGCCACATCTCAATGGTGAAAATTCCTAGTAAGCTGCAATGTAAGGTAAGGTGATATGAACATACAAGCTAGCAATCAGATAATTATTAGTGGAGTCATCACATGTAGATAATTTAAAATTGGATTCTTTTTGTGCAGTGTACATTACCACATAAGAGCAAAGTTAAGACCATCGACTACGATGATACTGTACTAACTACAGTTTAGTCCCAGTCCGTACCTGATTAGAGGCCAGTCAAAAGATGTCAACAGTTACCAGTTAACCAGGCACCATCCTTGAAGTTTATTAAGTCTGATTGTTAAGCTTTAGTTAATTTAACATGATAGTCCTTTCAAGGCTAACCAAGAAATAGTTTGTTGATTGTAATCTGAATTTGCCTCAACCTTGAGTTTTAGCAGGAAATACTTTGAAGCAACACTAATCTCCTTCTATCATTTGTCTGCAATACATTCATTTGAATTCTTTTCTGCTGCCACTCTGTGACAATGTGGAAGAATGACTGGTAATAATGCCTTCATCATTACAATTACTGTAAGACCAATATGACATCTTGACATAACCTTCACTTCCAAACAATATATAGGCCAAACTACTAAATAATAAATAAATCAATTCAATTTTGTTCCTGGTTTGTCCCCAATAACAGATCTATGTCTTTCACCAACTACTCTCACAATCAGAATTCAATCAACCATTGATTTAATTAAGAACTCTGATCAATGGCAACAGTTGCAATACAGGGTACAAAAATTATCCAAGCTATTATCTAAAGACTTACATCCAAAATTTCCAGCAGGATCTCGCTTTTTTAAAATCTTCATAGCAGTATCATCAAGATCTGCCTCTGCTCCATCTTGATATGTGGAAAGTCCTGATGATGATGTAGTTGTTGAAGTATATTGTTTGGCTTTTTCTATTGCACTATCCTTGTAAGTGGTCATATAGTTCTTTGCATCATGAAACCACTTCTTCCATGTTACTATAGTGAAGATACTGTCCTTCCAAGCTTTTAATTGTGTCACAAATCTGAATGAAATAAACAAATAATTGGTATCATTTTTTCAGGATTCTGCCACAATTCAGTGTAGCGCTACAGTATATGATAGACTTTTACAGGACAGATCACCGTCATTGTTGACAACCTGCACCACAATGAGAGAGTGTTCCATAACTTTAGAAAATTATAGCAACCAGAGCACACACACGCATTGTAGTTTCAATGATTTCATTATGGGATTCTCTTCTGAATCTGACATATTTGCAGTTTTACCCCTCTTGACTCCAAATGACTGTCAACCTCCACCAAAACAAAAGGTTCCTTATACCCAATGTGGCACACCTACATACCAAATATGACATTTTTCCAAGCTTCCGTCAGGACTTAAAATATTGCGTTTTCATGGTTTTTCACAATTTGATGCCTGGTAGTTGTCCAAGCTTCCTTTCACAAGATATCGTGTCTACAAGGTTTACACGATTCACTCCCTGTTGACCCAAAGTGACCTTTGACATTCAGCAAACTTAAAAGGTTTTTGTACTTAATGTGGTACACCATACCAAAAATGAGATTCGTCCACGTGTTCCCTCCTTGAGATATTGTGTTTCAAGATTTTACTACTTGACATCTGTTGGTCCAAAATGACGTTTGACCACCACCAAATACAATAGGGTTTTTGCACTCACTGTGGTACACCTCTAAACCAAATACAGTACAGGTACCTCTAACCTCCACTAAAACAGTAAAATTCTTGTACTCAATGTGGTGCACCAACATACTAAATATCTAATCTATTAAAGCTTCCCCCTTGAGGTATTATATTTCAACATAGGCATGAACCACATACATAAACACATACAAGGATATGATTATCAACAAAACCAAATATAAAGGCCCAATAGGCTTGAAAACATGTCCCCCCCCCAATGTTTTAAACTAGCAACAGTGCAGTCATGGTACAATTAATACCGAAAACTTACTCTTTCACAGTTTGCTGTTGTTTTGTATGTGAGGAGGGTCTCCATCTTTGTGATATGAAATATTGAACTGGAACAATCAGCAGAATTATTCCTAGCTGAACCATCAACGCCCTGTTCACCTGTGGCATAGTTACCTGTTGAAATCCAGAGCCTGCAGATACGGGATATTAAAAGTACTGCATAAGAGTTACAGTAATACCAGAATGCTCTGTGCACAATGAAGAGTTAATACCAGAATGCTCTGTGCACAATGAAGAGTTAATACCAGAATGCTCTGTGCACAATGAAGAGTTAATACCAGAATGCTCTATGCACAATGAAGAGTTAATACCAGAATGCTCTGTGCACAATGAAGAGTTAATGCCAGAATGCTCTGTACACAATGAAGAGTTAATACCAGAATGCTCTGTACACAATGAAGAGTTAATACCAAAATGCTCTGTGCACAATGAAGAGTTAATACATGAATGCTCTGTGCACAATCAAGAGTTAATACCAGAATGCTCTGTGCACAATGAAGAGGTAATACCAGATTGCTCTGTGCACAATCAAGAGTTAATACATGAATGCTCTGTGCACAATGAAGAGTTAATACCAGAATGCTCTGTGCACAATGAAGAGTTAATACCAGAATGCTCTGCGCACAATGAAGAGTTAATACCAGAATGCTCTGTGCACAATGAAGAGTTAATACCAGAATGCTCTGTGCACAAAGAAGAGTTAATAACAGAATGCTCTGTGCACAATGAAGAGTTAATACCAGAATGCTCTGTGCACAATGAAGAGTTAATACATGAATGCCCTGTGCACAATGAAGAGTTAATACCAGAATGCTCTGTGCACAATGAAGAGTTAATACATGAATGCTCTGTGCACAATGAAGAGTTAATACCAGAATGCTCTGTGAACAATGAGTAAACACTATATCACACTTATGCCCTGTAGGTGTTATATATACAGTAAGCATACCTTCAACCCCCTCAATTTTTTTATTAGACGGCAGATCCCCCCCCTCCCCAGTTCCGTCACCACTGATCAGAATTGGTTCATGTCGACCACAAGTCAGGCCACTGCTGAAGGGCTGTTCAGTTTTGACATCCTTCAAATTCATAGGCTTTGGATCATCGATCAATTCAAATCAAAGATGCCAAGGTAAGTATTTTCCATTTTTTCCACTCAGCAAAAACAAATTTTTGCCAGGACAATTTTTACCTATAAAAATACCAGTAAAAATGACCTGTGACAAAAACTACCAACACTGTAAATGTCCTCTCGGAAAATAAAGTGTCCCCTATGACTGGTATGTTACCATCATGTTGCTGGCTGAACTGTACAGTAGGTGCAACATTCTTAAAATCAGCATGCATTAGCAGACTAAATGTTTATGAGTATAGTACAACCAGAGTAGAACTGCTCTAACTGATTTTTAAGAATCCAAAGCTACACCTTTGTCACCTGTCTTGGTCACAGACAAGCAGTAAATCAATTTGATTAATAAAGTATCAAGCACTTCATTATTCTGAGTTGCATTTTGCCTTTAACATTTTTGATGCATCATTCCAAGGCACTAATCACTGTAAAAAAAAGTGGTCACAGTCATTTCATAATGGTTATCTTGATGTCTAAAGAAAAAAAGGTTCTCTCCAAAAATGAAGTGTCTTCTCTCACTGGTGGGGTTGAGTGGAATCCCAGTATCCAAGATACTAGCAGCAGTTTTTCACAGTCAAGTATTAACATTGCCAAAGGCTGATTTTGTTCATTGACAGTACCAGTACTTTTGAAACTGTCATGGTGTCGCCAAAATTTATCGGTACCGGTACCGCATCTCAAACACATAAACAAAAATTATTTGTTAAACGTAGGGATCTAAGTTGTCCAAAAAGAATACAGGACTCTATGGTTGAGTTTCTGTTTGAGTGAGTGTGGTGAATCATGATGTTATTGCCACACGGGTGTGCATTCGAGCAGAATCCACATCTGAGTGAGCATGGTAGTTTAATGTGCTAATGTGAAAGGTCATCAATGTTTACAGGTCAGCTGGCCATTTTATGAGTGGGGATGCACCGGATATCGGTTTTGGCCTGACTACCTGGCCGAAGAGTGAAATATAATCTGGTTCTAGCAGGATTTTAATCAAAGTCCGGCCAGATTTTTTCTACATACAAATTTTCTAACCAGAAGATGTTGGTATGAAATCAGCATACTGTATCTCTCAGAAATTATAAGAAAAGATATGGAAAGGTAGGTTTTAACAATAACAGTTTAGAACAATAAATGTATCACTCTGACCATTTAAGTTACATGTTATGGTAATGAAACAAATTGGATTGATTTTAAAATACATAATACAACTTAAGAGCAGTTTTTTTCCATACAGTACTGTATGTGTGTGGATTGTCCTTTTATGTAACAGTATTTTTCAGGTGCTTTAGGCAGAGCTGGAAAAAATTGGGAAGCCGGCACATTCCAGGGGAAATTTTGCGTCTTGCAGGAAATCCTTGTGACAGTGAAAAAAATACAATCATGCAAAAAAAAGAAGATAAAAAACTATTTCTTCCACCTTGCAAAAGTCCTACCAAGGACCAAAAATAGAAAAATCCCTTTTAGAGCATCCAAAAATGTTTTCTCCCAATCTTTTTCATTTAATGATCATTCAAAACTCAAACCCCTACACCAATCAGTCTTGTGCATACTTCCATATGCAGGCAAAGAGCCTGTACAGTACAGTATGTACTTGCAATGGAACTTTGCTACCTTTATAACATGACAGGTGTGCAGACTGGCCTGGAAGCAGAACACAGCACAGATTCAGAACGTACAGGCAGATGGGCTCAAAACTGTACGTAAAAGCCTTACTTAGCTCATTTTTTTCCAGCCTTTGATCAATGAGGTTTCTTTTTGGCAGGAATTACAGGAAAGTGTCAATTTAATTTTCTACCAACAAGCATGTTTCCAATTTGTAGTAACAACATTAAAAAGTGCATGTAATCCACTCATCTTTTTTGTTGCCCTCATTTACCTTATGTGATGGAAAGTACATGTATCATTAGCCACATCAGCCCTGCAACTGTTTATCCAGACAGGTATATTGTATCATGGAATATTGCACCTCGTTCTCTCCATTTGTTTTTGCGTCTTGCAACTACTGTTATTTAATTTAAATCTTTCATTGTTGCTAACTGTTTTCTTTTTACTAAAATGCTAACTTGTGCACGATATGCCCTGTAAAGTACCCAGCTTTCATGTACACCATTTGAAGCACGTCGACATTTTTTGTAACTCCTAATCGCAGACTGTTCCATACCCAGGTATATCGGTATATCGACACAGCTTACAAAGAGGCTGCAGCAGTGCAAGTGAGTTGTATTTAACTAACTGTGTGAACTTGAGAGTGCCAGCTCCTTATCAGACACCAAGATGCATGAATCACATTGGAATTTGATGAGATGTACGACGTGAGCAGCATACACAGTGCACACGCTGAAGAGGCAAGACCATATTAAATGTTTTCAAAATATCATTTTGGCATATCGCTTTTACTTCCAGGCTTATTTGCACATACCAAGCTTGTTTTGATCATGGTACAGCCCCAGTGGGGCTTCATCCCTCTACCCCACAAGGGGCCCTATGGCGAGTCCCTTGAATCCATGTTGGCTTAGCAATCGCTTTGCAATCAAATGATGCCTACCGCCCCGTGTTAGGTCTGCTAGGAAATCCTACTACATTGTAATTAGCCTCCCGGCAAATTTACACTTTTTCTAGCCATGCCTTTAGGTACAATACCACACATGTATCCTGCAAAGATGAGAAGCAATCTCATTATCTCACGATGTGGTCTATCCCAGAAATTATTAATAAGGTAGCAAGCAAAGTGAAATCTTTGTATTTCATGGTACAAAGGTTCTTTTGCTTGGTACAATACTTTACATTCAAAGTTGACATGCTTTAAACCTGGACTTGGCTGAAGTCAGCACCAAGTCCACTATTGAAGGGACTTTGGCTTGGTCTAAACTCAAGCTACAGCTTGAACTTTTTCAGAGGGATGGAAGCACTGGATGGGGGGAAGGTTTTCAACAAAGAGATAGGGTTTAAATACTGAAAATGAAGGGCGTGAAAGTGAGCTCAAAAGTTTCATTTTGGTGAAAACAGAGGGCAGTCATTGAAAAGACAGGTGTCATGCAGGGCCCAAAATATGATCTAAGTGTTGATCAAGAGATGAAACCATGTTTAGTTTAGCACAGAGTAATTTTCAACTTTTGAAAGATTTCTGTAAGAGCATCCTAGCAAAGGCAATTCTGAACTACAGGTAGCCTGTTGTGTAATGTCAACTTTAAAATGACTTAAAAATGTGCAGCAACTATTTCACAATATTACACCAGATTCTACCCACTGGTACTTCTACTGGGGATATCATGATTGGCAGCTCCCAACAGGAGTGGCCAGCTGAACTTGGGTTTAATTTTTTACCAGAAAGTCCAAAGGCATTATGGTTTTGATGATTCAGTTATGAGTATGCTGAGTCTGACATATTGCATGAGCTGATGACGTGCAACATGCTTGGCCAAAAATGTCTCAGTAATGTCACAATTGCAATGTAGCAACAACTATAGTACACACTACACAGTAAAATTTGTTACTCAACGATGATGACTGAAAAGTAAGCCTATCAGGGCAACAAGCCACCAGCATACTAAATAAGATATACTGTATGGCCAAGGTTCCTGTCTTGAGATTCAATGACTACATGGTGTTCAATGATTGACTCTTGATTGAGGTAAATGGCATCAGTCACCAAGTATAACCTACAGTATGCATTTGCAATCAACATTACACTTGCCACTTCACCTACATAACAAATATCACATACAGCCAAGCTTCCCTTCTTGTGGTAAAATGTTTACAAGGTTTTCATTATATGAACCCTGTTGACCCCAATGACCTTTGACTCCAACCAAAACCAAAGGGCTGTTTGTACTGTAGTTGATAGTGTATCAAATAATCTGTCCAAACTTCCCTTCATGAAGTATCATCCTTGCAAGTTTTTCAGTTTTTGACCCCTGTTGACCCCTCATGACCACTGACCTCCACGTAAAGTGACAGGGTTCTTCATCTCACTATGATTAACCAATACATTAAGTATGAAAAGTATTCATCAATCCTAACTAGAGATATTGCATGCACAAGGTTTCAGTATTTGGTGACTAAATATGCCCTTTTACCTCCACCAAAAGCAATAGAATTCATCCACCTATTACGACAAAGCACATATGTAAAACTATCTGTCATTCCTAACTTGAGATATTGTATGCACAATGTTTCCAGCATTTGACGCCTAGTGAAGCCAGATGACCTTTGATCTCCACCAAAAACAATAGGATTTTCATCTAAATGTGACAAACCTACAAAGTATGAATGGTATCCATCATTCTTATCAGGAGATATAACATGCACAATGTTGTCAGTATTCGACCTCTGGTTACCCCAGATAAACCAAATAGTATAGGGTTCTTCCTTTTAATATTGCAAGCCCACACACACAGTATGAAGAAAAACCTTCATTCCTATATGGAAATATTGTGTACACAATGTTTCCAGCATTTGACGTCTGATGACTCCAGAATATTTTTTACCTCCACCAAAAACAATAAGGTTCTTTCTTTTAATGTGACACCCCTATATACCAAGTATGTATGAGCATCCATCATTCCTATCTGGGGATATTGTGTGAAAAAATTTTTCCAGCATCTGATCTCTGGTGACCCCAGATGACCTTGGACCTCCACCAAAAACAATAAAGTTCTTCCTCTCAATATGACACCCTAACATGCAAAGTATGTATGGGTGTCCATCTTTCCTATCTGGAGATGTTGTGTGCACAAAGTTTTCAGTATTTGACCTCTGGTGACCCCAGATGACCTTTAACCACCACCAAGATAGGGTTCATCATCTCAATATGGCAGAGCTACATACAACCTATGAAGAATATACATTACACCTATCTGGAGTTTTCCGTATTTGACCTATGGTGACTCCAGATGACCTTTGACCACCACCAAAAAAGGGTTCATCATCTCAATAAGGCAAAGCTACATTCAAAGTATGAAGAGTATACATTATTCCTATCTGGAGTTTCCAGTATTTGACCATTGGAGACTCCAAATGACCTGTGAGCTAACCAAACACAATAGATTCATTTTTTTCAATATGATAGACCTACATGCCAAGTATGAAGAGTGTTGGAGGTACGGTGTTATTGTATTGGTGGCACTTGTCATGAATTAAAATCTGTCACTTGTCTCATGTCACGTCACCCCTTTGCCTCGCTTGAGAGACCCAATGTTGTAAGTTTCTTCGCATTTCATTCGAAGTTGTATCTTGACACATGATTTATGCATTATTAGTCTTTAGTTTAAGCATTTTGGCACAGTAATGTTTGGGTAAAAGTTGGGTAGCTTGTAAGGGGTACTGGTTGAAGGTCATTTCTCTGCTTGAATATGAGCCCTGTATATGCATGGCCTAGGTTGTTGAAACCATCATTCTATATGTGTGGTAGGGTGCCATGTGATTCGCTATAAAGGCAATTTAATGGTATGATATATGAGCCGCAGGCATTGCGGACCATGCTGTTGGGGCCTTAGTGTGTCGGGATACAAGCTGTAAATGAGAAGGGAATTTACAGTAGCGATTGTTCTTGATTCATTCATTATTGCATTCAGTTATGGTATAATGCCCAGGAGATGATGGGTTTAAGAAAGTTGTAGTCTCTGACAAGTTCGGCATAAACTTAAAGCAGTATTGTGAATCATTGATTGAGTTGTATGATGAGGACTGTGAAGTTGTTACATGCTAGGTAAAGATGTTATTATTGATTGTTGCACCTTTATGTTAGTACTTTAAGAGTATCAGTTGTTTATCCTTTGCAGATTGAACCATCATCGTTGCAGTTGTATCATACAGCTTGCCTAGCTGAGTCTAGCGTCGTATTTCATATGTTATCAACACTGTTATGTTGTCGTAGTGCAGTGCTACGGATGAGTTCAATACATCATGGTTATGAAGACAACTCAAGGCTTTGAGTGAGCTATCGTGTTTAGTGTCAGCTTGTAAATGGACGGAGGCAATTGGGGCTGTGTTTGTTCACCGTTAACAAAGAGTATCCATTATTCCTACCGGGAAATATTGCATGCACAAAGTTTTCAGCATTTTGACCTCTATACAGATGACATTTGACCTCCATCAAAGACTATATATAGGGTTCTTCCTTTCAACATGACAAACCTACATAACAAGTATGAGGAATATCTACCATTCCTACCTGGAGATATTGCAAGCATAAGGTTTACAGTATTTGACCTCTGGTGGCCACAGATGAGCTTTGTCCTCCACCAAAAACAGCAAGTTTTTCCTCTCAATAAGACACTCCTACATACCACGTATGAAGAGCATCCATCATTCCTATCTGGAGATATTGTGTGCACAAACTATAAAGTGTCACAAACACACATGCACACACCATCATGACTGCATAGGTTGCTGTTTTCAACAAAACCAAAAATGATGAAATAATTTTAGTTGTGTATCAATTGAAGTATGATTTATCTTGTACCTAGTCCATAAGTCCTGTGCAAGGTTGTACTGTAGTTGCAATCATGAGCAACCTGGCCAGGATTTGTAACACCCATCTGGCATTGGCGATCAGTTTACACTTGTACTGCCATGCATGTGGTCACAAAATGTTCAGTAGTACTAAAGTTGATGGGAGAAGCAGCCAGTAGAGTTACCATGAAAAAAAAATTGTAAGTACTTTCCCATAACAGTGCATGCCCAACAAAGAGTGTTCTAGGGGTGCTACTCCTTAGACCCCTGCCAGAGCATTGCCCCTGGACCCCACCCAGCAGCCCATGTGCAAGCCAGAAATGGTTAATTCCTTTGCTTGTAACTGCATTTAAAATATTTAGCAGCAACTCTAAAGCTGTGCATCATAACAATGTTCCATTTTGAAAGATAGAGTGTACAACAGGCTTGGGGCGATTACATCTGAATGTAATCGATTACGATTACAATTACTTCAAATTATATGATTACGATTACAGCTAAAATTAAAGTAATCGATTATGATTACAATTACATTGCAATGTAATCATGATTGCAATCGTGATTACATTTTTTTGTTACATCTTATCTATAAGTATATCTCTAGACTTCTATACAAAGAGAAGACATACTGTATAACAAGTTTGGGATACAGTCCAGTTATCTCAGTCTTCTTTTAATTTGTGATAGGCCAACACCATTATGATTTTGCACCTTAAAGCAGTGCTATCCAAGTGCGGTTTTAGGGTGGCCCTGCCAACCAAATGACACACCAACTGAATCGCCCCATACAAAACACTGCCCAATGCGCCCATTCTTCAAAAATGCTTGGTTCGGCCGAAAAAGTTGACAAAAGGTTGCTGACATTTCAAATACTGTAAAACCAAAATTGTCTCTAAGTGGCACAATTTTGCATCTCAATTATCACAACTTTCTGGAGGTAAAGTTGAAACCTGTGTTGGGTGATTGCTTAGCGATCATGTATGTATTCAATGTGTGACTGCATCTCTCTCTTAAAAATCTGTTGAAAACACTGTAAAGATTTATTTCTCATGAGTCTAATATGCGAAACAACACACAAGTTACATTGAACAGCACCATGCAAATACCAGGAAGGCACCAGAATGTACAAAAACTACCACAAGGTGTAGTATCTCTTGTCTCAACACACATGGAAGGTTAATTTAATATACAGTAGATCAGTGAAACTAGCATTAACTTTGTGTGTTGCATTCAGGCTTTCCACTGCCCTGTAAGCCACATACTGTAGGAGGAAATACGGAGAGTGAAAACACGTTTTGGAATATTGACTGAATTTATCATTAAAATGTAAAATAGCCACATGAAAATCTATCAAATATTGACCAATTTACAAATTTCCCTTTGACAATTTTGTCATGATTAAATTTAAACTAAATTTCCAAATTTGTGTTATCCAGAGATGGGCTCACCTGATATGCGTTTCATATTATCCTTTGTTCACCATTAAGAATTTTATGTGACCTTGGGGCTTTACTTTGAAAGCAGGCATTTTTTTCTCTAAAAATGTTGGTATCACTTAAAAACAACTGACACTATGCAACACTCTAAATCATGTGTTAAATTTGCATTTCATCCAAAGAACGTTTATCTATATTTTTATGATTTCATCTATCACACCTTAAAACGCCACATCTCAAAAACAGTAATAGATCCAAAACACGCTAAGGATTTCTCTCTACAGCTTCCAAATGCAGCTACAGTAGCTCTTGTCTAAATGTTTGCCATGTGGTCTTGAAGTTGGCAAGTTCCAGGTCTGGATTCAGACATTTCAAAGGGGAGGGGGGGCTAAACACAGAGAAAGAGAGAGTGGAGGGGAATTTTGGGAAGACTACGCGGAGCACCAGCATCGCATGGTATGAAGCGCACCAGGAAACTTTTAAAGTACTTGCTAGATTTCCAGCTAATGTATTTCCACAAGTAAGCTCCTAGAAATACTTTCTTTGATGGAAAGCTGTTCTTCTTAGCATTATTAGAATTCACTTGCAGTTTTCACTTGGAACCTTCACAACCAGGGGCATTACATGGGTTGTTTGCAAGGTGGAAGTTGTGATATGGAAATAGTATGCCTCTACTACAGTAGTTAATCCATTATGCTATTTTTTGAATATTGGGTAATGTTGTTGTGGCAAAAAAGGTGAGGGCTTCTGAACCCAGAAAATTCCCACCCTACATGGATCCATACCTGTACTTTTACCTTTTGACATATTGCACAGGCATTTCCATGAGATAAACTTTTGGACAAAATCATCCAACATGTCCACTGTGTGGCTTGGCAACATTCATCAGCAAGAACTTGGCATGTGCTTATTTAATACCATGGTGCTCCAGTGACACCAGTGACCATAAGGAGCAACATGTCCTCATCAATTGACCGCACAGTTTAACTTTTCTGCAAACATTAGGAATAACACCATTCTTGGACTTATGGAAATACCAGAAAAGAGAAAACAGGAAACCAAAAAAAAATAGGGCTTATAGGGCAAATTTGACAAAAAGGACAGATTTACAGGGAGAACAAAAACACTTAAAGAGTTTTTATAGGGTCAGTAGAATGCCTGAGCAATTGCTCAAGTTGACAGCTACTGTTTCATTTAACTTTTGTTTCATATGAAGTCAACCAGTTGTGTAGAATGGCTCATGAGCGGACAAAATGTGCAACACATCTAATTCCTGCTTGTGCCAACACAGACCCAAGTATGCCAAAGTGCAGAAGTTGAATCTCATGCACTTATTACTCTGACTGCCCCACTGGAGCAACCAACAAAGCTGGGAAAACTAAACTGTAGTCACCCCAGGAGATGTAACAAGCACTGAAAATATTGCTTAAATATCTTCTACTTCTCTTGCACTTCTTTTATAAATTTAACTTCAATGCTATCATTATTAAACCATGATTATGATTACTTTGCCATTGTAATCGATTACGATTAAAATTACTTTTCAATTTTTGCACATGTAATCGATTACGATTACTTTGGAAAATGTAATCAATTGTAATCGATTACAATTACTGATTACGATTACCCCAAGCCTGGTGTACAATTCCATTTTGAAAAGCATGGTAAAAATCCAGTCCAAATAAAATCAAGCCTGATTTTAAGAATCAATTAAATCATTTAAGATTGTACGATCTGGCCAAATCCGGTCTCACCAGGTGTAAAAATCAAAATCCAGTGCATCCCTATTTATGAGATCGAGGGTCACGCAGCTACCAATTGTGTTCATGTATTACAAACTTTGACCCAGCACAGTGGATTTGACCTACCAGGTTGGTGTATCAAACTCAGTGGATCTTAAACATGAGTGAGTGTTGCTAATCCACATTCCCATTAGAGTTTGATCTCGGGCGGCAGATCAAGATGCACCGCACTCACTCATGACTTCATTTCTGACAACATCTGTCCAGTTCACAGAGGATCAGGCAAAATAAACATCATCCCTGGTCAAGTAGCTGGAATTCTAAGAGGAAGCAATTTATACATTATTAATGCAGGCTCAGAATAGACACTCATCCCTATTCACCAAATTTTGTTGTTTTTTCAATCTATACTACTTCATAAAATGTACCAACTGAGTCAAAAGGGGCGCTGTCATGGGTTGGGTTGGGTTTGATTCAGAGTTCGGTTTACGCAACATTTGTCCAACCATCTGGTTTAGCGTGCAGTGCTCATGATCCTTTTTCAAGTGCTGGGGGACTGGATTGTTTCCCTACTGACCAACTCTGTTGCTTGTGCACAGCACCATACACACAATGGGAGTAAGTACAAAGTTTTACGTCTTTTTGAACCCAGTCCTCTTGGGTAAAATGTGCTCTGCTGTTGGACCACGTACCCAGTCAAGCCATTGGGATATGCAGAAAAAGTGTTTTTCATGACGCACTCACAAAATTGCCACTCTGCCAGGTTAAGTGGACGCTCAAAACTTCAGGATTACTTTCTCAACACCTCAGACAAACCCAGCACCAGACTACAGTATTGCTTAAGCACAAATGGTCGGCAGGAGAGCACCTACATCACTCAACATTTTAACTCTGAAGAACAAATGCACAAATCTTGATGCAGTTGAGGCGGCATTAATTTCAATGTATAGGGTCTTTAGTACCTGGCAGACTCAGAAACTTAGTTCAAAGCAGTCCAATATGAACAAATAATGCAAATTTTGGTGGTATTTCATCGTGGAAGTTTTACCATAGAGAAAAGGGAAAATAAACGTAACCATAAGATGGTTCTAGATGCAAACTTCGGGTTTAATGTCAATAGTAGTTTTCTTCACCACTAACAACTGCACATCCTTGTCTGTGGTTTAAGCCCCATCAAAATTTACTGGGCATACTGTACAATTTTACCTTTGCTTCATGAAATACTGTAGATCAGTCAATAGATGCTACAAATCAGCCATTTTGTTTCAACAGCATCTTCCAGAGGCGGTAACACTGATTGTACTTCAAAAGCTTCCCACGCATCCATAATTGCATGTAACCGTTTTTATAAGGCGTTAGCACTAAATGGCACCCTAAGATGTACTCATCCCTTAAGAATTGAAATTTATCACACTCGAGAAAATCTAGTAAGATTAGCCTCCCAATTTAGCTCCTCCTCTTACCGCCATGATCTAACTGGAGGAGTGGTAATTTTGCATTTTATCAACAAATGAATCCTAGCATCCCTCTTCAACCTAGGACCTAAAATTTCCAAACACACTAAAGGTACTAATAATGGAGTACCATTATGACAAACCATCAGCATTGAACAAAAGAATCTGTAAGAAAAGAAGAATTTTGCAGATTTCATAAAATGGGCTATAGGGTCCACATGAGTCCACCGACCCTATTTCATGAACACTGTGAAGGTACTGTAACATTTACAGAGTATCATTACAACAAAACAATCAACACTGTACAATAGAATCTGTAGACTGAGAATCATTTTGCAGAATTTCATAAAATGGGCAAATCTGTCCACATGGGACCTTGGAACAAAATTCTGCATACCCTGAAGGTACCACTACAGGAGTATCATTTTGAAAAGCCATCAAAATTGCGCAAGATAATCTGTAGGAAATGAAGCATTTTGCGTAATTTCAGAAAATGGACGAAAGGGTCCACATGGGTTTTGGACCCGCGATTCCTGTAGACCTGGAAGGTACCACTAATAGAGTATCATTACCACAGACATCGACATTGTACAATGGAATCTGTAGGCGGAGCATTTTGCAGAACTTCAGACAGATAGACAGATAGAGAAACGTCGCATGAACGAAATATTTTGTGAAAATGGTGTGAAATTATTTGAACATTTTAAATAATTTAGTGAGATGTATAGTGGATAGCCTACCTGGGCAGTTGTGTTATTTCACCACCCATTAAAGTGAATAGTTGGGAGATTTTTGTAAATTATGGAGTTCATAAAGGACCGTTTCAATGATACAGTATTTAATTGTCAGTCAGTCTAGAGACTTATAACAGTTAGATTCAGGGTTTGAAAACTGTCACTCTGCAGATTGGTTTGCTTACACAGGACTAAGATTTATATTTCCAATGGACATTGTATGTAAGAAATGGGGTGTGCAGAACCCTCCAGAAATGTTTGCTAATTTATTGTTTTCTTCATAAATTGAAAAATATCAAACATGAGTGTAAAAGACCAACACATTATACAAAATGAATAATTTATTTTACCTTTCACTAAAGACTACACATGGATTGAGTATTTTAGTGCATGTTTGAGTGGATGTACCGTATATTCCCTATTAAAAGGGACATTTAATAGGGCGTTACATTTTTGAAAAGGGGGGCGTTTATTTGAGGGTATATTTTAATAAAAAATTACCTGTGTTTCAGAAACTCTGTCATGTCGTGCGTGGATCTACGTGTGAAAAGGTAAACCTATTTGACATTGTACACAGTAGGCTACTGTTGTAACATATAAGCTTAATCTGTGGTTTAGGCCTGTAGCGCGAGGAGGCCTCGGCCTACGCAGTTGTTAAAAACTTTGAGGGGGGGCGTTTATTAGGGAATATACGGTATGTACTGAATTTGTAACGATTGAGGAGGCCATGTGTTTGTTCTCTAAGGTTTATAGTATAGTCACAATCGATTGGTGTACAGCTGGTGACAATGACAGAGCTGGATTCTCTGCAGACAACAGTGAGGTGGCATACTGTAGCTGCCAACTTTTGGTCAACAAAAATAGCAACGTGGCTGTTAGTAATGAATGACATTCTGGGGGAGAGTTTAAGGGGAGGAAGTGTCCCCCTCTCCTTTTGAAAATTTTTTGTCCATGTACACTGGGTTAGATGCAAAATGGCACAACATTTGGTGCTAGATTTAAAAGAAATCTTGAAAATCCCCATTTTTAATAAGGTTCCTCATTTATTTTTCTTGCTACTTAAAATATTTTATCTCAGATTTTATGGGGGTGGTTTACAGCATGTGATAACTTTCTAGAGCAGGAACACTGTTTAATCTCAACATTGCACTTCTGGTTGTTTAATGCTTCTTTAAAGGATGTTCTGAACATGTTAGAAACAGTTCAGTAATATGGTTGAGGAGATTAACAAGAGACCAAGGGCACTGCTGTTCCTTGTATTGATGTGATGTAAATTATGAAGAAAATAGGCTATTTCAAATGGTGGAATAGCCTCCACAATAAGCTTACTAAGATTAAGCTGGACTAGCTTTATCAGATCTACAGCACATTAGACCAGCCCTAACATACACACAGTCATGATAATTACCCATACCAAACCTTACTTAATATTTCATGATCACTAGAATCATTTACCTCTGATAAATGTGATCATTAAAAATCCTACCAATCATTGAGATTAACATTTCCACACTAATGTGGAATCCATGTGAAATTTGACACACAACATTACATGTGGCAAAGACATCTACCATGTGGATACCATGCTTGGTGTATGTATGTGCAAATTATACAGAAGCTGATGCATGCATGTCCCAGGTTGCCACAGTACAGTGTGTTCGCCGACACATTCTATACATACACAGTACAGCTGGCAGTTCTTCTGTCAAGCAGACTTACAGCACATGGAATTTTAGCAGGAAAAAAGATGTGTTCAACATAGACTAAAGCAAATGCTAGTCTACTTGTAAAAGACTACATAAGTAAATTTCACACATCACAGTCAACAAAATACTTTGCGTCAATGATACTGTAGATACAGCTGGAAATATCAGTCATGTTTTTGCTTCTTGCATTTTTTTTGGTTAACACAATGTTGAAACACTATTGCTGGAAAATCGGGTGGCAGGAGTTTGAACTATTTTCGTCATTTGTAATTTTTTAGCTTTAATTCCTAATCGGATTGAAAAATTTGCACAGATTACACCTCAATTGTAACAGATGGCAGATATAGTGTAGGTTCAATGGAACAGAGGGACATGGTAATCCCCCACAACTTTTGAGAATGCATTCTGTGGAATAAAAGTTTGCCCATGCTCTCCAGCAAATTTGGCGCATTAAAATAAATGCATGCTTCTGATGAGCCATACTGTACAAGTTACTGCACTACTACCACAGTATTTAGAGCAGGGCCATTACACACTTAAGTCACAGCATATGAGGAAACTGTAACTTAAAGGTCTCCCTCTCAAACAAATTCAGAATGTACTGCCTTAAAAAAACGCTAAAGACACTAAACTAGCAACACAGCAAAAGCCACATACACTTGTGTGTATATGCCAGTTCTGCAAGAAAATGACAAATTTCAAAATGCTGCCCAAAACGATCCTCAAACGGATTAAAAATGAATATGAAATAAGTAGGTTTTCTCTCTGAGCACAATGATAGGTGTGTTCATTATTTCACTGAGAAACAAAGGAAAATGCTAATTTTGGATCGACAAGTAAGTCACAGACTAGAGTTGGTTACTCTTTGTGACTTATGTGATGTCACATAAGTTACACTTTTTAAATTACTATCATTATGAAGTAGTTTGGTAAAATACTTTCAAATGAGGATTTTTTTTTCTTCTCTAGTATTCAGCATTCCACTAAAAAAAATTTCGCTACTTTTGTCACTTCATTTACATTTTGAATAATATACCAAAATCTACATCATGCACTAATCCATTGCCAAATTATCTTCTATCTCTCGTTTTCTTTGATTAAAGTACGCCATTTTGTTTGTTCCACAATCAATGCAAATTCATGCAGTCACATAACATCAAAAGTTTAATGACCACAAAACAGTACCAGAAAATGAAAATTACATACGTTACTGTAGCTTCTGAAGATAAAAAATTGAAAGCCCTCAACTGCATTTTAATTTTACCATGCAAGGACCACATTTCATGAAATGGCTCAGCACAGAACTTATTTTTTTTCATCACTTTGAAAAAGCACTTACAGTAGAAACTACCAATACTACAATTTACCAGTGCTGATGTACTGCGAACACCTGTATACTGATTTTTCTGCAATTCTGGTACCACCCAACCCTACTGACTAGTATACTTTGACATCATGTGGTAAGCTGACCAGTGCATGGGCGTGCCATTTTGAAAATCAGCATGCATTAGTAGACAGACTAGATATTTATCAATAAATTGCAGTATAAAACTACACTAACTAATCTTTGTATCTCAGAATCCAAAACTTTATGTACTCATGGCACCTGTTTGGCACAGAAAAACTACTGTAGCCAAGGGCTAGGCCAATAAAGCATTACACCCTTTGGAATTCTGGGTTTTATTTTTATTAGTACATCAAATGGTATTTTATTGTAGATTCACCCCAATCAGTATCAGGGATGAAATTTAGCGGTCGTCCGGTCATCCGAGACGACCAAAATTTCTGTAGGAAGACCAAAGTTACTACCTCGGGTGGTCCTTTGGACGACCAAATTTTACCCCTGGTCATTTATATTGTGACACAATGCCTACAACCCAACACCAAGATGCAACCAAAATATTTAACATGCATGAACTCCATTCCAAAACACATCTGTTGTCTTTCACAAAAAAACCACCAAAACAACCTGAAATCCACGGTATGTACAAAGCCAAACAAAGAGCCTCAGTGTATGATCACCTTTCAACTGATTTTACTATAAGGGACATGCAGATACTGTACACAGCAAGTAGAAGATAAATGACTCGCAGTCGAAGAATGTGGCCATTTTTCTTGCTGAAATACTGTGCAATCTGTGCCACGTGCAAGGAGAGCTGGTGCACATATTGTAGAGTCTCATGGAGTTTTTAAACCCCCATAATTTGGGCTAGTCCACGTAGTACTTAATTCAACCAATCACAGTGCAGAATTTTCCTGCTGGCCTACAGTGTATTTGAAATTAATAAAATGGATTGTTCCAACAGAGGGGTGAAAAATATTTTAGAACTGCTTGATTCTCCACGATTATGTTCTGACGCCGGTGTGAAAAAGAAATTCCTTGGAAAGGAGAGTGGACTGGTGGAATGAGTTGACAGTTGAACCAAATAGGATTCAGATAAGCCACTCAGATGATGAGTGTCTTCTGTTTAGGTGTGTGTTCAATAGACACTTCATGCGTACGACTGTCAGATTTTGATTCAAAAGGAATGAATTTTCTAAATAGTTATAGTACCGTTCAAGATTAGTAATGCATCGTATTTTGATTTGAAACAAACAGAGATTTTCTTCTATATGATATATACTTTACAGCACCAATGATTCTAGATATTGACATTTTTTTAATTATCAAAGTGAAAAGGTGGAATTTTATCGGCTTCCTTCTGGAAACCTTCCCCCCCCCCCTTCCCTTTGGAGAAACCCTGAGCATTACTTTTAAGTTACAAGTCAGTAGTATTTATAATTTAGTTGAGGAAAGTTTCAACCTGTATAAGAAAGACAAATAAAAACATGGTCTTGAATGAGCAAAATACACATTTTGCACATTTCTTATTTTTATAACATGTCCTTTGTGGAGGACGACCAAATTTTTGGGAGGACGACCAAATTTTTGGGAGGACAACCAAATTTTCAGTTGCTTAAGGATCATCCCTGAGTATAAATAATGTTGCTCTGGCAGAAGACTGATTTTGTACATTTCCCTACAGGGGCAAATTTTATCATCATGATACACATAAAAATCAGCATGTATAATGTAGCCTGCAGGGCTTGCGTAGGGTACTGTTGCTTGGATACTTGTCAAATCTTACTTGTGACTTGTTTCCTACAGTACATAACATAACATAACAAGTTTATGGACGAAGGAGGGCAACATGGGTTACTTACGGAAATTGATGACAAAGTAAAGAACTTTATTTTTCACCCAATTGAGACTCACTGACAAACCCTGTAAAACAACCCATAGACCAGCAGCTGACAAACAATTGCTACTGAACTATGAGTATGAAGTGTGAAGGTGGCCTAGTGGAGTGGTGGGCTATAGCACAGGCATCCACATGGCACTGTAGTACTACTAGCCTAGAGGCTAAGCCCGTTCTACAAGGAAGGGCACTACTTCTACTGCTTCATTTTGGCCTATTTTTACATCCTCACACCGACTACAAACATTACTTAACCCTCAATATCCGACCATTTAATGTATTAGCACATTTTACGCACCTGTGACCTCCAACGTATTCATAAAATCACTTTTAGAGTGAGTTATTAGTACAAATTTGCCATTTGCTGGGCAAGCAGTCCGCCGCCATTTTTGTTGGTTGTCGGGCAGTTTGCTTGGCTGGCTATTAATACCTTCCTATCCATGAAATGCAATGAGCACAAGTAGTGCCCCACCTTGTAGATATATTGCATACAAGGCACAGCCTTCGCTAGAAATACAGTAGCATGGAAGCCCCAGTTTTTGTGCAACAACGTTGGTCAATAACTAGCGATTCCCTAATTGAAAGATAGAATGCAATGGAAAAGCACACGTAGGCTTCCACTTTTTGACTGCTTGTCTCACCCTGTTAGAGTTGAAACTTTCAGGTTATCCTTAAACTTTTGCTGCAACAATGAAGTTAACGTCTCATCACTCCGTCAACAGTGCATTTGTTCCCATATTTTCATGCACCGTAATGATATGCAACCTTTTTAGCTCAAAAAAGTACAAACTAACCCCGAACTTTATTAACTATGCTTGCAGCTTTCTGCTAATAGTTGAAACATTGGGTCAATATAGTACTAAAAGGTCTTCTACAGGGATCGGTTGTTTAGCACTCGAGGAGCTTGTGACAAATTTCACAAAAATGGTGGATGCACGAAAATAGGGGAACATATTAAACTACGTGGGGGGTCTCTGTGGTCTATAGTAGTTACTTACTTAGTAACAACTGCCAGCATATAGCATGGAGGTACCATGAGTTGATCACCTAACAAACATTTTAATCCTAAAAATATGAAAACATTATTATAATGTATATGTATAACTTGACAGAAATATTCATAAATCTGCCCATATCACTCTAACACCTTTTGGTTGTTCTAAAAATGAGGGCGCAACTTTAGAATCTGTACCATACTCGCTAGCTTCAATTCGATTGTTCGATTCAGTCCACCGCCATTCTTGAATAGCAAATGATGAATGGATTGCCTAATTAGCATTAGTAAACAGAGTTAGGGGATCAGGTTGGGGATCGGGTTAGGGGATCAGGTAAGGGGATTGGGTTAGGTCTCATGATTCAGGGTTAGGGGATAGGGTTAGGAGATAGATATGGAAACACTGTTATATGACTAGGTTGGATTACACTTTTGTGTATTGTTTGCATTTTCGAACACTCAACCACCACATCCGCTCTTGCAGCGTAGTGGGTTATGCATAAGACTTATGATGCAGCTGTCATCGTGATATCTTAGGTTCGAAACCTCCTCTGACCTAATTCTCTTTCCGGAATAATCTATCACTTCTTCCACAGGTTTCATTACATGTTGTTCATTGCACAGAAAATCCATAACTTCAAAAAGTCTTAGAAATAGTAAAAGGAGAAAAAAAAAGGGAAAAAAAGGAAAGATATGACATAGATGCTATACTAACTCTTTTATTTGTCTGATACCTTGTGAGATTGGTACGGATTCTAAATTAGTACCAAAATGATTTTACTTGGAAGTAGGTAATTAAAGTACCCTTACATAACACTAGGCCTACAGTATGATGAAACCTTGAGTCGATCAAATAAGACCTATCAAAATACTGTTTATCATCAAATAAATAATAATGTCAAAAAAACAATAAAAATATTGTTTCTTCTATCCAAATTTTGAATGAGAGTTTTACCAAAGACATTCTGGTCAATATTTTGGTACAATAGTCAGCATGCAATGATTAGTCCTACTGAAACTTAAAAATTTGACTGTGACTGTGAGTAAAATGTTTCCATAGAAATGAAAAATAACTCGGCAAATACTTGTTTTTGATGTTGTTCGGAGTAAATATGATGCAGGCCGTGCGTACTTTGGAATTCCTTTGCGACCATCCGGTTTCACGGAAGTTTAGAATGCATTGATCGACTCAAACTAAAGTACTGATCGACTCAACGTATACTGCCTACCTAGTACTAGTAATACTAGTACTAGACATGCATTTCGTTTAACTAGTACCGATACTGTAACATATAGTTACGAAAACTTACGATTTGAATATTAATCTACTTGAGAAGTATACGTCAACGGAGGCTCATCTCACAAGGACAGGTGATAATGAAATAACATCTGCGACTCAAATATTATAAGAAGACCTTTGTGAAGAGACATCAAAACTGCTTGTAGATTTGACTACAGCAGACTGCACAACTTCATAACAAATCGAAATTTGCCACGACCGTGATCAGGGAAACAAAGTCATGTTACGCCTGCGCAGAGAACTTATTGATGACTAATCCAAAATGTTTGAACCATAGAAATAAATGAGCCAGACTGTTTTCGTGGAACAACACGCGCAGTTTAATACAAAAGTCATTCTCCTGAAACCGCGTAACAAATCCAACGGAAATTTTAACACAACATATTGGGCAAAGGAGGGGCAAACGCCCCATAAAATACCCAAAAGAAACACGCCCGAAACAAATGTAAGAAACATACCCAAACCACGAAGACACCATACCAAGGAACAATTAAATTTCAGCAGAAGCCGAGAAAAGGTTGTCGATGTCCACCTTTCAACAATGTACACAACTGGATGGAGTTGACAACCCACTCCGAGGGAGGTTATTCCATTCACTGACAACTCTGAGGGTTAAGCTAAATTTCCAAATATCGAGTCTACATAAAGATTTGACCAGCTTTTTACCATTACAACGAACCCGGGAATAACTGTATACACACCTTTAAAAAGCTACAATTGCAGGGCATTAATCCTAGGAAGGAATTCGAAAACTTGAATTATGTCACTCCTCACCCTTCTAAGATCAAGTGGGGTAGACCTATGTCTTAAGTATTTTGAGATAAGGAAAATTACACTTGAACATCTAGAATAAGCCTAGTAGACCTTCTTTGTACTTTTTCAATGAGAAACTTATCCTTTTCATAAAAAGGATTCCAGGCCTGCACAGCATAACATGATCTGACCAATTGTTTATACAAATTCAGCACAATATCTTTACTAAAGTTTTTCCTTAATTAACCCAAGAACCCTATTTACTCTTGCAGCAGCTAATGCAAATTGCTAATTAGAATTCTTCAAATCACCAGAAATGACTACACCAATTAAGATGCTTTTCTATGGAAACATTGTCCAAATAGCAACCATTCATGAAGAATTTTGGACTATATTCTTGCACCAAAATAATTGCTGGCATTGAAGGGCATTTGCCACTTCTCTGACCAAGAAGCTACTTTATCTATTACTTTTTCAAAAATGTCAGGAACTAATCAAATCAGCACACCTACCTTTAATGCCTAATCGATACAACTTTGTCATTATTCTACCCAAAGGAAATTTATCCAAAGCCTTTTGAGAATCAAGATAAATAACATCATCACAGTGACCAGAAACAACAGATGAAGTAACTGTTGGAAAAAGGCACTCAACTGTCACCCTACTGTATAGTTATCTCTGTGTGCGTGCTGTATTGCTTTAACCTATGGTGACTGTAACCTCTTGAACTTAGAAGGACCATGGCAGATAGACTGCTGCTGATAAAAACAATTGGTATCTTAATGATTTTAACTTTTGATCTTTTATCAGTTGAAAGTTTTACTGCTGCAAGGATCTAGTTATTTTTCTCACAATTTCGAGGACTGGTTTTAATCTGTTTTTTTGGCTCTCTTGAGGAGTGGATATACTGTGGATTTTAGCTTGTGAATACATGTAGTTAATATTCAGTATCATACTGAATCTTGTGTTCTGGTCTCTATATACTGTGCATGTTTGGTGTATTGGGACACTTGCCGTACTTTACTACCTTCTAAGCTGTACTTACTCTGCTATTTTCGAGTACTATTTATCGTTGTATTCGAATCTGAACAACAGTAACATCTTCGAGAAAGTTTAGCAAATTACTGACAAAAGACCTGTCTGGCCGGAAAGAAACCATATTTGGAAAGGGTCAGCCTGTAATTCATTATCTTATATGTATATAGGTGAAATACTACAAGATTGCCAACAGGACCGTAGCCGAGGTCATATCTTTAGGGGTGTGTGTACGTCAAAAGTTCAGATTGGCTGGATGTTCCTTCCTTTTTTTAACTGAGATGCGACGCGACTACGACAGTTTCGGGCACTACGAATACCTTAGAAGGCTTTGATCTCTCAAATCCGCAAAATGATCTGGTCTTTTTTATATTTTCACTTTGACGAGATGTTCGAACTCTGCAAGATGGCAATTATTTTTAAAATTTCGAAACAGAGGAAAAGAAAGAAATAGGTCTACAGTTTGAAATAATTTTGGATCACCAGACTTAAAAATTGGTACAATCTTTGCGACCTTTATGTGGAAAGGAAAAAAACACCGCATATAAAAGACATTTATTGTAAGAGTAGGTGGCAGCGAGATAGTATCAACAGCACACTTTAGTATATCATTGGTTATGTTGTCACATCCAGCACTTTTGCCACTCTTGTGTTTAAGTATAACTGACTTAACTCTCTGTAAATCAGTATGGAACAGCATAAAAAGAATTTGTAACGCGTTCTTTAATCCAAGAGGGGAACTGTTACCAGTGGGCAATTTGTCAGCTATTTTTGCCACAGAAGAAAAGTACCTATTAAAATGAAGAGCAATATGATTACGGTACAGTTCTTTTGTCACACGCAAACACTTTTTTTTTCTTGCTTTACTTTAATATTCCGATTGTAATCCATGGTGATTTCTGGTGATTGATCTTATGCTTAACTCTGACAAGGGGACACAATTGTTGAACGTTGTTGTCAAAATATTCCAGAATTTGTTGTTTGCAGATTCTACATCATTATCATCACTAATGACAGTCCAGTCAATATTTCTTAATTCATTTACCACTATACGGATTACATTTCTATGGCTAGTGTTGTGTCTAAATTTATTTGGAGTACAGAATTCTTTGCAAATTTGGTTCCTGAGATGCAAAAAATTGGATAATGGTCTGAAATGTCTGTAACAAATATACCGCTCTCCAATCTTACTTGTAAATTATTGGTAAATATCGATTAAAGAAGATGTGTACCTGGTAGTCCTTGTCGGTTTGTCAATCAGGGGAATAAAAGAGGAAATTGATAAAGTATTGAGAAAATGCTGTATTTCATGTGTCTCATGGGCTTTGAATATGTTAATATTAAAATCTCCTCCAAGAAAAACAGTTTTATTTTCGGTATTGATTCTTTCTAGGCAATCATTGAACCGGTCAACAAAATGTGCCACTCTTGATCATCAGGCGTTCTGTAGACAACGCCAACTATACAGTACGCGAAGTTGCATTTTCCAGCGCTATAAAGCAGGGGCGTCAATCCAAATTGAAATAAGGGTGGGGCACTGTAAGTTGACTGAAATGTTTGAATGATTAAAGTTGCGCCAGCAGGGGTCTACGCACTGCATTTTTTGATGGCGTTGGATATATTAGACAAGTCTAATAGGGTTTCCCGTCTATTAACGTGCGCAAAAGAAAAAGCCAGACAGCTCTGAGGTATTTGCAGAATAGTGAGTCTTTGAATGAAGGATTCTGTATCTTCGAATGATACTGAAAGGGCAAAACTGGTCAGACATTGCATACCTATGCCAAGACAAATGATCAATTTGACGATTGAGAGGCGGGGTCTAGTAAATTAGGCACATAAATTGTCAAAGTCTTAAAAACGAAAATCCAGGAGCACCTGTCCAGGGATTTTTTACCGTGGAGGAAGGCTGGCCTGACAGGACTATCCAGAGCCTTATATACGGCTCTGGGACTATCTAAGAGGAGCGCCACCATCAGTTAGCGCGGATTGTATAAGACAATGTTTGGCTTTCAAAACCTCCCAGATGGCCGAAATGGCATTTCCAGACCGTCCTAAGATGCATATACCCAGCCTTGAATAGGAATATAATGTTTGTAATTCCTAATTTCATGTAAAAAAATCAAATCAATCTATGAAAATGGTTCGGCAAATACATATTAGATGCGGGTTGAGGTGGTGCAAGAATCATAATGAATTACTCATCCTCTAGCTTTCATTTTCTTTGAGTATTTTGTAAATATTTTGGGCTGAGCGTATATGGCGTAGTGACTCCTGGAATTTTTTTTTTTTTGAGGGGGGGGGGGGATTTTTACCCGCATGTGTTTTTTTAGTAATTACTACACTGAGTTAACACATGAAAAATACATATGTGGGAATTTCCAGAAATCGTATCATGGAGAGTGGTTGAAAACCCTCAGCGAAATTTCGAAAAAAAAACTTCGTCGGTTAGAGAGAAGATGAATGTGAATAGAATGTAAACAAATGACCATAGCACCGCCAGGTCTAAAGAATGTGGGCATATTTTGCTTACACGCCATCGATATCACATATTAAGAGTCTATCTACGGTTTCTCAGGAAGGGTGGGGACCTGGCCTGTGAGCAAAACCCTTTTTGCACATTGGGTAAGGTTTGGGCAGGACTACATCTATAAGCGGAGTGGCTTACCTGACAAATTTGGGGTTTGAAAACCTCCAGGTGGTCGGAAACCGTATTTCCCGGGTGATCTGGACTTCCTATACCCAGCCTTGAAATAGGGCTCTCATGTCTGCGATCTCTTAATAAGAAAAACATCATTCTATTCAAAACTATAGTACTAATTTGGATTGCTCATTTCTAGAATATTTATGCCGTCGTAATTTTCTGAACTGCTCATTCAACAGATTTTACTTTTTAACGATAACAGCTTTTTTCTTTTTGAGAAATTTTCAACTAGCAAGTGACCTTAAACAAAATCTGGTGCAATATTTTGTATTTATTGCAGTTATTTTTTCCCGGAGAAATTAAGGTTTCAGGAAAGTTATTCCAATAATTTTTACTCTCACTACAGGTTTATTAGTTTGTTACAACCGTCAATGGTTGCATGACAAAACAGAACTCTTTCTTGTGCCGATAACTTTTGAAAATGACAGCCACAGTGAAAGAAGTGCCAAATAATAGTATTTTGATAGATGGGGAAGCATGAGAAATGTGATGGTTGGTCTGGATCTGTAAGAGGGTTATAAGGGAAAAGGAGTCCCCGCCCCGAAACGTAGATGAAATCTAGTGCAATATTTGGCTTGTTTTGAAGTCATAAAATGTGCTAGATTGAGATATGAAAAGGTTCAAGTGGTAGGTCAGACGTTCTGACTACCCTTCCTCCTAGACTGAAATATGAGAAGTTGATATGAAATTTCACATTTAATGAAAATTTGTTTCAATTACCAGGTAACCTCACAATCTGGTACAATATTTGGCATCTTCTCACTGGCTTTTTTTTTTAGATTTTCCGACTCTTGGCTCTGACTTTTGTTTTGTTGATAGGGGCGCGATGCCTCTGAGTGTATATCGACAATTCATTCAAACACACGTTTCCCAAAAAGAATTTTTACCCAGGTTCTCGTTTTCCGATAATTTGAGACTTTGTTGGTGTATCTATGGGGAGGGAACGAAACCACTGCATGCGCTCGAACCTCGCAGATGTTGGCTTTCAGGATGTGTAGATGAGTCTAACCTTGATACATGAACACCTAAACTGCATGCATCACGCAGCCAACGATTACATCAGTCACTCACCAAAACTGTGGACGATATTTGTCACAATGTCCCCCTACCGTTCAAAAAGTGAACCAAAAACATTTCTGTGTACGGAATGTGAGGGGTGGCAGTTGATAGTATGTCCCCCTTCTATCAAAATGTGCTGGACGTGTCCCCCCGGTTTGACGCCCATAAAGAGAGACTCAGCGACAACTATTAAGAAAATTACTCAGGTCTGATCTTATCTTCACTTCAAAATTTTCTCTGGCGTAAATAACAGCAACACCCCTCGTTTATTATGTTTATTTTTATATATAAGATTGTAACCATCAATTTCCATGATTTCAATTGGCGAGTTATCATTCAACTATGATTTAGTCATAAGTATAAAGGTAAAGTGATAGTCGTTTAAGAAGAGCATAAAATTGATAAACTAATCATAGTTTTTAGTGAGACTTCTGAAGTGTGTCAAATACAGTAATATATTAGAATATCGGTATCAAAGGCTTATATAGGTCAATTATTGCCCTGGCAGTTGGGCCCCATTGAGTATACTACCTACGCTGTACTTCTCTTTTTCTGTGACTTGAGACATACCGCACAGCCAACACATGAGAGAACAGCAGCAATTAGGCTGTGCGAGATTAAAGGCTGTATTGCATCACGCTAAGCTATATTTTTACCTCCCGGAAAGCAAAATTCTCAACTGGTTCTAAGTTACAGTACTCTTAGATTGACAGCAAATTCGAAAGATGCAGAGCAACTCGTATTACACAGCGTACACATGTGGGATCCATCGTTTTGATTACACATGTGGAGGAATTTAAGACAGCTGAGGGAGGGACTAGAGGTAGGTGGTGGGAGAACTGAAACTGTCTGGGGTGATGAGTTTTTGTCTTTAAATTACACCTATATAGGCCTACATAAACTGTGTACTCTACCTTAATGTCACTTGGTAAGGTGGGCAGGGCTTGTGCTGTGTAGTAATGTGGGAACTACTAAAGAACTTTGAGGCACTCTAAGTTACAGCGCGGGTAGCAATTAAAAAATATTTCCTCTGTAGAGCGGAAACAGGTCTTTGCGGCACACTGCATTCTGCATCTATCGGCTAAGACTCCCTGGCTGGGGGAGAATCCCCCGAGGGGGAGGTGGTTTTCCCCTCCCCTCGTCTGGCCAAACCCATGTTGTGAGTCTTCAATCTTTTTCTTTTCCCCTTACCCTTAAATCCCCTGACTAAGCGATTTTCCACCGACTGGCTTTTGGGGGTGGGGGACTGTGTCTTCCTTAAAACACGCTCCTGAAGTTAATTAAAAACTATATTTCAGAGACGTCTTCAAAAGTTTTTGCATTGAATTGACGTTAGCGCACACTGAGTCAAGTTTTTTTTCAAGCAAGACAAATGGATGTTTACAGCATGCCCAGAACAAAAAAAAAAAAAAATCCCAGTATAAGGAATCATTTGTGCAAGCTTTAAGGACTTTAGAAGAATTAGAAGTTTCCTTAAATTTTGATCATATATTTTTAGATTATATAATGCAAATGTAACTGCCAGGAACAAATTTGTAAGACTTGTAAACTTTAAGGTATTAAAGCAACTAACGATCATCCTCTGCAGCTTGAATTAAATTATCTGTGTGATAAAACAAATTATAAATTAAGAAATACAAATCGGAACTTCATTCTTTACAAGATTACTATTTCGTTTTGTTTATATAAATGTTCTTTTCACACCAAACGGTAATTTGGACCTTTTTTGTTCTTTTTTTGTAACTGTCTTTAACTTTATAAAAACTTTTATAGTACGTGCTTTATGCTCTTTTTTTTCTCTTAAATCTTTTTATGTCTTAACCCATTGTTCTTTAAATGTTATTAATCTTTTACCCTACTTACATTTTTTAAAAATTTGCAATGGAAATAATGAATAAATGAATGGGTGAATGGATGGATAAATGAATGGGTGAATGGATGGATAAATGAATGAGATATCTTAAATTAAATTGGAGATACTTGAGTTCATTGCAAGATATCTGAAGTTTTGTTTCAAATATCTGACAGTTTTAGATATCTGAATTTCTGTTTGAGATATTTAAAACTGAATTCGAGATACCCGAAATTACATTAAAGATGTCTTAAATGTCATTCAAGATATCTCTCAAGATATCAACTTGGAGTACCGGACACAAACTTGCTGTGTAAATTGGACTTTGGACCTCTGAAATTGACCTTTGAGATGGAATCACGTTTGAGCATGACCTTATACCGGTCATACAGTATATTTGAAGATTTTATGAAGAAGATCATTTTGGGTTTAAAGGAGGATATGTTATTGTGGCATATAGATTTTACAGAACTTTTTGTAGGTTCTTCCTCCAAGTTGAATTTATTCATATGTCATGAACAGATTAGTGGAACGAAATGATCCTCCAATGGCACCGTCCATGTCTGCAGTGCTCCAGTAGAGAGAAACCGTTGTTTAACGTTTGGTCAAAGGTCATCACTGACTTCACTGCACAGATGATATTCATGAGTATGCGTTTTATGCCTATCACTACCTTGAATAAGGAATGTTGCTTGGTCAAAGGTCATCAATATTTACCTTAACGAGGCATGTAAACACTAATGACCGTCAACCAACAATATTCCATTTGCAAAGCCGGGTGGTGGCATAAAAACCATGAAAAAAGATAACGTTTTTTCCTCTCTCGCTCTCTCACAGGGCATTTTCTGACAGAATGTGCCATGTGCAGATCCTTCTTTAACTCTAGTCTGTTAGAGAGATATGCTAAATTAGCGATTTGGAGAAGATAAAGTGCAAAAAGTTTTGTAAAAAAATGTATGTCGCAACTACATATTCTCCTTTAAGAAAAACGGCTGACATAAAATTTCACTTATTTGACCTTTGACCCCTGAGCTTTGAAGTCTTTCCTTAAACTGAGACGGGAAACACAACTTTAGAACATGGATCATCTACAAACATGCATTTTCATCACCATTGTGGTATATTGCTGTTTTGACCGATGGCACCCCATAGCAGACTACCATCAGGCATTCATAAAGGGACAATGCTCCGTTTGTAACTGCAGGGGTGGGGGTTGCATGGGTAGAGTGCCTCACGGGGCACAATCATTCATATCAAATAATTTGAGAAATACAAAACTTAAATTAAGTAAGACACGTACCATCTTTTTTACACATGATTTGAAGCGTAACATCTACATATACATACACGCACGCACGCACGCACGCGCACACACACCTTCAAGTCGCAATTACAAACGGACTGAGGACTCCACTGAATTTTCCTTTGAAACGGTTGAGCTCTTGAACCCTTACCATAATGGTACACTCCATTTTTTTTTTGCGAAATCTCTAGAAATCTACAGAAATTCTCTCTAAGGACCTGAAATGCATTTATTCACGCCCTCGGAGAGTACTGCAATACAAAGGCACACATGCCCATATGCACACACAAAGAAAAAAAGTGCTGGAGAGGTGCAGCTTCAGGAAAAATTAGCGAGAATTTCTTTAATTGAATTGTTAAAACTAAAATATTGCCAGTCATCATTCGAGATTCCTAAATAAATTGAAAGGGTGTACAGTTGATTTTATCATCTTTGCATTTAACAGTATAGGAACATGTGGGACCATGTGTTATGCCAGGTCTCAGCTTATAGTGTTGTATTTTGACAGTAAGTAAAACCATGTTGCAGTACGAATTTGGACATTCACCATCGCCCGTGACCCGCGGTTCCCATCTGATATACACTATACCCTTCATATGTAACAATACAATTGTGCTGAATGATATATTTTTAAAACTGATACCACATTGTAAAAATTAGAAGTGAATGATTATTTCTATTCACCAATCACTTTAGATATTCCTACGGTGATATGACTTAATGTGTGTCTAGACAATGCAATATCCACATCCATTCCACTGGGCATTCTTACCTGTTTTTATATCACCTCGAATTCTCTACTGTTTTTAGGGATGTGTATTTCATAGGAAAAAAATCTTTACAAAATTGTCTCTTTTACATATGATTCACTGTAACCCGGGCCGTGCGATTCTCCTAAGTAGTATCTTAAATTCACAACGTGGTTTAGCAAATATTCCACGTTGTACTACAGCAACGTCACAATTTCCGTCACAATCTGCGTGTAGGAAGTGGAATGGAAAAATTTTTTAACCCTAAGTTTAGAAACGGTATGGGGTGAATTGTCTCCTTCCCCAAGTTTGTTACACGTCTGTTGAACTTAAGTAGGAAAAAGAGGGGGGTTGAAGGGGGGGGGGGGGTTGTCGTGCAGAGCGCGCTGAAAATGACGGGGTCGTAGTCTGAGAATTTTGAGGTCTTCTGTCGTAAAGTGTTGAGGTTGTATTTTTCAAGTTTTGTGGTCGAACCTGATCTTCGTGTATGTAAATTTTGTTGGGAATGTCAAATCCTTAGTTTCCCCATAAAAATTCATCATGTATATACTTTGAAAGATGACAGTCGTGTGTGCAGTGTAGCTCCCTTAAAACTTTGAATCTGGAATCATTTTCCAAGATAACCAAAGGTGAGACACTTTCAATTTCGTGACAAAATAGCATAAGCTTACACTAAGACTATAAAGCCGTTTAAATTATATCCTTATGCTTGGACAAAGAATGAAAAATCTCCTACCTTTATGGCTTTTGTTTGCTATCCTGTTGCTCTTCCTAATCACCTGCGAAGACATGATTTTTGTCGGGAAGAGGGCGAAGCTAACCACAGCGAGTGATCGCCGGTTTGGATGAGCGGTACAATTTTTTAAGTAAACAATGAAGCCAAGGAGAGCGAAACCTGTCATAGGCTATTTTTAGAAGATATGCATACGAAAGTAAGTGTTCATTGTGACAATTCATTCAAATACGCAATCAGGAGAAATTGAACGATCGTTATGTAAGTATCCGCTTTATTAACTAAATTTCGCCTCTGCTATAGACAGATATATGTTTTGGAAGTTGTGCTATTAAGGAAATGTGGTGAACAAAAGTAATTATAAAATCAGTCGCGGTTTGTAACGAAGGAATTAGACTTTACCTTACGGACCTAAAATTCGTGAACTGATAATTGCACATTCGAAACGACGCCGTTATGTAACATACGTGCGAAGTGGGGGGGGGGGGGGGGTGTATACAGCTGTATAATGTTCTTCGTAAATTCGACAACTGGCTTCGAAAGGAACATCCGCAGTGTCCACAATTAATGAATGCATCTCTCGTAAATTAAAAGAATAGTCTGGAAAAGCAAAGTAAGTCAGTTAATCCATTGTCTTGTTTTGTACATCAACGTAACAAGGTAAATCAAACATTGCATGCGAAACGGGCAAGTCTAACGTTGGAATATGAACAACTAAATTCACGTAGATTTCCCATGACTTTTAAACCTAACGCCCACGTGGTCACTCCAAATTGTCACTTGCTACAATATCCACCCCCATCCAAAAAGAGAGCCACAACATTTATCTCTCACGAAATGTGGGGTGACATTTGATATTAGGGCCTATGTCCCAAGTATCAACATGTGGGGAACAAGTCTCCCCCCCCCCCCCACACACACACACCGATTGACGCCCATGGCACTTAGCAATTTGATAATTGTGTCAACCTTGCATTAGTATATAGAGACCTTATGCATAGTGTATAGATGCTTACAATCCTCGACAAAAATGATGGGACACTTGTACACAACCAGTACTGTCTGCATTGCAAAACCATGAAATATTCTATTGTGATTACCCGGTTAACAAACATGTATAAGTAAATGAATCCCCGAAATAAAAAGTACGAACATATACTCCTTTTTGTTCATACTCTAAATTCAAACTATTTAAATTCGAAAATCCTCAGACCTAAAGGACTCATTTACCTACTCTCATGCAACTTACATAAACATGAGCAATTTTCGCTTAGAACTGAGACTGTCTAGCAGCACTGGTTGTACGTTTGTGTCAAAGTGTCGCATCATTTCTGTCATATCGATGTACATAAAAGTAGTGATAATTATTTATATTGGGGTGTTCACGGTTCATTTCTTCCTTCCCCTTTTTTTTTTTTTTTTTTTGTCGAAGAATCCTAAGCCGTATATATCCTCCGTTTGGAATAGAGAGTAAGAAAATGGCAAAGTTTTAGGAATTGAAACTCGGCATTAGTTGCATTTTTGTAATTGTGCTTCACAAAGGCTTCGGCTGTAGGTGAAATGATTTTGCAATGTTAAACGTGCTGCAGTGGCGCGGAAAGCGATACGTAATAAATGAATGCATGTAGCGAAAAGGAAGACTTTCGTTATCAGATGAACAAAAGAACTTCAATCCTATGAAAATAAAAAAAAAAGTAAATTTTAGCAAGAGACACACCTCAGTTGAGGCCATGGTTTCAATGAACGTTTAATCAATTCAAGCCAGTCTGTTGAATTCGAAGCTAACCAACCCGTCGGAATGGCGGGAGTGCTCAATTGCAAGTCAGCTAGACCAATTCTGGCCTCGAACTCAGGCACACAGGTATCAGTACGAAAGTACGTACCAATGAAAGGTTATGCGGAATGGCCAGGTGCTCCGCATTTGAGGAGGAAGGCGCATGACATAATAACGACATAGTAGAAACTACATAATAAGTCGTAGCAACCACATAATAAGTCGTAGGAACGACATAAAAAATTACTTACATGGCACTGTTTGGCATTCGCACGAAAGAGGTGACAACTATAGCTCTGTAAAGAAAGGTGAAAGTACGCCATCACTTCCACGTGCACGAGATTTACACAAATAACCTGGTGTTAGAAGAGAATAGCCTGGACATTTGCTTTCCAAATTACAATCATCACATTCCACTGTACAAGAACATAAACAATAATATGCATAGTTTAAATGTGTCTTAGTAACACTTCATAATTGAAATTTTATTGTGAAAATACTTTTTAATAGCATTTCATACATAAAGAGTGGCTTGCTTTAAACATTCATAAAATAATAAATAACGTTATTATGGTGTGTTTAATTTTAAAGGAAAATCGAGTGTCGGATTCTTGGCTGCCATAGAAATAGATAAACCAGAACGACGTCTGGCTTACTTGGCACGCCGAACAAGTGCATAGAAATTAACTCAAGCGGGGTGTTGGATTTTTGCTGTGTATGGCAAACAGATCTGCCATTTGTAATGTGCGCACAGTCCGAGAATTTGCTCGTTCGATATCTAACTGCAAGCAAAACCAAATGCAACAGTTTTACTTTTGAGACAACCTGACAATATTCAAGAAAACGGCGTTTCAATTGTTAGCTATTTGAGAGTTAAAGTTTACTGAGAATTTCCTTGGGCTTGTTTTACGTCGTTTCATGAAGCGTCTTTTGCCATACAGAGTTTGAGCTTCCCTTTAATGATCTCTGATGTCTATTTCTCTGGTAGCTGCAGCACTAGGTAATCACGCATCGTCGTACGGCTAGTGCAGTGCAGCGGAGTCTATACCGTCCTGACAGTGCTAGTGCTGCTGTACTGGGACTGGTAATTATAGTCGAGTGTAGGCTATGCTAAGTTAGGCCTGTACATTAAACTAACAAATTATTTAGATCATGGCTTCAAATTCCACCATTTTACCTCTCTATCATCGAAGCAGTAACGGGTTTCCTCCATTCCAGAAGAGGAAAACATTAAAGAGCATAGAAAGGTACATGGTGTACCTTATATTTTTCATTTTTATGACTCTATGTTATTCGGCCTTTTTCCTATTGCCAGATCTACGAGGTAAGGTTAACAGCAATTTTGTGGACAGTCCAGAGAACTTTTTTAGGCCACAAATTGGCGGTGGTAGGCCTGGAATAGGTATTGGTCATTACGAAGCAGATGATTTTAATGAGGATTTGCATTTAAAAGATGATAAAAAGAGAATACAGTTACAAATTAGGCAAGATGAAGCTTTAATGAAAGCAAGGAACTCCATACAAAAAGAGCAAGGTTTAAGTGAAGATAATGGCATGGACGATGACAAGGTCCATCGTGATAATGGAGCGGAAGATCATGCAGATATTAAGAAAGAAATTCAGGATGATAAAAAAAGGTTCTTGAAAGAACGTGAAGAACAACAAAATGCAAAACGGGAATCAGAAAGAGATGCTGCGAAACAAAGGGAAGACGTGGAGTCGCATGATTACATTGTTCAGTCAGATGGTGAACCATCATATGCAGAAACGAAGAAAAGAAGGAACAAAATCAGAGAGGTTAGGTTTATGTTCTTATGTTTTATCTCTGTGTGCATACGTAGTTGAGTCCAGTAAGAATTTTGATGAGTTAGACTACAAAGTTTCCATTGTGCACCATGTGGATGTGTAACTACAGTAGGCTACATGTAACTGTAACTAGGCCTAGTGTTAATTTCACATGCTTGTTAACTGGCTGGGTGTCCTTCAACTGTGCAGGTTTGTCGAGTGCTCCATTAGCCTTGCATATTGCTTTGTTACACTCTTATGTTGTGACACTGCAAAGTATTTTCCAACACTCACATGCTATGCATCCATTATGCCAGGCACCATTTTGCAGCCCAGCTATGAATTGTGATGCTCAGCCTAACACTACAGTTATGATACATTGATAGTACATGCACCAAACTTCGCGCACTGCCAAATTTCGCGCACCTCTTCTTCTCTCTTCTTTTGAAAAATGGTGAAACATCCGAGGACATTGGTACACCACGTACGCGTCGTGAGGTCGGTCAAACCCTCAGTGAATTTATAATAAACTCCACAGGCTTATGGTGACCAACAGCCCTCTCAATGAGACAGCCAGGAAGATCATTCCAATCCCGAATAGTGTTTGGTATAAAACTGTATTTGTAGCAATTAGTCCTAGCAGAGGGGGTGCGGTAGTGTAAAGCATGCACGTTGTGAGTAATGCGAGTGGGTTTACAAAGGCCAGACAGAGGGATATTAGCTTGACCATGGATACCTTTAGCAAGGATTTGAAGCCTACAGTGCCTACGGTGATCAGATAAAGTGTCGAGACCAAGATCTTTCAAAAGGGTAGTCATCGAACCAACTTCACGGGAGTACTCGTTGGCAATAAACCGAACAGATCTCCTTTGTACTCCCTCAAGTTTATCCCTAAGAGACGCTGGATAAGAATCCCAAGCGGAACAAGCATACTCCAACAAAGGCCTAAGTAAACCTTTATAGGCAGCCAATTTAACTTCCTTAGAACAAAAAGAGAGGTTCCTACGTAACAAGCCAAGAACCTTGTTCCCTCTATTACAAACAGACTGTATATGATTTCCCCAATTGAGATTCTTGGTTATGGTCACCCCCAAGTACTTAATAGAATCTGCCCTCGTCAGATCAACCCCATTGAGGGTATACTTAAAGACTCTTGGATTGTGTTTCCTGGTAACAGACATAACATTACACTTTCCAGGATGAAATCTCATGTCCCAGGTTTTGGCCCATTGGCCCAGGCAAGAAATATCTCTCTGTTGCTCTTTACAGTCATTATGATTTTCAATGACCCTATAACAAACACAATCATCAGCAAATAACCTAACTTCAGACGAAGCAGCATCAACAATATCGTTTATATATGACAGGAAGAGTACTGGTCCCAGAACAGACCCCTGAGGAACACCAGAAAGAACTGGAGCAGAATCCGATTTAGTACCATTTACAACAACAGATTGTGAGAGATCAGAAAGAAAGTTATCCACCCAATTAATGACTTGACCAGAAACCCCTAAAGAATATAACTTCGTCTTGAGGAGTTCATGAGGAACTGTATCGAAGGCCTTTTCAAAATCTACGAAATAAGCCTGAAAAAGCAATTGCCAGCTTGACAAAGTTTTGACTACCATACCTTTGAGTGACTTAAACCAATGCCGGAACACTAGTAGTAGTAATCCCCTTTGCCTGATTAGTCAACACAAGGTACACTGCGTTTACACAGGAGAGGTAGGCTAGGCCTAAAAAGTCCTATTGGCAGTTGCCGCCTGATGTTAGAACTTTTCAAATCATGATTTTGACCATTCAATGGGCTTGTTCATGACCGTTCATGGGTAATTGTGGAAGGTTTATGCTTAGGATTTGTTCAAAAGGACAATCTGCATGCAGTGATCACACGGTTAGGTGCGCGAAGTTTGGCAGGATTAGGCCTATACATTGTATTGTTAACCCAAGCAATTGTTGGTTAAAATAACAGCTTCAAGGTACAGTTCCTACCAGATTAGGTCAAATAATGTTAAAAAAGGAACTTCAGACTCACTTAAACAAGATCTACATATTCAGGGATTTTGAATTTTCAACAGAGCTAGAAATTTAAAGGGTTTTAGGTACGTTAGATGGGTGGAGTTTTATACATCTATGCTACAGTACAGGGCTTGCATGGTTTATAACCCTTCAGTGTTGAAATATAGCAGCATCAATAAGCAGCATGAAATAGTTGTACACTGGTTAAAGCAGTACTCCTGAGTTTTCAAAGCACACCAAAGTACTGGCTATGCTTCTAACAGTTGTAAAAAGAGCTATAGAAACAACCATACCAAGGTCTGTTTGTCCAAAGTAGCCTACTTTTCACTAGAAAGTCATTCGGATAGGAGTTTTGCATGTTGTACGGTAGGTTATTTTCAGTGCCGTGTGTATCCATCACAGAGCCTGATTCGGCTAATTTTTTAGCCAGAAAAGCTAAATCACGCTTCTCCCTACTGTAATTAATTGGCATAGGTGCTGTTTTTCAGCCTGGTATCAAAGGCTGAGAAGAGATTAACAACAAAGGCTACTTTGCACATTCAAACAGCACATCCTGCTTTAATTTGTAAATTCTGCTAATGGTGGAGGAGACATTATACTATTGAGAAAAGTTGTGATACCACTGGTTTTGGAGCAAAACACTGCTCTTTGTCCATGGGACACAGAGGGGCTCACTTTAATCCCTGCTCTTGGAGTACAGGTGTGTTGAAACGTAGTGGTGTTGCAACTTACAGATTTGTCCAGAATTTCAGTCCTTCAAGTGAGTCAACCTACTCTACTGTCAAGTCTGGGAATCAACCTACTCTACTGTAGCTTAGGTGCCATCTTGGGCAAATGTAGGAGGCTGTATAGCAATCAGTGAAGCATTCACTTTACGAAAATGCATGTAGTAGCAAATACCTGTATGTCCTTCATTTGGGGATCTAATTGCTAAAATTTATTGCCAGTTTGTTCACTAGTGTTAAATTCTGGTACTAGTTCTAAATTTGTTGGGCAAATTTTGTACTGTTATATTATTTTAAGTTAAAAATGTGTAACAAGTAACTTGCCCATCATAGAGAAAGTGGAAATGGGCATACTATTGTACATACTGTAAGTTATCTGGTTGGTGTACTGTACAAGAAAATGTTGATTGTGGTCGCAGTGTGCAAATTAAATTTGAAATAAGGTCCTAGTACTGCAAGTGGCACTTGCCATATGTCCTTCTATAGTAATTGCTGCCAAAATACCTGTAGTTTTTATGTGTCGCATGAGGCTCCAGGTGCCTTATTTGGACATATCTGAAGTCTCCTGCACATTCAGTTGGTGCATTGAATGAAGTCATGCACCTGTGATCATTTGTCAGTCAAAATTCATGTGAAACAAGTGAATGGAATTTCATTTTCACAGAATTTTCTAATTTGTTTTGACAACTGTAACCAGAAGGTTCCTCCTCAAGAGAAAGGGAAGGGAGGGGGGAGGGGCGGATCAGAGGCTTTCTCCTAGTGTGCTACTGTAGGCACAGCAAACAGATGCAAAGTTTAAACAAAATGGATTCCCCTAGACAGTGACATGATTCTGTAACAAAACTTGCTCCACTGAGAGTTCAGATGTGAAATGTTGTGCTATCTTGAGAATTCTGGGACATGTGACAAGGTATGACTAGTAAAATTTGGTGACAAAAGGACCTTTGTGACATTTAGGGCCATTCTGTGGAAAATGAAAAGTGGCATGAAAAGAATGAAGCATTTATAATGGTCCAGTATGGCAGTTAAGGTGTAAGATACATAGCCTACTTCAGGTTTATTGTTCAACTTTTGAATCTTACCTCATCATGCTAATTTGCATAAATTTACATGTTTGCTACTTTTAATACAAATTTGTTGATTCTACCTCTTTTTTTTGTTACCTGTGCCAGGGGAGTAATGCTGGTGTAAAAACATTTGGTAGAACGTGAATTTCATTAAGCTACACATTCCAGATACTGTGGGACGCTGTCCTCTCTAAGTCAGCTTGGATGAGAAGGCTGGGGCTTAATTCACGGCATGACCAGAGTGTTTTTCACTGCTCAATTTTCATTGATAAACTCAATTGTCTGTCTTCTTCTCATATGACATACTGTAATAAATGCAGTCTATACTGTATACTGTACTATGTAGCTCTAACAAGAAAAATGTATGACGTATAATGTTCTCTGAAGTCCGTTGAAACTGCTTAAAATGACTAACAGATGGTAGTGCACCATGTACGGTATATAGAATGGGTGTCAGTATGTCACTGTTACATGAATGTAATGATACCACTTTTGAGAAACTGTGAAAGCATGCTGCCCTTATTTTAAAAGTTAAGACAGTTCTTTGTTCTGTGGAAGTTTATCAAGAGAAACCCGACACCGAAGCGTTTGAGATGTGGAAACCTCTGTGATGCACACATCAGTCTTGGAGAAGCACTTGGCCGGTGTAGTTGTGGCCTTCTTGACTCCGGCATTTTAATCTTAATTCATCGTCATCCTGTAAATGAATTTCTCTGAGTCTGACCTCCTCCTGGAACTGTTATCAGAAGTCATGTGGATGTTCTCATACTGACGGAATCCATTTAATATCTCTTTAAGGCAACCTGTGGGATTCCTGCAAGTTTGTTTCTGTACGTTGTTACAAATTGTGTACATGTGACTGTGTAAGGCGTGTGGCCGCCATCTGCAATCCCGAAGTCTCAAATCAAGGTGTATGATGATCTGACTACAGTACTAACCCGGTGTTTGTACAGCATGGCGCTAGATGACTGCTGTACGACTGAGCTGAACATTAACAATAATTTTACAGACAGTACAGGGAAGCCAGAAGTCACCGTAGAGGTTGAATCAGGTACCTCACCGTGTCGCGTCTGCGATGGATACGTAGGTTAATTAATGTCATTCAGATGTTCACAATTGACTTCATATTCCAATGAAAGTTGTTAATGTTTTTATTACTGCATTTTTATGAGTAATGTGACCCATGTTAAGTAGTGCATACTTAAGTGTTACGATGTTGTGAAAATTAGGCTCTCTAGTGTGTGTGGACTGTTGGGCTAACTGTTAGACTGTTAGTTTCCCCAGTTGTGCTGTGTGTGAAGCACAGTGTTAGGCTAGTGATGGTTGCTAAGGCTTATTAAGTTCATGTTGACTTCGTGTGGTATGGCCATTTGTGTGAGTATGCTGTGTGCTGGCTAGTGTTAGCCTGGTGTGTGGATGTGTTGGTGATGGTGGGACCTCAGTAGGTCAAAGATTAAGTTTGTTTACATTCTATCTCATGTGTTTTGAAGGCTTTGTGTGAGCACACACAAAACAGGGGTGTATCAAATCTGGGGTGACATGGTGTAATGTGTGAAGTATTCTTCAAGTGATTGTGTGCATAGGCAAAAAGTTAAAACATTGAAATGTCATCTTCAAAAGTTTGGTAAGGCTTTAATTACACCATTCAGAAAATCTGGGAAAATTAATAGGTTTCAGTTGGTTAGTTTTGCCATGTGATTTCAACTTCTTCTAACATAACGACAAAAAGTGTAGAATACGATAATGTAGTGGTTGACAGTTTTCATTCAAATCAAAAGTGTGCTTCTTTGAGCAAGTAGCAACTAGTATTGAATATTCAGTTAACAACTCAGGATCACTGACACCGTGGGCAAGGTTTTGTTCAGTTCGTAGCTTATTTCTGTTTATGAGTCATCATAAACAGTAGAGTGTTCCTGCTCGTACCTTTCAATCACGTGACAGGTTCTTTCGTTCAGTTTATCTCCAGTTACACAGCTTCGATAAGTCTGGAATTTTGACAAATAATTGTGACATACATGGTCACCAGTATGACATCTCTGTGATAACTATAACCCTTGTTTCGAAGATTAAAAATTTACATATCTTTGATGCACAAAACGGTGCCTTTTAAAGAAACGGCTGTTGTTTAGTATAATAGGCTACTGCATACTTGTTGTATAAGCTGTCAGTATGCAAACGCGTAGCTGTATCGTCTGAGCCGTAGTAGTGTACCGACTTCAGTAGTACCGTAAACAACGGCGTGGCAATGGCGGTATGCCACGTACATAATATATATAGGCCTACTTTACAGTCAATGTTCATCAGATGGTTCGTATCCACGGAGCATAGTTTGCACTCTGGGCATACTTGGGCGCGAGTACGTGTGTGCAAACTGTACGGCAGAAATCGATGCGGCCAATTCCTGAAGATTTATTTGTCCTTGTTAAATGTGTATTTGGGCCTAAAAAGTGTTTTTTAGCTCTTGACAATGACGAGTAAAGTTTTTTCCAGCTTGTCTTGTCAACAGAAATTGTCGAAAGGGGTTTAAATTTGTTTTTCAGTTTAAAAAGAGTAACATTCAAAGCACACGCACATAAAGGTATGGACAACTCGCCCATGTAAGACAAAACAGCTTCACACTTTTCAGTGCCTTTGTGAAGTCTGACAACACGGCATGTACTAAGTGCCTATACACATCAGGCAACTCGGCATCTCTGGGAAGAAGACAAGTCGCCCTCGTATGAATTTGCAGTTTTGTATACTGTAGCCTACCATTCGTAATAGTTCTCTCGTGTTCAGTGGAGATTGGCTACTGGATATAAAATAGGAAGGCACATCCATGTTTTATTCTACTAAACAGACAACTTGGATGGGGAGGGGTTTGTATAGAGTTTGTTTTTTCTATCTCTGAAGCAGGCAGGCTGAGCACGAACTAGGGGCATCACTGATTTTCTTTAAGGAGCTCGTCACTTAAAATTAATTCACATGTGGTCAGTGGTTGACTGAAAAGATGAACTAGAATATTTTTGCAGATCAGTCAGCTGGACATAAAGGGTGTACAAAAGTTATTAACATTAGCCTACTCCCTTATTCTAAGGCATAAACGTAGCTCGGAAGCAAGTGACTGAGCAGCCTAGTGAATAAAGGACCTAAGAGCAGGCTACCTGCCACATTGAAAAGAGACTAGACTTGGTTGGACATTTGACTTACAGTATTTGCATTATGTTTTATTTTTGCTATAACCTTTTTCTTCCTAGATGTTTTAATATACAGCTAACAACTATTGGTGCAAGATTGCTATTAATCATTTGAAAAGGAGAATTCAATTTGGGAAACGACAGACTGTAACTGTAACCATAGTTGCATCTTTTGAATTTACTTTTGGAAATGTCACAATATCCCACTCTACCCGCCAAGGTGAAGGCTGCAATGTATTCAAACTACAAAGCCTATACAAAGGTGAAAGAAGTGCTTCTTGTATAAAATATATTGGACTTATTCAGTCTCCGCTTGTCAAAATATTAAATATAACACTTGCAGAAACTAGTAGCACTGAGTTCACTAGATTGAGTACAGTACACGAAGAGCTAAAATGGAAAATAAATTCTCTCATGTACTTCTTCTTCAAACATTGAAAGCAATTACTGTTCTTCTAACCATCATATTCCACTCACAACTTCGATCATATATTACTTTTCCAAGGCTCTGGGCATTTGACAGTTTTTAACTGTTATCTAGTATGATAAAGAATGCAGCAAGTCATACTGACAGTAGGCTATTGCTTCCCATAGTTTTGTTTGGCTCGTTGAATCCAGCAAGGTATGTAGAACTGTATAGTAAAATAGACATTTTCTTTCAAAATATTCAAAGTTTATGGTGATAAATGAAAGTCAGAGGACAGTTTGTAGTTGAAATGCACCTGGACACGTGACCGCTGACCATGACTCCAGACATGAATACATGATCACATCTGGTGAAAGTACAGGAAAGAGCTCACAGCCAGCAGCACTAAGGATCTGAGCATGACATCCCTTGGGTTTCTCACTGACAAAAAAAAATCAGTTTCAAGTTTGGGTTGAATGTCATCATTAACCGTGAAGTAATTGCAACCAAACGCGACCTGTAGCATAGTAGGTCTACATACTTCTAGTAGCCTGCAGTAGCCTACAACCCAAGACTGGCATCATGTATACAGTATTCGACGTTTTTACGTTTTGACTCCAACAGTTTGTCACAAATATATTTGGAGAATCTAGACATGGCTTCCATCTTCTTAAATATAGTTATGTGGCCCTATCTGTTAAAAACAAACATATAAATTCCCCTTCTACTTCCAACCGACGGTCACAAAAGAACGTAAATAACTTCCCCTCTACACGAACTCATAAACAGTGTGGTTACGATTTTCGTAACCACTTTCCTAGTTTGTAAATTTGTTTCCTTTCACCAAATACTACAATTCCCCGATACCTAGCAAGGAGCGACAACTTGAGTAGTATGTTTTTGATACACTAGTGAGACCTGTACTGTTGCATATTCATTATGTATGCAGTTATAGTAAGAACCATTAATTTTCAAATGTGATTTCTGTTTTTTACTGTTTTTATGCCAATCCCTTGCTTTTCGAAGTAGTTACTATCATTTTCCTTCATTGAAAGACATAGTCCGTTCATTTACTGTACAACCTCGTGTGTACATAAAAATGAAGAAAAAGTTACAAACAAACATACTGTAATCTTATCTTTTTGGTTTTTCAGTACACACGCAATCACTTTGAGTCTTTTTTGTTTTATTTTTAGTAATTGGGTTTCCATACACTAGGAGGTACAATCTTTAGTCAGTTGTGTTATATCATTGTTTTAATGTCTTTAGTGTTGGTTACAGATGACATTATTGTAAAGAGAACCTTGCTATTGTTCTTGGGAGACAAACTGTCACTTGTTAGTAGCCTGAGATAGTTCTGTGTGTCAGTCTTAAACGAGAAGTGTGTAAGTACCGGCAAAGTGTCTGTGCGCCTGTATTTGTGTTTATTTGCCATCGTTACAAATAATAGATGTTAGACACATCGTCGTGACTTAATGGTCGCTCCCCTCTAGGGTCTATGTGGGTCATTCCATAAATAAGGGTACCAATGGTGCTTGGTGTCCCATTTGCATTGTGAAATTTTCTTACAACAGATTTTGTAAGATTTACAGTTAACTTACCAATATTACTTCAGATACATCTACAGTATCTGTTGGTACATTTCAAACAATATACAACAAAACATTTTTACTTCTTGCATTCGGACTATACGTCACAATAGACTGTCATGTTTCACGCGTAAAGGGACACCAAAGCTGTGACATTAAAAAAAAATCAAATGGCACTGTGTTTTTTCTTTTGAAGTAAATGGAAAGCTTTATTATGCTTGTGTTAATGTTCTGCATTATTATAATGTACGATAATTTTGTTATTTTCTTGTGTTAAGATTGACTGTTAAAATGCTTAGCTGAGCAAGTACATTAAAGCAGAGTTCATGTGTTTCATGTGTAAATTTAAACCAAAATTTTGGTGTCCCCTTTACATTGTAACATGTTGTGAATTGCAGCCAACTAATAAAAAAGTAGCAAATGAAATTAAATAAAATTGTGTTGCTACACTTTACCTTTGCAATACCTATTATGTGTCTGTATTTGGAAAAGAATGAACAACTTAAACATAATAATTTTTGGAAAGTCTTGATGTCACAAAGTAAACATTTTACCTGGGGACACCAAAATGGTGTCCCCTTTAACACAAGACTGTAAAAATTGAAATGTCCCAAATACACCTAATTTTTGCAACTGATTGAAGTGTGTGAATGGGAAGGAACAAAATATTAGCTTAGATGGGCATGTATCCCATAAACTGTATGATATATGGCATAAAATTCTAAAAAATGGGCTTTGGTGTCCCATTTACATTGTGACACAATATGCCATAAAAGTAAAAAAAAAACATAATATTTTTATTTTCAAGATGCAATTATGCTTTAGTTTCAATGTATTTACCGAGGAATGTTATTATCTTTCAGTTAGCATATTACTTTTTTTACCTTCCCTTATCCAATTTTTGCCCAAAATGTCATACATTGACCCCTTATTGATGGAATGACCCATTTTTGAGAGGCAATTGTTTCTAGGCACTCAGCTACAGTATGTTGCAAGCAGGAGCTGGCCAACTGCCCTCAATTAAAATTGAACATCAGTAAGGACGCCCCCAAGTGTAGCCATCAGAACTTAAGAATCATAGACCAGGGGCGCATACCCTTACATGAATATGAACAAATGTCACATTTATTTAAATTGCATTTTGGGGTATTTTTTGTATAATGATAGCACACCTTTTTGGTTCCTTTGCGTCAGCAAAGGAAGGCAAAAGTCTGTTTTGCTTGGGTACGCTGTAACTCAATAGGGGAAAGTCAGATGAAAGTCAAACTTAGTATGTAGATTTGCCATATTGAGAAGGTGTGCCCTATCGTTTTTGGTGGAGGTCAAAGGTCATCTGGAGGAACTGGGGGCAAAAGTCTGTTTTGCTTAGGTACGCTGTAACTCAATAGGGGAAAGTCAGATGAAAGTCAAACTTAGTATGTAGGTTTGCCATATTGAGAAGGTGTGCCCTATTGTCTTTGGTGGAGGTCAAAGGTCATAGGGGGAACTGGGGGCATTTATGTCTGAAAACCTTGTTATGCTATGGATGCTCATATGTTCCACCAGTCCCCCTCCTGTGCAATGATGGAAGTACTGCTTGAGTTAACAGTTTCTTGATCAAATGAAGAAGCAGCAGTGTGCTGTTTGCAGTACTGTAGGTGGTTACACCAGACAAGTTTTGGCTGGATCAGTTTACCTCCTTGTGCATGAATGCTAATGTGTTCATTCATGTAAGTGTCTTTTCAATTAGTGAAGAGGGCAGAATACAATGAAAGAAAATAAGTCAGTTGTTGTTCTTACCACTTTAAACTAGATCCCAGGAGTTCGCTCTAGGGTATGTTGTCAGTTTGATGGACTTTAAAGGGGCATAGATGTGATAAGCCTTATTGCAATTTGCAGAGGTTCACAGCTGTTTGTGTTTTGTAAAATGAATGGGATATTGCTGTATATTTCAGTTCTAAATCAACATCTTCAATTCATTGCATTAATTGAAATGGCTTTTTTGATATTTATGAATTCCGGCATATCATTTTACAGTATGTGTATTTCAAGTTCAAGGAACCATAGTGCCCATAGTCTGTTGTGAAATCATGCAAAATACTTCTTCTCTTACAGATTGCATGTATTACACTGTTGATGGTCACATTAGTGCTATGGAAGTGGTTCCATGTGGGTGCAGGTTTGTCATGTTTGGGGTCCAATGTCTGAAATGGACCATTTTATAAAAGCATGAAATATGTTTTTCTCTCTACAGATTTTATGTTACAAATGTGAGAGTTAATGGTCAGAAATGGACCATATGGGCTATCGTACAAAGTAATGCCATAGGCTCCCTTTTACTTCATAATTTACATTATGTGCTCTCCATCTGTGCAAGGAACCACTGTGCCCTTGGGCTCTTGTTTTCTCTCAGATTAACCTGCAAGCCAGGCATAATAGCCACTATGGTAGTTACTTTAATACCACTCATCACTGTGAACAGTTCGAATAAGTAACACATATACATCTATTTTTTTCAACTGACCGCCAACATTTTAGTGGGTTATTTTTTTTGTTTTTCTTTTTTTAGGGTTGTTTGGTACCTGTTTCAACATCAGAGTTTGAGCTAGAAGTACGTCATTTGTATCATTAAAAATTTTTTAAAGTAGTTCACTGGTTGACAAGATGTGACAACATTCATACAATAACATTATTACAGAAAAACAACTTCAATATAGGCCCTTAACATGCAGAACATGCACTGCTGATGTTTCTTGTTGCAAAGAACATCATCCCTATTTAGCCGTTAACTTATTTCAAATTGACGCTTTTGCGGCTTTAACCTAGCCCCCACACATGCTACTGGCCAGTTAAAATTCTTAGATAATCTTGGACAAAATTTTCGGGACACTTTGTCGTACGTTGCAAATATAATTTTAAATTTAGGTGAGAGGATAACGTGAAACCCCTCCCCCCTGTCCAATGTTGCGCTATAGGAGTGAATGTACACTTTGAACAGTAATCCTGTAGCCAACATTGAACGGGGGAGCGGGTTGCCCCAAGGTATTTTGTCCAAGATTGTAGTCACATCCTCTGAACATGTTATATCATATGGTAGTCACACCTAGACTAAGTCTGATGAGAGGTTGTCAACATATGATCAGGGATTATTCACAATTAGGGAACATGTTGCACATGTCACATAGAGTAAACTGTATTACAGACATTTTGGAAGTTGAAATGTTCCCAAAAGTCTCGGGAACAGAATCCAGTGAGATCGTGCACAGCCTTCTGAAAATTTTCTGCAATGATATCCTAATGTACTGGGTGTATATCAAGTAGCCTAACCATCTTGGCAATTCATATTTCCGTATTGTAGGTGACAAATGCCTTTTTGATTCCTTGCCGCATTCCTGATGTCGTGTGTGTGTGTGTTTGTGTACTGTATGTGTGTGTGTGTGTGATGCTTCTTGTAAACACTGTATGTCAAGAAGGGTAACCATGAATGATCTCATACTTGCTGTGTGGGTTGGTCATAGTAAGTAGAAGATCCCCATTGTTTTTGGTGGAGGTCAAAGGTCATTTGAGGTCACCAGAGGGTAAAATGTGAAAACCTTGTAAACATGATATCTCAAGAACAGTAACTGTGACTGATGTCATACTTGATGTGTGGGTTGGTCATATTGAGTAGATGATCCCTAGTGTTTTTGGTCGAGGACGAAGGTCATTTGAGGTCACCAGAGGTCAAAATGTGAAAACCTTGTGAACACATCATCTCCAGAAGGGTAACTGTGACTGATGTCATAATTGGTGTGTGGGCTGGTCATAGTGAGTAGATGATCTCTACTCTTTTTGTCGAGGTCAAAGGTCATTTGAGGTCACCAGAGGTCAAACTGTGAAAACCTTGTAAACACAATATCTCCAGAAGGGTACTGTAACTGTGACTGATGTCATAATTGGTATGTTGGTTGGTCATATTATGTAGATGATTCCTTTTGTTTTTGGTCGAGGTCAAAGGTCATTTGAGGTCATCAGAGGTCAAATTGTAAAAACCTTTTAAACACAGTATCTCCAGAAGGGTAACTGTGACTGATGTCATACTTAGTGTGTGGATTGTATATAGTCAGTAGAATACTTTTTTTTATTTTGGTGGAAGTCAAAGGTCATGTGAGGTCACCAAAGGTCAAACTGTGAAAACCTTGTAAACACATTATCTCCAAGAGGGTAACTGTGACTGATGTCGTACTTAGTGTGTTGCTTGGTTATACTAATTAGTTGATCCCTATCATCTTTGGTGAGGGGCAAAGGTCATTTGAGGTCACCAGAGGTCAAACTGTAAAAACTTGAAAATATCTTCAGAAGAGTAACCGTGACTGATGTAATACTTGGTGTGTGGGTTGGTAATAATGAGTAGAAAATCTCTATTGTTTTGATTGAGGTCAAGGGTCATTTGAGGTCACCAGAGGTCAAACTGTAAAAATGTGTAAACACAGTATCTCCAGGAGTCTAACCTTGACTGATGTCTTACTTGATGTGTAGATTGTATATACTAAGTAGAAGACTTCTTTTGTTTGTGTTGGAGGTCAAAGGTCGTTTGAGGTCACCCGAGGTCAAACCTTGCTAACACATTAACTCCAGAGGGGTAATGTTGACTGATGTCATACTTGATGTGTGGGTTGGCTATACTTGGTAGGTTATCCTTATTGCTTTAGGTGGACGTCAAATGTCACGATCATTTCAGGTCACCAAAATAAAGGTCATTTTGGGTTAAAGGCTTGTGGTGTATCAAGAAAAATAACTGTAGTTGATCTTATATTTGTCATGTGGATAATTCATGTTTGTTATAACCATGTAGCAAGGAATCACAAAGCCTTTTGGCTTTCTGGTTGTTAGTTGCAGGGCACGGCTGGAAAACTTGTAAATTTTGCGGGAGGATAATTACAATATAGTCAAATTTCCTGGCAGACCTACTAACATGGTGCCATACAGTAGGTGTAATTCGATCACGAAAGGGATTGTCATGCCAGCGTGGTGTCAGTGTGCCCACCATAGGGCCCCTTGTGGGGCAGCACTAGTTTGGGCCCAGGGGGCAAAGTGCCCTGGGCTTTGCCCCCTGGGGCAATTATGTATTGATATCAATTAAGTATTGATATCCTAACATAGTGGGTGTACAGTATATCAAGTGGTCTAACCACCTTGGCAATTCATATTTCCGTATAATAGGGAACAACCAACATTTTGTAAGTTGCAGGCTTCAGAGTCTGTCAAGAAACATTGAAGCATTTTTTTTTTTTTTATGATTTGTTCATTGATCCTAGTCACTTTAAAATATTTAGACTAAAGGTTTGAAGAAGCAGACGATTGGTTTCGTGAAGGGTTTTGATCATAGAAATATGCGTTCATTTTCGTATTTCTATGGGTTGAGCTAGCTGTCGGTCTGCAGATAATTTGAGTATGCAGACCTAAGAGCGGCCTCAGCTTACAGTATGCTTTTTAATTGACATTGAAGGTAGTAAAGGAAAGAATGGTAGAATCTTTTGGAAACATTTACTGATGTTGATTTTTCACATACATAACTTCAAAAATATTGATCATGAGTAAAAAATAAGGGCATTCATTTACAAGAATAGCAATTTACTTTAATTTTTGGTGAAGATTGAACATGGATGGGGTATTTGGGATACACATTTGAATGGATTTATTTACCAGTTATTTTCAGATGTAAAGTTCTATTTGGGAAACCACAAGTATTATCTCTACTGTGATCGAAACAAGCATGGTATGTACAGTACAAGATAAACCTGAAAGAAAAAGCAGTATGCAAAATTATACTTTGAAAACGTTTAAAACAGTCTTGGTTCTTCTGTGTGTGCAGTGCGTATACATGCTGCTCACGTTGTATGCTGCATTAAATTCCAGTGTGATTCATGCATCTTGGTGTCTGGTAGGGAGCTGACACTCACAAGTTTGGTCAATATACAGTAACTCCTTTACACTACTGCGGCCTCTTTTTCTGAGCTGTATTCTGCTTCCAATCCAACCCGCACATCTGTCATATTAACATTGCAAAGTTCCGTTGCAAGTTCATACTGTACAGGCCTGTTACAACCGATAATGTAAAAATTATCAGATGTTGTAAAAACGACAGATAATGTAAAAAAAAAATTATCAAGAATGTAAAAACAACAGATAATGTAACAAACATTTACCGATAATGTAAAAAACTCTTTGAACCCATAATGTAAAAAAAATTACCGATAATGTAAAAACACTTGTTTACCGATAATGTAAAAAAATTTACCGATAATGTAAAAGCTGTTCTAAAGACGATTTCATACGGTCCTATGTACAGTACATGTGTGTATAAAAGTGCGCTTGTACTGTACCAAGGCATGTAGGTAGGAAGATAGGTACTGTAAATGGGCAGGCAGTGCGACAGGAGGACAGGTGGGGAGGCAGATAGGTAGGTTTGTGCGTGCGGTATGCGTATGTGCGTATTCAGCCTATGTGAGTTTATGGGTGTAGGCCTATATAAATGGGGTCACAAAAGTAACAGTGTATTTGTGAATGTTAAACAAAAATAAAGGCATGGGGGACCCTAACTCACTAAACACAATATGTAACTTTCAATATCTGGTTTTATTAGAAGGTGCCCTCTAATGGACCATATGAAAATAAGCTGAGCCATCAATATGACCCACCCTTTATGTAATAAAACATGTGAAGCCATTCTATGATTTTTTTAATCGTAGGTATGTTCTTTGTGGTGAGTTTGCACAAGAACAAGGGAGTGAGAGCGCTTTAAGAATATGAAGGAGAAATATGAAATCATGATGTACAGTATTTGAACTAGATAATTGACAAAAAGATTCATTCAATTCTTCTGCTGTCTCTCAATGTACGTCTTTACGATAAAAAGACCTTAATTGGGCGTTTTAAAATCCGGGTGAGATCCCCCTCCCCTGGGATATGACCTAAGACCTTTCTAAATTGACTTATAACCTTTTTAATAAAATTCCACATAGGTCCCTAGGAGCTCGGTCTGGGGGACCTGAAGCCTTGATCCCCAGGTGGGCACCCCCTAATGTTAAGATAAAAGGGTGCGAAGTAAGGGACTTATCAGACGACCTTTGATACCATAACAGCGACCCCTATATGCAGGGATGAAATTTAGCGGTCGTCCGGTCGTCCGAGACGACCAAAATTTCTGTAGGACGACCAAAGTTACTACCTCAGGTTGTCCTTTGGACGACCAAATTTTACCCCTGCTCATTTACATTGTGACACAATGCGCACAACCCCACACCGAGATGCAACCAAAATATTTAACACGCATGAACTCCATTCCAAAACACATCTGTTGTCATTCACAAAAAAACGCCAAAACAACCTGAAATCCACCTGTACGTACAACACCAAACAAACAGCCTCAGTGTACGATCATGTTTTAACTGATTTTACTGTACCAGACATTCACATACTGTACACAGCAAGTACCAGATAGATGACTCGCAGTTGAAGAATTCGGCCATTTTCCTTGCTTAAATACTACGCAATCTGTGCCACGTGCATGGTCAACTGGTGCAAATATTGTAGAGTTTTTAAACCCCCATAATTTGGGTTAGTCCAAGTAGTATGTAATTCAACCAATCACAGTGCAAAATTTTCCTGCTGGCCTACAGTGTATTTGAGATAAACAAAATGGATTGCTCCAACAGAGGGGGGAAAAATATTTTAGAACTGTTTGATTCTCCGGGATTATGTTCTCACACCGGTGCAGGGAAAAAAAAAAATCCTTGGAAAGGAGAGTGGACTGGTGGAATGAGTTGACAGTTAAGCAAATAGATAAGCCACTCAGATGATGAGTGTCGTCTGTTTATGGCATTGGTGTGTGTTCAGTAGACACTTCATGCGTACGACTGTCAGATTTTGATTCAAAAGGAATGAATTTTCTAAATAGTAACAGTAACATTCAAGATTAGAAATGCATCATATTTTGATTTGAAACAAACAATATATTATACAGAGATTTTCTTCTATATGATATATACTTAACAGCATCAGTGATGCTACAATCTTGGACAAAATTCCTTGGGACACCCCGCTCCCCCTTTCAATGTTGGCTGCAGAAAAACTGGTCACAGGGTACATTCACTCCTTTAGCGCAACATTGAAAAGGGGCGCGGGGTTTCTTGTTATCCAGTGAAGAAAGATTTTGGAATAAAGTCAGAAAGTATGACAAAGTGTCCCAACAATTTTGTCCAAGATTGTAGATATTGACATTTTTTTTATTATCAAAGTGAAAAGGTGGAATTTTACTGGCCTCCTTCTGGAAATCCCCCCCTCCCCTTCCTTTTGGAAAAACCCTGAGCATTACTTTTAAGTTACAAGTCAGTAGTGTAATTTAGCTGTGGAAAGTTTCAACCTGTATAAGAAAGACAAATAAAAACATGGTCTTGAATGCGCAAAATACACATTTTGCACATTTCTTATTTTTATATAATTTAACTGTGGAAAGTTCAAACCTGTATAAGAAAGAAAAATAAAAACATGGTCTTGAACGTGCAAAATACACATTTTGCACATTTCTTATTTTTATATGTCCTTTGTGGAGGACGACCAAATTTTTGGGAGGACAACCAAATTTTTGCAGCTGGTTGTCCTTGGGACAACCATTTTTAGTTGCTTAAGGATCATCCCTGATATGGTATGGTATTATTTTTCTTTATTTTGATCCCTTTCGGGGAGTCAGATTTCCATTTTGAAACTGTTTGATTTGTATTGACCGATACTTTCCAAATATAGCCTACCCTTTGTTTACTCTTGAGCTTGTCAAAATTTTACCTTAAACGCCCAAACTGGCGTTTTTAGGCGTACTTTGGGGGTATCACGTTTCTGAACTTTTGGAACTTTGATAAATTCCGGAACTTTTTTTCTCGACTTGGGTCCGTTGGTCGGTATTAGGGTTTCTTCTATAAACTCTAAAACTACACAGACGAATATAGTGACATAATCCTGTTTTCAAGTTGTATCTCTACGAGCAAGATAGTAGTCAGTCAAACTAGTTTATGTGTTTTTACTTTTAAACTTTTGTTTCTTGTTAAGGCAACGACAACAGATACACAAAACAAAACATTAAAAATCCGATAACAGAACACCTCAGAGAGGTTGAATGTGTTATATACGTTTTTATTTGTGTAACGCCAGTCTGAAACTTACAAAATCAGATTGAACACATATACATGAAAACTCAGTGAAAAAAAAAAAAAACTTAAAATCCCTGCTAGTGTATTCCGAAGGGTTGAAAAGTAAAAACAGGAAAAATGAAGAACTTAACAACTATTATGTTCCGTGTTCAAAGCAACAAACACCGAATAATGACGGGGGTACCTCAAGCAATCCACAAGGTATAAAAGTTTGTACATCACTAATATCACGAGTAACCTTTCTGATCAGACAATGCTTTCCGGCGTTTCTTCCATGCACCTTTCTGGAGCGACAAGGAAGAATTCCTAACCCAGTCATAAACCACTTAAGCTACACTCAGATACAACGTATTAGCTATGTATGTTGTGTTCAATGAGTTAGGGTTCCCCATGTCTTTATTTTTGTTTAACATTCACAAATACACTGTTACTTTTGTGACCCCATTTATGTAGGCCTACACTCATGAACTCACATACCTACCTACCTACCTACCTACCTACCTACCTACCTACCTACCTACCTACCTACCTACCTACCTACCTACCTACCTACCTACCTACCTACCTACTTACATAGACACATACGACCGTGTGAAATTGTCGTTAGAACAGTTTCTACGTTATCCATAAAAAGTGTGCTACCTTTACTCACATACATGTCTACCCACCTACTTACACACATTTACGTGGGGGCATATGCAATCGACTTTGGAATAGTTTAAAGTTACATTATCAGTAAACGAGCATTTTTACATTATCAGTAAATGAGCATTTTTACAACATCAGTAATTTTTTTGGTACATAATTGGTTCAAAGAGTTTTTTACATTGTCGGTAATTTTTTTTTACATTATCTGTTGTTTTTACATTATCGTTAATTTTTTTTTACATTATCGGTCATTTTTACATTATCAGTTACAGTAGTTTTTACATTATCGGTTGTAGCAAGGCCCTTTGCTTGTATGTATGCACAAGACTGATCAGGGAGCTGTTACTCTAAATAACAGTTCCCTGGATTGATTGCCATAGTGTTCTAAGTTTTGAATGATTTCTGAAGGAAAAAACATTGGGTGAAAACACTTTTGGAAGCTGTAAAATATAACAGATTAATAGCCAAGCAAGCTTCAGTATATTTTCAAGTGTGACTGTATGAAAGAATCTTCTTCAAAATGCAAGCAATCATGGTGACTCATCGATTTACCGTCCTAACTTAATATACTGTAGCTTGCCACCAAAGAATGCGAAATTCTTCCTTGATCATTTTTTCAAAATATCTTTTTTCCATGCCTCACAGTGACAAGACTTTGGAGTTACATAGTTACTGTAGTTCTACTTTAAAAGTGTGAATATCCATGAAGGATATGGTGCTAGATCCATGGCTTCAATTGCAGAGAGAACTACCCATCACAGGGAGTGAAAATTTAGAAGATTCGAAAAGGAAGCAGATTCTCCGTCCTGTTTAAAAGATCTTTAATGTAAACAAACTTGCATAAGGCTTGTAATGATAATTTACTGTACAGTGTAGCCTAATGCATCTAAGAGAAGCTAAAATCTGTGGTGAAGGGTAGCTAACTTTAGGCCTAGATGTACTGTAAGTTGAGTCCACTAATGTCAACCTCTCAAGTATCCTGAACCAAGGTACACATTTTCACGGTAATAGTGGGCCTGAACATAATATTAAACAAATACAGTATTGTTTAAATAATAATAAATTGGATTTGTATAGTGCCATTCCAGCCACACAGGTGCAGATGCTCATGGTATTTCACAGATGAGAGTAGTTAAGATTCGCAAGAGAAAATGAAAAAAGTGAGTCTTAAGTAAATGCTTTAAACATGAGAAGTCAGAATAATTTCCAGTATGGGAAGGAAACTGGTTCCAGTGACATGCAGCAGAGTACTGTAGCTAAAAGTAGCTTGTACAGAAGCCATATGCTTTGATACAAGGTCTGAGGGCACAAAGGTAGAATTGACCAGAAGAACAAAGTGTGCGTGCAGGACAGTCAGGGGAGGTATGACAGATGCATAGGCTAATGAAACTGTAAGGCATGAAATGCAAGCAGAAGAATTTTAAACTTAATTCTATAAGTAACAGGGATCCAGTGAAGATCATGAAGGAGTGGCCCAGTTGCATCTTTTCTTTTTGCCTTTAACTCTCCATTCTGCAGTATTTTGGATCTACTGGAGTTTCCTACTTAGAGAATTTGGATGTCTGAACAAAAGGGAATTGAGATAGTCCAGTTCTGAGCTGACAAAAGCACAAACAAGGGTTTCACAAGTCCTCTGTCCCAGATATTTCCTCATCTTACTTATATTTCCTAAACTGTAATTTACTGACTGACAGCTTTTTGCCATGTGTCTTTATCATTTAGCTTGAAACATTGTTCCTACAGTTAATTTCACAATATTTCAAACAACCCATGACTTCTTCACAAGGTTTGAAGTTTGATTTTACTCAAAAGGCAGGCCTATATTCACAGAGCAGGAATGTGAATTGCATCTGTGCTCCTATGCCTATGGCCCATTGCTTTGTTATTGAGGCAATGTACATTAACTTAATATTACCTAAAAGCTTCCAAACTCTTAACCTTACCTGTGACACTGAAAGCCTTGTGAGTAGCCCTGTGAATAGTCACGTAATATTTTTGTAAGCCAGCAATAATTTTAGCTGAACCAGCTCATGTGGTAAATGTGCATACAGGATTTCCCACAATTCCTATGCAAATAGCCATTGTAGACACTAACATTACTCAAGAAAAAACTATTTGTAGTGAAACGAATAGTAGGCTACTGTAGATGCACAGTGTTGTGTCCATTTCAGAGTTCAGATTAAGATTGCACACTCTAGTAAATAAAAACAGTTCACAACCTAATTACCCAAGTAAGGTGAAAATGAATTGATGCCTCAACATTTCATTTCTTCACAAATGAAACCATGCAAAAGAAAATTTATGCAAGTTTTACTGTAGCTTTGAGAATTGAGATTACCCATGTTTACACACTGGCAGATTTCACTGCCATGTCAGTATGGAATTTAGATCGGATGATTGACCATATGCATGACCAAATGATCAGTAGCCATTGGACAATTGGTCATTGGGAACAGTATAGTACTTTAAAAGTTGCTGTACATATGTTTGACAGATTTTGCGGAATCTCTTAACGCATGCAAGAAAAATATGTGAAACTCTTTGGATTCATGATTTTTAACTTACTTGAGGATTTTTGTGTAGAATCATCTAACCACCAGAGGTGGACTACAAAACTGCACAATAGAGATCTTCAACTTACAGTCTAATATGTCAATTAAGCATGTTATATTGTTCAAATCTATTTTTAAATTCTGGCATTCAGAAAGATATTTTTGTTCTCTGCATCAAAGATTGAACAAACCCAAAATTTTGGAATATATACAGTATAGTATTTTTTGCCCCTTGTTTACATGTCTCCACACAACTTTACCAGTTGCTGTCTGCTACATGCTGTTCAGTTTTATGTTTCCTATAATCTTTCACCATAAAAGTTATAGTTGACACATTAAGCCATGATAGGGTTGATGTTGTCATCACTACTGTACTACTGTAGGTAGATATAAACACTCAAGTCATTTTATTTTGTGATACATACTGTACAAGTTTGTGATAATGTTACAGTAAGTGTGATCTCTCCATATCCTTTTGGAAGTAATGACTAATGTCAGTTATTTGTTTTTGTTCAATTTACAGATGATGGTACATGCTTGGACTGGTTATGAGACCTATGCATGGGGTGCTAATGAACTAAAACCTATTGCTCATACTGGGCACTCTGCAAGTATTTTTGGTAAAACTGCTATGGGAGCAACAATCATTGATGGTATTGACACACTGTACATTATGGGCCTCCATGATCAGTATGAAAAAGCAAGAAACTGGATTGCACATGACTTCAACTTTAACCCGGTGAGTTATAAGATCAGTTGGGAGGAGGGGAAGATCAAAGTAGTGTTCCCCTCCCCCATCTTTCCCTCGCCTTCTAAACAGTGTTTACACTGGGTCAAAATTGCGAGCCCAGTACTGATATCAAAGATCGTTCCCAGAAGTTCAACGCCTTCAAAAAGCTACCTGAACTCTGCAGGTATAAATGCTGATTACCTGTGGCTAAACAACATACCTTGTCCAAAACCAGGCATAAACATTTGTTCGTGAATATTGTATGTGGGATGCCAACATAAGTAAAAACGTACATTTTGGATTTGTTGCGGAAGGCAGGCAAGGAATGTATGTGATGGTGATGCTATGGGTGCGTGTGTGAAATGGCTTGGCTTGTAAACACAATATCTCAAGATGGGAAAGGTGCTTGAACTTCAAAGTTGGTGTGTACTGTAGGTTAAGCCCATAGAGAGTAGATGGTCCCTATTCTTTTTCCATGTAGGTCAAAGGTCATGTGACGTCACTGGAGCTTAAAATCTGAAAATTCACAGCGCGTACTCCCTCACCTCATATAACCTATGCATTACTGTATTGACCATGGTCTAGCATCTGGCAATTTTGTGTGTGTGTTCGTGTGTGTATCTGGTCACCGCCCTTCCGTAATTGCCAGCCTTTTGGTCTGACAGCGAAGTTTCTACGTGTGTTTTGCATCTGCTATCTACCTTGACTTTCCAAGTGCCTTCGATTATCATCGATATCTGACTGATCCTCATCCTCTACCACCCTTCTGGATCTGTTTTGGATGAGCATCCTTTTTATTTCGTGTCTTTTTCACGTTTTTTCGACACGTGTGCAGTGTGTCTGGGCTAGGCCTCAGAACTGCTATACGGTTACATTACGTTGTACATTGTTATATATGTAACTTGTTAGGCTACATGTTTTGCCACCCTGTTACATTGCCTTGGGCTTGGATTTTTATGTAACGTTGTTAGGCTTCATGTTTAGCCACTTAGTGTATCTCGTTCTCGTATTCACTTGACGATGGGGGACATTTTTCCCCTGCTGTGTGTTTTTACCTTTTTATCGTGCCTCGGGGTTCAGCGTGGTGGAATTTTTCCTCCGCGCGAGCCTCAGGCCTTTAGTTGCATTAGTACCTAGAGTCGGCGGGGTCAGGTTCCCCGCACGACCTCTTTTACACGTTACAATTTAAGTGGCACATGTTGTATTGTGTATTGCATCCTTAGCCTCTCCTCCAGATACGATGGAGAGAACTCAGGATCTTTGCTCTTCTTGCAAACGTTTCCGCCCCTTTAGCTCTTGGGACACTCACGATCAGTGTCCACGATGCTGGCCGCGCGAGGAAGGCCTCCGGAGCGTTGGGCAACGACCGCGGAATGGTTGCGTAAATGGGAAAAGCAGCGGGGGAAGACGACCCAAAAACCCCGCAAGAAAAGTCCGTGGCAAGCCAATGGTCTCCCAACCGACATTGGATCGCCTCACCGGGATTCTGCGACGGAGCGCCTTCCCCGGGACCCGAGAGCCGTACCCAGGGTGCAAGCCGCACCCGGGATCCGCTGCCTCCACCTCGTGATCATACCTCGTTACCTACCGCTCGGGCTGCCATTGCTGATGGCACAAGACACAATAGGAGCAAAGAGGCCGCCCCAAGTGGGGGCGTAAGCCCTGCTGTTACCCAGGCCACCATGGTGGTTGGTGTAAGTCCTGCTCTAACTTCGGAGGCCCCTGGAGTTACCGGGATAAGTCCTCTGTTGCAGCCTGTTGCCGGGGCTGCAGGCGCACTCCCCCACGCTCCGCCGGCCACCATGGCTGCTGGTATAAGTCCGCCCTCTCCACCAGGCCTATCCCTGTAGAACCAGCCTGGCTGCAAGACCCGCTCCCGGAAGAGCCGGTCATGGAAGATCGTGCGGTCCTCGACCTGTTTGCGTCCAGCTCGGAACCGTTTTCCCGGCAAGCACGCGATTTTGAAGGCTTTCCACCCATGTCAAGCGCTCAAACCCAGCTACGTAAGGCTTTGCCTGGAAGACGCACGGAGTCCTCAGAGTCGTCGCTGTCATCAGGAGACCGCGATTTTCGGTGGCGGCGGCGCCGCCGTACTTTGCGGCAAAATCAACAGGATGCAGTGTTAGGGCAGGTCAAAGACCTTTTGGAGCGACTGCTCTCGGATCGAGTTAGTCCTGCGCTGCAGGGCCCGTCGGCCCTCGCCTCCGCCATCAGGCCTCACCTTCGCGTGACATGGATTTTCTGTTCCGTAGCGGCCCGTCTCAGGACACCCCGGCAACGGGCACGCCGCCGTGAGACCGCAGAGATCCTCTGAGGCGGAGGAAGACGAGATGCTGTGTGGCACGGACATATCAGTGGAACCATTCGAGCGCGCGGCCACGGTCCTCCGTCGGACAGTGGGCTACCTGCCAGATCCCACTCCAGCCATGGCAGAGGCGTCGGCCTCACGATTAACGTTAAATGCGACGTCATCAGCCCTGTGAGCATCTATGCAAGTCGACGCAGAATGCGAACAGAGATTCCGTTCGTTGGCAGCAGCCCGCCAGTGGACAGCCTTTCAGCGGGACGCAGCTAGGGCGTTTCACATGGACGAGTCCGATTGGCTGAACCTTTTTTCGGCTGCGCATATCCCTGCACGGGTCAGGGAACGGCTTCGGGCCGCAGGCACTTTAGACGCTCGTGACAGATTTCGTGACAGAAATTCGTGTCGCTTGGAGACAGCCCTATACGACGTTGACCGCGCGTCTAGGGCAGGTATGAAATATGCATCGGCCCTCCTTCTATTCACGGAGTTGTTGAATCGGTCATTCTCTCAGGTGCAATCCGCGGGCACCAAGCGGCCGTATGAGTCGCGTCACAACACACTGCTGGACCTCCTCACATCCAAGGTCCTGTTTCTAGTAGCCGCGGCTTCCGCGCGGCGCCGGGCCTCACTGTTTGCGCTCACCCTGCAGGCAGGTTTCCTACAATTTGACCCCGCGGGAGTGCGCCTCCTTCCGGACCCTCGCTTTAGCGGCGCCTCCTAGGTTCCGGAGGATAGGTTGTGCTGGCCAGTTAGGGCGCTAAAATGGTATATCGAGCGTACTAAGAATGACCGGACATTGGACCGACTGTTTCTCCTTCCGCGACGTCCCTTCACGCCGGTCTCAAAGGAAACGATCTCACGCTGGATCATGGCGCTGATCCGGCTGCACGTCAGCCCTATGGAGCGCGTCCGGGCCCATGACGTTCGCGGGCACGCAGCATCGTCGGCATTGTTCCACGGCATATCCTTAGAGGAAATCCTCACGGCGGCACCGTCCTCTTTCGTGTCGTGCTACCTCACCAACACACCAACAGCCGATGAGGCTTTCACACGCGCGATTCTTCAGCCTCCCTCGGCGTAATCCTGCCCACCACCGACAACCCTGTGTCAGCAGTGCATAGGTTATTTAAGGTGAGGGAGTACGCTCAGCTAGTGACGTACTCACCTCATATAACAACCCACCCACCTCCCCACTTCAGGATTCGCACCTTAGGGCAACAGATCTGCCGCAGCGGCGTTTTACACTCGCCCCCACCCACGCCTTCCTCGTATAAGGCGCGGCTCCTGCGACCAATCTTTGTGGGATTCCGTTACCAATGATGCTGACGGTCGATCTTCGCCCACGTTTAGCTAGGTAAGCACTGGGTTACGGGTATTCTTCACCCACTTCATCCACTTCTCCTCTAGATCTACACTTCGCCATCAACCTAGGCTTTTTCAGCCTGGAAATTATGGAAGGGCGGTGACCAGATACACGCACACACACACAAAATTGCCAGATGCTAGACCATGGTCAATATGGTAATGCATTGGTCATATGATGTGAGTACATCGCTAGTGAATTCCGAAACCACAAAGTTTTGGGGAACCTACTAAGGAGGATATCTCAGAAAGTGAAAGTTGGTGGAATTTGAAACATTAGCCATTGGTAGCACTGGATTTGTAGATAATCTGTGTCACGTGTTTATCAGGTCAAAGGTCATGTGAGGTCAACAGAGGACGTGGCTTGAAAACCTTGTAAACACAGATCTCAATGAGGGAAAGTTGTGTGAACTTCAGAGTTGGTCTGTTGGTAGTCCATTGTGAGTAGATAATCCCTATTCTTTTTTTCAGGTAGGTCAAAGGTCATTTGAGATCATCAGAGCTTAAAGTATGAAAACCGATTAAATTAGATGTTTTAGCAACTACATGTTGCTGGAACTTCAAACTCTTATCACCAGTAGAACTTAATGAGTAGGTGATGTCTGTTATTTGTTTAGGAGATCACAGGTCATTTGATTTCACTAGAGGAGATATTTATAAAAACATTGTAAATACTGAATCTAAAGGAGGGATAGACACTTGAACTTCAAAGTTGGTGTGTTGTTAGTCCACTGTGAGTAGATGATTCCTGTTGTTTTTTATGGAGATTAAAAGTCATTTTTTGGTCAGTACAAAAGGACTAATAATATTTAACCTTATGTATGGGTTGACATGAATGAAGTTCTATCATTCCAAAGATTTGTCTTGGATTGAAAAGCCCTGCATCTGCTACTTTAGAAATTTTACATTCCCAAAATGTGAACATATGATGAAGTAAAATATTAAGAAAATAATGCCGATTATTTTACTTAACCTTTTTTTCGAAAACCACTAAACATAGCTCTTTACATTTACATCATTCTGCACTTACCTGTCTCCATCCAACTAATGCATGCCCCTCTACCATGCTAGCATAACCACTGGTAACCTTTGACCCTGCCTTTACCTTCGCCCTAAACCTCAATGGACCAGCTCCTCCTTCCTTAACTGCCACTCAAAAGTGCTAGTTGGCTATTACTACTGCTCTCGGATTTTTGTGAAATTTTCACCATCTCCATTTTCCTAAGGATATCTACTTTCGTGGATTTCATCCTTGACAACCCCAGACGCCTCTGGGCCACGATTTGTCGATAAGTATCCTTTTATTGGGTTTTAGTGGGTCTTTTGCCTTCGCCAGCCTTTCATCTGGTTGGCGCCAAAAATTTTGTATTGGCAGTAGTTGTGCGAATCAGCAATTAGGTCCTTCCTTCCCACCCCCTCTTGTGTTCCTACAAAACAAGAGGATCCTTCCCTACCTTTGTTCATAATTGCTGCACATTTCTTAGTTCCAGCTACATTTTCATCCATTCCCCACCATACCCTAGGAATCCTTAACTGGAATTCGCTGCTTGTTATGTTACTCTGGTCATCCTAAGTGTACACCATTTTTCCTTCGTAGTACACCTTCTATTCCTAGGGAATTCCTCCCCCAATTTCCTTGGAATTTCTATCTCTTTTTCACTGTTGTTGTTTACATTTTGCTTATAGCACTTCCTAAAGAATAATTTTAAGAAAGAGAAATTTCATTCCTAGGAATAATTTTTGCATTTACACCTCATGCCTTGTAAGTTATGCAATTAGGATGTTTATTACGCAATTGTGTTCTGCATTACATAAATAGTGTTCGTTTCGAATATCGCTGCCTTCCTTAATGGTAAGTCTCAGATATGGCAGCTAAACAACAAGGTCTCCCAAAGATGTGCAGAAACTGCTCCCTCTTCCGCCCAGGTGACATTGGGACTTCCACGAATTCTGCCCTTAATGTCGGCCCTGCATCATCCCTGCACCCCCGGTCGAGTCCGGGGCAGGGGATTCCCTGACCTCGTTTCCGCCGTGGCCAAGTCAGTTTCAGAATCGAGGTAGCGATTCCAAGGGAAACAGCCAGCAAAATCCAGACCCAAGCCAAGAAGGGCTCGAGCTCCCAACTGGATCCCACAAGGAAGGGAGACAGTTACAAATGTAACTCCTTGGAGGCTTGGGCTGGGGCGCAGCCTGTTGAATTGGATGCCATCCACAGAACCAGGAACAGGACCACAGCTGGTCCTTGACCGGGATGAGGTTACAGAGCCTGAACTAGGGATTCCTCGGACCCCACAGGAGGATCTAGCGCTGTCGCCAACACCTAGGGAAACCTAGAGTCGAAACCGATCCCAGGACCGGCATACTGCAAACAGAAGGCCAGACCGGGAACGACATAGGAGCCGCTCTAATTCCTGGTTCCACGTGCTCTGGATCCCTTGGAGCCCTCTCACCACATTTTGACATCCCCTCCGAGGATTGGAACCAAGGGTACAGAAGGGAACCCAGGAGACACCATTCTCCCCAAAGGGATGTGGACCGGCAGGATCCCAACTGGCTCGTAGAACATCTGTCAGATCTATTGAGACCCCTTCTGGAGGAGGCGACCGACTCGCAGGCTCCCTCTCAGAACGCAGAACCCCAAAGGGAACCCCGGAGTCAAGGTACCAATCGGAACCGGACCCAGACACCTTTGAATGACGTGCTTCTGACGAATTCTCGGACTTGGAGAGACATGCGTCCAAATTCAGAGAGGAAGGGCTTCAGGAGTCAATCACCGACTCGTTTGAAGACTCCTGCACTGAGGAAGACGATCCAGTTGCAAGAGGAACAACTCTGCCACAGGAACTGGTCGCATTGGCTATACAAGTCATCAAAACCCACCTCGGGTTCCAAGACCATGCCCAGGAGACTCCAGCCCCAGCTCCAGCTCACTCGAACCAATCTCTCGTCCTCCTCTTTGGCCCCGATTATGCCTGTGGATGCAGCCTGTCTTGAGAGGTTTGAGGCCATGGCCACCAGGGAAAGATGGTCTGCGTGCCTGGCCAAGCAAGAAAAATCGGTTTGGGTCACAGATGACGACTGGAAGGCCCTCTTTAAAGCCCCACTCTGTCGAATGACGTGGAAGAGACTTAGGATAGAACAGGGGTCCACCTCGAACATCTTCAAGGATTGGAACCAGAGGGAACTGGAGGATACCCTCTTCGGCATCGATATGGCTACCAGATCAGGCCTCAAATTCTCCTCGGTATTCATGCTTGTCGCTGAATGCCTCATGAAATTTCATCAACAACTCCCTGGAGACAAGCCCCAGATGTCACGACGGGAGGTAGGCCACCTACTGCTCCTGGGCTCCTTAGCGAGACTGGTGTTCAACCATTTTCCAAGGTTGCCATCTGCACGATTTTGACCAGAAGAAACAACATTCTCTCCGCCATCCACTGGCCCTCTGCTGCAACCAGAGACCGGATGTAAAAACTACCCATGACGGAAGACAATCTCTTCGGTGGCCAGTTCACATCAAAGCTTCAGGAGGAGGTCTTGAGAAGGGAAACCCTGGCCAAGTCAACCTTCAAACGGGACCCACCCAAAGAGAACAGACCTACAATCTTGAACAAAATTGTTGGGACACTTTGTCGTATGTTGCAAATATAATACTGAATTTTAGATGAGAGGATAACATGAAACCTCACGCCTCTTTCCAATGTTGCACTATAGAAGTGAATGTACCCTTTGAACAGCAATCCTATAGTCAACATTGAACGGGGGCGCAGGGTGTCGCAAGGTATTTTGTGCAAGATTGTCTGAGTTTTTTTGGAGCGATTTTAGAGTGAAATTTGGAAAGAAAATTGAACATTTTTGGACAAGGTGCATCATAAAAATTAGTTATCGGGGCCCATGGGTCTGGGGATTTTCAAATGAAAGTATTCTGAATTTTGACTGTGAACACAACAAGTTTAATTTTAATTTGGGGATTTGTATATGTTTTGTTGGAAAGGAGTGATCATGAATAGATAGATTGTTTCATGGTTTTGTACGCGGACAGAAATAGTTGCGTTTAGAAATACTGTAACATTGATGGGCAGCTGTTGCATTGCGTTGCAACAAGAGTGTTACTGCAATTGTAGAATGCTGGTTGGAATCCAGGTTGTAATATATTCTGAAGTAGCTCCACGCTCTACCAAAATGCGTTGAAGTCAGAACTGTAGATTCAGCTTAATATTAAAATAATGGTAGAACGTTAGTAAAGTCTGGTTTTTTGATTCCTTGCCATAGGCAGGGGAATCTATGCAGTCCTGATGTCGTGTGTGTGTACAGTATGTAAGGGTGTATGTATGTGTGTGTACTGTATGTGTGCGTTTGTTTTTCTACACTACCGAGGATAAAAACTTGTCAACTCATCCGTCGCCCGAGGACTTGTTTGCCGTCTGAGGACGTAAACACGTGTCCTCGGAGGAAGTTGCCTTCAAATGAGCCGTGATGACAAAATAATGGTAGTAGATGCCGATTTCCAATCATCCTTGGTTGCACAGTTCAATCGGATTGTGTGTAATAAAGTGTGTGCTACCATATGCCTCTTCTACACACACTTAGAGCCGTTTATGGATAGCGCCACCACACACATGCAGATTGTATGCAAATTAGCACACTGGAAGATAAACGAAGATATTCGCGCCGGTATACGGTACTACTGTATATGTACATATATATCGACTACTACTATACTACTAAGTGCAGTAAGACTGGGTGGAACCAGACGTCCCTTTGGTAAAATTATAAGAATGGTTTTCCTAGGCCTTTTTTATTTCATTTGGTCAAAATAGGATACATGTTACAGATATTTAATGTCAATTCGCAAGCATACAAAGAAGCAGTTATTTGCATACAAATGTATAAAGAAATAGTCTACTGAAAGTCATCCTTGACGTCGTCCGTAGATAGCGTTATACTTATAGCTATAATTGCAGAGATAGAACTAACTTAACGTTAGCCAATACTAGTGGAGTAAATGTTACCCTACGTAAAGTTAGAGTTGCGGTGTTTGAAGGATATGTATTGTAACTAATAAATGTTCTACAAACTTCATTTGTGTTGGACCAAGTCAAGTTTCCAGTGTTAGAGCTGGTAATGACGATTAGGCTATAGCTTGTAATGCGACGTTAGCGCTTAGGCCTGCACTAAGTTAGGCCAGGCTATAGGCCGTGTGATCGTTCATAATTTCGTGACTGTAATTAGCAACGGCTTAGGCCTAGGTAGGGCTATTTAACACTTAAAATAGCCATTTATCTAGGCTTACGTAAGCTAGACGAAGAATCTCACACATTTGGTTGAGAACAAATAGGCCTAACCAGTTGACCGAACGTTAATCTGTTAATCTAAGTCTTACAGTAGCCTAAATTACAGTAGGCTAGTACTAGTTACTAACGTTAGGTATCGACTTACAGGTATGTGACAGTCGATTTAGGCTAGGCCTACGAAGCTGAATAGTTGTTCGTTACGCCTAGACTAAGCCTAATGTTAGGCTAGGCCTAACTTAGTTGTTAGAGATAGATATAACGTTAGGCCTAACTAAGTGTAGACACATGTGGCGTGACTTTACTGTGACTTTGAGATCTAGCGTAGTAGGGGTCTAGCCTAGCTAATAACATTGTATGGGGCCTAAATTTCCAATAAGTCTACCTGTTAGCCCTAACGTTAGTGTTACACCAATTCACTTAACCATTTAACCTTGCACTGGGATTCATATGTACAGCCTCCTACTACTGGCAAGGCTACAGGCTACCTTACCGTACCCTCAATATCCTTTGATTACGAACATTTGTCAAAACAGAGTAGGCAACTTGAATCAGCTGTGCTCCTTGATTCCTTGAGCCTGGTTTTTGGATATTGGATGCTTATTACGCTGGCTTATTAATCCTGAAAGTTACAAAACTAGGTAATGTCAGTGAACAAATGGGAATGATTTTGTAAGTAAGCTCATGTAGGCCTAACTCTGGAACTTACTTAGGATTAGGGCTCCATTCCTCTCTTTTAGTCTGCTAATCAAGCAATTTTTACAGAAGACCAGCCAGCAGAAAATGTTTTACTTTTTTAGCACAGCGATTTGTTCAGGGCTAGGCCTACTTGTAAGTAAGTGCAATCTGGTAATGAGTTCCACATAATGTAAACAACAAATGCTTCCTGAGGTACTTTTAATTGCTATGACCAAAAGGATTACAATAAGTAGGCCTAGGTGCAAATCATGAATTGCATTTATAAGCTTGCATATGCAACAATTATTCGCATAAATCCATCAAGTTTGATTTCTTGGTGGTTGCATTAATATCAACAATGAGTTAGCCAGATTGAAGAGAAATTGAAACAATTTGACATTTGGAGAACATGTCCAATTAACATTTGTAGGGCCTTTGGTATTTATACAACATATAAACAACATCATGGAAATGACAGTTGAGATATTTTATGATGCTGCACTGAGTATTTACTGTGTACAAAAATGAGCTCCACTAAAATGCATTAGGATCGGTAGGCATACAATATGTTGAGAAGATGATTTGATGCAATGAACAGAACTTGCCTACTTGCAGAAATTGTAGCATTAGTGTTATTTTAACTTTCACTTAATTGCAGGAACATTTTAGTCACCTTCCCGTACAATATTTTTAAAGGTCTATAAACATGACTTTGTTTCATTCCTGTGTGACAGTAAATCATCTATGGTAACTGGCATGGATTAACCTCCAGTGGTAACACATAGCTTCTCTCTACTTTGCTATTTAGTGCCAGTACTATATAGATTTAAAATCACACTTTAAATAAGCAGGGTGTGATACAGCTCGATGTTGATACCCTAAAGGAAATACTACATTTTAAGCTATATATACCAGGTTCAGTTGTAGTTCTGGCTGGATTTCTCGGACATGACATTCGAGTACATAGAGAATATTACAGGTTGCCAGAAAATGTGTTGCAGACAGCAAAAGTTGCCAGGCTACTGATGCTGATGGAGAAAGGAACCATATCAGACTTTAAGGACAAGAGGCTGTCGGAGATAGATGTATGTCTGGATGGTAAGCGAAAATGATGGAAATAATAAGTGGGGAAATAAACTTATTAAAAAATTACTTACTTGTGGTTATTCAGCACATGTTCAGTAAGAAAAATGCATAAAATTGCCTTCAAACATCACTGACATTGTTACAGTTTTACTTCGACTGAAAAATGCTACAATTTACAAATGTGGAATTTCACTCATTCATTAACCTTTTCACAGACTGTGATAAGAACTTTTGTGAACCATATGTTAATCTTTGTATTTGTTTCACAGATCCAAGCTACATGGACACGTCTGATGATGACCAGGAAGAAGATGATTCCCCACCAAGAGCACAGCTAGACCTTGAACCTTCAAGTGTAGACAATGTTGAGCTGCAAGAATCCATCGATAGTGACGAGAGCAGTTCCCATTCCAAGCCTAAGAAAGGTCAGTTTACTACAATAGCGAAATTACTTTTTTTTTTGTACCGTCTGCAACATCAGTATAGGTAAGGTAGAAGAATTAGGTGAAAACTTGTTCTTGGCATTGCATCCTTTCAAGAATTAAGCAGTGTGAACTGTTAAGAAAACATTTTCAGTTGACTTCAAACCTGCAAGCAGAACACTGTAAAGGCTAAAAATAATGGTATTTTTGCTTTAATTTACTTTTTCCCTGTTTGTATCTTGCTCACCTCAGGCATGAAGTGCAAATCATTTTGGACCACCGAGGAAACAAAAGCAGTTCAGAAAGTCTTTGCCAAGCATATCAGGCTAATGATAGTTCCAAGAAAGAAAGAATGCAAGACTAGCAAAAATGCTGAGAGAGTTCTCCAGGGAAAAGACTGGAAAACCATCAAGTACAAAGTCTATAATCTTATTAAGAACAATCAAAAAGGATCATAAAGTTGAATATATCACATAGTTCTTAATATTGCAACCTGTCAACAATAAAGCAGTTTGAACCGGTACGAAAACATTTTCAATTGATTTCAAAATTGCAACTCGAACGCTGTGAAGGCTAAGAATAATGGTATTGTTGCTTTAATTTATTTTTTCCACCAAGAAGACAAAAGCAGTTTAGAAAGTCTTTGCCAAGCATATCATGCTAATGATAGTTCCAAGAAGGAAAGAAAGTGAGGCTAGCAAAAATGATGAGAGAGTTCTTGGGGGAAAAGACTGGAAGATCATCAAGTACAAAGTCTATACTCATATTAAGAGCAAACAAAATGGATCATAAAGTTTTCTCAAGTTTTTCTGTAGCACGTGTTTATTTTTTACAAAAGTATTCTCAGTTTTTAAAAAGAGTATTAAATTTTATTCATGTAAGCTTTGTGGTACGAAATTACTTTTAATTGTCAAAAGATTCTTGGGCCTGTTGAAATTGTGAGCATACAATATTGACAATTTTTATTCACACTTGATATTATATATTTAATTTACAGGACATTTGCTTAAGGAGTAAAAAGGAACTTCAACGAGAGTGAAAGTTGCAAATTTCATAGCATAAAATTTGAGGAAAAAAACTACATTGTTTATTGCAATACTTCGAAATGGAACAAAAATCATTAAATCAAAGAACGTGAGGATGGCAAAACAGGTCTCTTTTGGAAAAGTGGTGTCCAAGTTCAAGTGTAATCCCTATGACCTAATTACTTAAAGCTGAAAAGATAATCAGGAAGTTAAATATCACCTGTGGAAGTTGAATATCACTTGTCAATTAGGGAAAAATTTTGCATCTTTGTTTAAGAATGGTCTTTGCTTCTCAAGTTTTCTTTAGTTGTTCATATTTCTACAGAAAGTACGTGTTAATATGGCTGTCATTCATGTAGGCTTTCTTGTATGAAATTGTTTTTAATTGTCAAAGGATTCTTGGGCCTGTTGAAATTGTTAGCACCCGATATGTGCAGATATTAGTCACACTTGATACTATACATGTGATTTCAGGACAGTCACATTAGTAATACTGTAGGAAGGAACTGTGGCAAAAGTAAAAGTTTGCAAATTTCATAGCATGAAAATTTAAAACCTACATTGTTTGATTACAATACTTGTACATTAAAATGAAACAGAAACCACTGATTGATAATTTCTGATTGAAAAAATTAGCATGTCCAACGGATGAAAAAGAGAATGTGAGGCTGGCAAAAAAACAGGTCTCATTTAAAAGAGTGGAAGTCCAAGTGTAATGCCTATGACCCAATTACTGTGAACTAAAAAAGTGATCAGGAAGTTGAATATCACCTATGGACTCTTCCACTAGGAACATTTTGTATCTTTCTTTAACAATGTGGTTTCTGCTTCTCAACTTTTCTGTAAGTGTTCGTATTGCTACAAAAGTAAATGTCATTTTTAAAGTATGTATCAACATGAATATCATTCATGTAGAGCTTTCTTGTACAAATCATTTTTGCTTTTAACTCTTACAGATACATTTGTAGACGTATTTCAAAAATACAGCTTTTTGGACAGAAAATTGTATCATTTCTGCTTTTAACTCTTAAAGATACATTTGTAGACATATTTCAAAAATATAGCTTTTTGGACAGAAAATTGTATCATTGCTGTTTGTTTCTTCATTTTGCATTGGATCAAATATGTTAATGTAGTAGAGCATTAATTACCAATTGTACCAAAGTACGAAGGATGTACTTTTTGAAAATATTTCAGCAAAATTAGGCAAATGGTCAACCAAATCTTTAATTGAGTAAAAGAGTACTCATTTTGCAGTGGACCTTTTAAAAAGTAAAGTTGGTTGACGCTGCATCAAAGCCATGCTACCCTTCAAAGTTGTCCTAGTCATTGCATTTTCTGTTTCTTCTAAAATTTGACAAAATAGACGAATACAATGAATTATTACAGAAATTCCACATGAACAAAAGCTGTTTTTCCTGTGCTGTCTCAGGAACGAATATGACTAAAATAGCAAGTAGTTGATTCCTCATCAGAGGGTTGATACCTAACTCAAATCGAGAATCGCAAACTCTTACCAAGCTAAGGGAGCCTTGGCATTAATTTACACCAGCTAAAGCTGATGGCCTAGAACTATAGATAAATATGTATCCTCCATATACCACTTGCACATCAGTCTACTTGCCACTGTGTAGTGTAGATTAGAACAGTTGCAACTAAAAATAAATTTCATAACAATGGTGGGTCATTCACCCTTTTACGGGCACTGCTTTCAAAATTAGAAGAAAATTAGCCAAATTGTGAAAGTCATTCTCATGATTACTGCGAATTGCAATATGTTTTTACAAGCAATAAAGCTGTTTCACAGTTTAAAGATGATGACAGTAGGCTTAACGATTTAGATAGATTTGATAAGTTTATTTTATATATAAGTTACCTGGTAAGAAAAGCAAAACGTCATGGAATAATATAAAAATTAAACAAAATCAATAACACTGACGAAATCAACTGAAACAATATCTCCTCCCTGTATACTACGTATAGGGATGAGACAACCAATATGAAGTAGGCTTAAGTCTTACAATACATAAATGAAATCCCCTTTCTTGCACATACCAAGACAAATATAAGCATGTACGGGTTAAACTTCTAGGCTGTTGTGAAGAGTAGAATATGTAGCTGGAATACCAAGTTTAAATTCCAGCTATAGGCAGCGTCACAGTGATGCTGTAATGCACTTTCCTGCAGTTCAGGCTACTCAGTTTAGCACCTATATGTTGCCTATATCTCGCATATACGAGCTACTGTAGGCACATCTGTTGTACAGTATAAACTGTTCGTGATCACTTTTCCGCCATTCGGGAGTTCGCCTTTTTTAGTTGTTATGTAACGTCATTGCAAGGGGGCCCATATAGTAGTTTAAGCTTTTGCTGTATGGTTAGTCCTCAGGTGCATAGTAATATCCAACTTCAGTGGAGGGTCCTCGTCTGATTAGAAGAATGTGGCAAGTCCTCAAGAGAGTAGCAAAATACCATTTGCATGACATAAGGGAAATCTGGAAATTTTAACCCTTCAGAGATTTGATGAAACCAAACATAAGACAAGTGTTGCACAGAATTGTTCAATTCGTATGGTAAAGGGTAGTCCTCAGAAGGAGGTGCGATGTCAAGGTCCTCCATGGCATAGAAAGACACATATGCGTGTGTGTGTGTATGTGAGACGGTCGCTCGTAAACACTCTATCTCAAGAAGGGTAACTCTGAGTAATATCATTTTTGGCATGTAGGTTGCCCATATTGAGTAGATGATCCCTATTGTTTTTGGTGTCCAAATCTTGCATATTAATGAGGTTATGGGGTAAAACATAAAAAATGTTAAAACTGCCATAGTTCCTTATCCGTGGGTCAGATTTGTTTTAAACTTGATGAGATTGTCTGTTATTAACAGGTTCACGACCCTGTGAAATTTAATGCTTATCAATAGAGAGGAAGGGATAATTTTTCACTATAAAACAATAATAATAGCCTAAACACCATTATTGTGGTTATTATAAACTACCGTACAAATGCATATTTGGCTTCATTGTGCAACATTACTATTGGCAGCACTTGTTTGATTCCTTCGGACACAGTTAACTCAATGTCATTGCAAACTTACTCAGCCTGTGGAAGCCAATCAGGACCATGTCATGTTTGAAATAGCATTTTCCCAGCCTATGGAAGCCAATCAGGACCATGTCATGTTTGAAATAGCGTTTTCCATATACTGTACTGCATTTGTAAGTAGAGAATAACTTTTACTTTTCAAACACTCCCTCAGAGGCCTCCATAGGTTGTCTCAGTAACTGGGAGGTCATGGGGTCAGATAGCTGTCACCTGCGCTTCATTTGTCTCTTTGATAGAACAAAGACTCCTGCCCAGTTTACCACTGACTGTCTCCTGTGTATATTAAGGCATTCCATAAATATTTGATGTATTGGCCTTTATTATGAGAATAATCTGCAGTTACATATCATCAGAAATACAAGTAGCAAGATGCATTGCTGAGTCTCCAGTGTGTTTTCTCAAAATCTTGCAATGGGGATGAAGATGGGATCCTGGACTCTGAAAACCCTCCAGGAAGACCTTAATACTAGAAGAAAATCGATTATATTCTGACTATTAAAATGGCCTATCCACACTTTCCCGAGTTCAGTCTCGGAGATAATTCGGATCATGCAAGTATTGGCATGCGGTGGGAGAAATGGCTACTTCGATTGGAAAACTTCTTCTTTGCATTTGATATCAAGGATGAAGCTCGTAAAAGGGCAATGTTACTTCATTTTGGAGGGGAAAGCGTTACTGAAATATTTCAAACACTTAATGAAACTGGAGACTCTACAGATCATGGCACAGCAAAAACAAAGGTGACGGAGTATTTTTAACTTATACAAAATACTGAATACGCGATTTTCAAGTTTCGTCAAGCGAAGCAAGGGGAAGGCGAAACGTTGGATGTGTTTACCACCAGTCTGGGGCAATTAGCAAATTATTGTCAGTTTATGGATATAGATAAAGAAATCAAATGACAGATAATTCAAAGTTGCAGTTCGTCACGATTGCGGCGAAGAGTGTTGAAGGAACCGAACCACAACTTAACTGAGATACTCGACTTAGGGAGAGCACTTATGATCTCGGATCAAAATGCTACAGAAATTGAAGGACCAAAACTGGAAACAGCACAAAGTAAACTACCGAAAAACTGGGACAGCGCCAAAAAGAAATGGTACAAACAAAGCCCAGTGTTGGAAATGTGGTAGTGACTTTCCAGAAGGGTAATGTTGACTGATATCATACTGTACTTGATGTGTGGGTTGGCCATACTGGGTAGGTGATCCCTATTGCTTTTGGTCGACGTCAAATGTCACGGTCATGTCAGGTTACCCAAAATAAAGATCATTTTGAGTTAAAGGCTTGTGGTGTATCAAGAAAAATAACTGCAGTTGATCTTATACTTGTCATGTGGATAATTCAACTTTGTTATAATATAACCATGTGGCAAGGAATCACAAAGCCTTTTTGCTTTCTGGTTACACTTTTGGCCGCTAAATCAAGAATTGTGACTGCAATTTTGACATTGCATGAAGCTGGTAACATATGTAATCTTCAGTCTTGTGATCTACGCAATTTTCCCTCGGGTTGCTTAAATTTTCCTGTCAAAACATTTGGTAGAATGTGTGTTTCATTAACCTATACTGTCGGACGCTGTTGTTAGGTCTGAGTCAGCTTGGATGGGGAGGCTGGGGTTCGATTCACGGCACGACCATAGTGTTTTTCACTGCTCAATTATCCATTTGTAAACTCAAATGTCTGTCAACTTCTCATTTTTCATTCATTCATATATAACATAAGGTAATATATATATAATGATATAGCTCTAACAACAAATACAAATACCTTGTTGCACGGGGTGTCCTAAGGTATTTTGTCCAAGATTGTAGGTGCAATTACCAATCAACAACAGCAGCAACTGCTCAAGACCCTACAAGGGCAAGAGTGCCTACAGTAAGAACCCCAACCGTTCCAGCCTCTCCAAGGGTTGGGGTTTGAAGACCTTCAGGAACTGGTCGAACTAGTGGGGTTATCACAAGTTGGGTGGAAACTCTGGAGGTGGACACTCCAACAACTGCTCCCGATCACGGAACAGGAGTTCCTACTACGATCGGAATGACTGAGACCATGGCAACCAGCCCAAGTCGGCTTTCCAAGCCAGGCCCTAGGGATGCCCACCCCATCCTGGTTTACCCGGGAGGTGGGGGGAGACTAAGATCCTTTGTGGCCCAATGGGCCCTTATTGACCTGGATCGGTGGGTGTTGGATGTCGTCTCCAATGGATATCGCATCGAATTCACCTCCGCTCCCCCATCTGGGCGAGGGGGGAAGAAACACCAACACCTTCCGATCCGGTTCAGTGCTCGGCCCTCGAGGACGAGATCCAAGCTCTGATTCAAAAAGGAGCAGTTACAGAGGCAATTGGAGAGGAGGGGCCCCTCTTTCAGTCACGCTTCTTCCTCACAAAGAAAAAAGATGGATCGTGGCGCTCAATCCTAAGTCAAAAACCACTAAACAAAAACTTTGTCTGGCCAAAACACTTTCACATGGAGATGCTGAGCCTGATTATCCCGACACTGTAAAAGGGCCAGTGGGCAGTGAGCGTCGACTTAAAGGATGCTTACCTACACATCCCAATGAATATAGGCTCCCAACGCTACTTAGCCTTCAACTAACAAGGGACGGACTTCAAGTTCACAGCCCTCCCCTTTGGCCTGTCCATCTCCCCAAGAGTGTTCTCCAGGGTCGCAGAGGCTGTAGTCGCCGAATTAAGGGAAGAGAGGGGTCAAACTTTTCACCTACCTAGAGGATTGGCTCATCCTCCGAGAGTCCCGGTCAATAGCCAAGGTAAAAGTAAGACTAATGACTCACCTACTGGAGTTCTTAGTCTGGGTCATCAACCACTACCAAGTCAAATCTGGTTCCATCCCAAACCGTCCACTTTCTTGGCGTTGTCCTGGACTTTACAATGGGAATGGCATCCCATTCAGAGACCAGACTTCTGGATCTTTTACTTGAGGTCACAACACTCCTGTCGCGACACAATCTCGTCGCGGGCGACTGGCTGAGGGCGTTAAGTCTCATGGCAAGCATGGTCAATGTCACAAATTACTGCAGACTTCGATTGCCGCCCATCCAGGTTCACCTCCTACAAAGATACAAACCAATGATACACAACTGAGCACCCCTATTCCCATGAACCAGGAGGTACAACCAGACGTCGAATGGTGTCTCCAGAACAGCTCCTGGACGGAAGGGGTCCCCTTCATAACTCACCGCCACACCACCTCTATCACGACCGATCGAGTGACCTCAGGGTGGTGGTCTATCCAAGAGTTGAAACTGAACATCAATCTGCTCGGGATGGAGGCCATTTCAAGGGGGCTCAAAGTATTCGTGGAAGACATCGGGGGTACCACGACTACTGTCTTCTCCGACAAAACCACAACCGTCGCAGATATCAACAGACAAGGGGGAACACATTCACTCCCCCTGTGTCGTGCGACTCGGGATCTGCTTCAGTGGTGCCAAAAAACGATATCGTCCTTCGAGCCTCTCACATAGCCCGGAAGGAGAACTGTCTGGCAGAGGCCCTGTCCAGGGGCGAACCGAATCCCAACGAGTGGGCACTCCCGAACGAACTATGCAACCAGATCTTCCATGTCTTCGGTCGCCTGCACATAGACCAATTTGCCCTGGAGAACACTAATTTACCAACGTTTTGCTCGAGGTTCTTCCACTATCAGGCCTTTGGAACAGATGCCCTGTCGTTCCCCTGGGACAACCCAGAGACTTATGCCTTCCCACCATTCTGTCTGATACCGTCGGTCCTGAACAAAGTCAAGCGATCGAAAGTCTGAATGGTCCTAATAGCGCTGTGGTGGCCCAGGTGTCCCTGGTTCCCGGACATAGTGGCTCTTCTCATGGATTGTCTGATCGTACACCCAGAGCAGTGGAACTTGCTCACCCAGAGGGAGGAGTTCATCCTCCATCCCAACATAGCAAGCTTGTACTTGACTGCGTGGAAGTTGTCTAGTCTCATCTTTGATCGCGAGGCTTTTCGACGGCGGTTGCCAACCTTTGTGTTGAAATCATGCAGATCTTCAACTGTCAGGACTTATAATTTGAGACTGTCCCAATACACAGACTGGTGCCGTGACAGACAAGTTGATCCAACCACAGCCCCTCTAGCCATGGTCTGCGACATCCTCAGTGGCCTGTTCCTTGAGGGAAACAGGTTTCCATGGAAAGTGATTGCGGCTATCCACCTTCCCTTCCCTGATGGCTCCGTCGTGGGAAGTAGTGCCATCATCGCAAAACTGATCAGGGGAACGTTCAATACTCGACCCCCCTTGTGAGATGCCACCACAGTCCAACATCAACGCGGTTCTTAGGAAATTGGCAGGACCACCCTTTCAAACCTATACATGAATCAACCCTTCCGGACGTGACTTCCAAGACTCTATTCCTCAATTGCAGCCTCCTCGGGGAGGTGCCATAGTTGCCTGCATGCCCTAACAGTCAAACCTGGGCGTTGACATTTTGAAAACCATGGAGTTAGAATGTCTCCCGGACATAAACTTCCTTGCCAAAAACCAAACTTTACAGTTCGTTCCGGAGAACAACATCTTACCAGAACTGTCTACAGCTTCTTCAGTCCCACAAGACAGGAAATGGTGCCCAGTGCAGGCCTTGAAATGGTACATGAAAAGGACCAAGGGAATTAGAAAATGCACGTCACTTTTCATCTTGCCCAGACCACCTCACACTCCCACTTCCAGAGACACGATTTCTTTCTGGATCAAAGACCTCATTCGTTCCTAGTTCCCAAGGGGAGCAGAGTAAGGGATCACCACGTTTGAGGAGTAGCGGCTTCCTCTGGCCTTTTCACCGGGTGGCCATAGAAGACATCATTATTAAAGCGACAGCATGGAAAACTCCATCAACCTTCGTTGCCTGCTATCTCTCCGACACTCTGATCATGGACTCTACAATCTTGGACAAAATACCTTGGACACCCCGCGTCCTAGTTCAATGTTGGCTATAGGATTGCTGTTCAAAGGGTACATTCACTTCCATAGCGCAACATTGGAAAGGGGTGCAGGGTTTCATGTTATCCTCTCACCTAAAATTCAGTATTGTGCTTGCAATGTATGACAAAGTGTCCAAACAATTTTGTCCAAGATTGTCTGAGAATTTCGACTGGTCAGAAGCATGTGCGGGGCACAGGAAAAATCGGCCATTTTAAATAAGTTAAATGGCAAAATGGGGCTGATATTACTTGCAACAAGAAACATCAGCAGTGCATGTTCGACATGTTTGGGGCCTACATTGAAGTTGGTTTACTGTAGTAATATTGTTGTGTGAATGTTGTCAATGTTATTATGGAGTAAAGGGAGGAATAAGTCAGTCAAATCCATGTATTTGCACTAAATGTGCTAAATCAAATGCAGTCATTGGGGAGGTAACATCATACCTCCAATGCATCTTGTCGATTAGGAAACTACTTTAAAACATTTTATGTGATGCAAATGAGGTACTTTTGGCTCAAACTCTGATATTGAGATATTGAGACAGGTACCGAAAAAAAAAAAACCCAAAAAACTAACATGTTAGTGGTCCGTTGAAGAAGATCCATGTATATGTGTTATTTATTCAAATTGTTCTTAGTGATGACATGGTGTCTGGTATTAAAGTAACTACGCTTACTGATTATTATGACTGACTTGCAGGTTAATCTGGGTAAAAAAGTGTACTATTATAATACAAAATAAACCCCTAAAATGCAAATTTATTAAATTCGACATTTGCTCATATTCGTATAACAGTGACGTTGTGGCACCCATTTTATTGTACTGTACACGGTGGACTGTAATATGTTAGTCATTTTAAGCAGTTTCAACGGACTTCAGAGTACATACAGTATTTGTTGTTACAGCTATATCATTATATTAATATACATATTACTTTATGTTATATATGAATGAATGAAAAACGAGAAGTTGACAGACATTGGAGTTTATAAATGGATAATTGAGCAGTGAAAAACACTATGGTCATGCTGTGAATCGAACCCCGGCCTCCCCATCCAAGCTGACTTAGACCTAGCAACAGCGTCCGACAGCATAGGTTAATGAAACCCACGTTCTGCCAAATGTTTTGACAGGAAAATTTAAGCAACCCGTGGGAAAATTGCGTAGATTACAAGACTGAAGATTACATATGTCACTAGCATCATGCAATGTAAAAATTGCCGTCACAAATCTTGATTTAGCTGCCAAAAATGTAAAAAACCAGCCTTTACTAACGTTCTACCATTATTTTAATATTAAGCTGAATCTACAGTTCTGACTTTAACGCATTTTGGTAGAACATGGAGCTACTTCAGAATATATTATAACTAGGATTCCTACCAGCATTCTACAATTGCAGTAACACTCTTGTTGCAACGCAATGCAACAGCTGCCCATCAATGTTATTTCTAAACGCAACCATTTCTGTCTGCATACAAAACCATGAAACAATTTATTCATTCATGATCACTGGTTTTCAACAAACCATACACAAATAAACCCCCAAAGTTAAAATTAAACTTGTTGTGTTCATAGTTGAAATTCAGAATACTTAAAATTTGAAAATCCCCAGACCCATAAGGTCCCCATAACTAATTTTTATGATGCACCTTGTCCAAAAATGTTCAATTTTCTTTCAAAATTTCGCTCTAAAATTGCTCCCAAAAAACTCAGACAATCTTGGACAAAATACCTTCCGACACCCCGCGCTCCCATTCAATGTTAGCTATAGGATTGCTGTTCAAAGGGTACATTCACTTCTATAGCGCAACATTGGAAAGGGTCGCGGGGTTTCATGTTATCCTCTCACCTAAAATTCAGTATTATATTTGCAACGTACGACAAAGTGTCCCAACAATTTTGTCCAAGATTGTAGCTTCGGCCGGAATTGAAGAATTGATGACGAATGACGAACTTACCTGTCTCCATTCCCGCCACCCACCTCACTGACGACGGCGGGGCCTTACAACTACCTGAAGCATGGGCTGGTTGCTGCCACCTCAGACTCTCTTGACTAACCAGGTCCACCAGCCTTCCATCGGCTTCGGCTACGGTGACTTTATGGGCTACTAGTCCTTTGGTGCCCCCCTCTCCTGAGCCCACTAAGCCGTCCTGGGTCTCGTGGATGGAATACTCTTAGGGCTCCCACTGCGTGGCTTCTCCCCTGCCATCTACTGGGAGATCTAGCCTTCTGGACTCAGGATTCTACGGTGACCTCGGCGGTTGCACTTTTGGGGATCATGGCACTTAGGGAAGGAGGAGCTAGTCCATTTCGTGTTAGGGCGAAGGTTAACCCGGGGTCAAAGGTTACCAGTAGCTATGTGCTAGCCATGGTAGAGGGATGTGCATTAGTTGGATGGAGACAGGTAAGTTCGTCATTCGTAAATATCCAAACCAGCTGAGTTTTGGGATATTTATCACCACCTCTAAAGCAATCAGTGAACATCCCCAGTTGCTAGCAACTCCCTGTCAAAATTTACACAGTACTTTTTTAGGTGTTACAAAGATTCCCAAAGGGAGAAAAACACTTTTAGATGATATTTTGCAGGTTGCCCTTGTCTTGCATAATTTCAGACCTCTAACCACAATCTGGTGTCAGGAGCTTTCTATCTACTTGTGAACTACCTTGGTTTGGGGATCTATGCCATCCTTCATTACCACAATTTTCATCATGCTATCTCAATGAAGTTTATGCCAAGCTCATAAAAGTATGGCTGTTTTGTTTGAAGGCTGTAATGCATCACCCCAGACAGTTTCAATTCTCCCAACCACCTACCTCTAGTCCCACCCTCAGCCTGTCTTACATTCCTCCACATGTGTAATCAAAACAATGGATCCCTGTGTATGCTGTGTAATATGAGCTGCTCTGCATCTTTCAAATTTGCTGGCAATCTAAGAGTACTGTAACTTAGAACCAGTTGAGAATTTTCCTTTCACGGAGGTAAAAATATAGCTTAGGGTGATGCAATACAGCCTTTAAAGTGATTGTGTGTGTGTGTTGTACAATGAGATATTGGCAAGAAATTACAATGCATTTAACTTTCTGCTGTCCATTTGCATTACAGTACATATATGTGCCAGGTTTTTACAGATCAGTGACTCAAGACAAGCATGTACTGTAGCTAAATGAAACTTGATACATTTTTCATGGATGCAGAATAATAGGCCTACTGTTATTATGAGAAGGAAATTTTAGGGGGTGTAGTTGTACAGTATGTTACAATTCTGCATTAGGCTTATAGTGCAATGTCCTGTTGTCACAACATACTGTACTGGTATCAATCATTCCTGACCACATTGAATTATGTAAATAATACTTGCAGTAGGAAGAAAAAATAGTAGAAACAGAGTGACTCACTTTTTTGGATGTTTCTCTTTATTATCAAGTGAAACGACTGTCAATGATTAACGTAAGGAAGAGAACGACTGTTTTTTATCATGAAGATAATTGTGGTGAGGTGGTCTGTGTTTGAAATGGCTTTAGCGTTGACTCTGTTTAGGGCTTTCATATAGCACAAGACATGTATTCAAAATTCTCTCCTTGTGTATTGTGAGATGTACAGTACCATCAGTTGTCATGGCCAAGTTTGGTTACTTTGATGTGTATTTCTCATTAGAGTAAAGTTATTATTTGAATGTTTTAGTTTTTTTTTTCACTAGCTCAACTCAGAAACTGGTGCTAATACAAAAATACAATTATTGTGTTTGTTTCACAGAAAAGAATCCTTTTTTTTTTTGCAAGCCCATACTGGCACAAAATGATAGATATTCAAAGAAAGAGAGGACAGTCTTTTTTCTAAGAAGTATGTTTCTTATGGATAGAAATTCAGGTATATATTTGTTGCACCAGAATAATTTGTTTCAAAATTCATATCATGTGTCTCAGGTGTAATTCATATTATGCATTGTTTTAAGGAGCTGACAGGAAATGTTGAATTAGTGAGACTGAATGATTTAAGAGTGGTTGAAGCTCTGTATGCCATCAGGGAGATGATGCAACTCCCAGGTGCCTTTCATTTGAAACACAATATTTTTACAACAGAATTGATTTAGATGTTTGCGAAGATTGTCAATGCCATTCATAACAAACTCATTTGGAGGATCTAACTCTATCTGGTATCCTGTTTACCTTGTTGATTTGATTTTAATTGGAGCAAACTCTGTTTATCAAGAAAACAAAGCCCTCCATCAATAAATTCGTGTGACTGTAAGATGACTGTTTGCAATATGCATACTCCCAGTTTCTTGTGCAGCAATGACTGTACAGAAATCTGTGCACTTAGGCAGTAAAGGGCAAGGTCAAGTGGTAATGGAGGGACATCCCACTATGTTCCTTCCTTCTATGGTCTAAGTACCATTAGTTTGTGGAAATATTTTCCAATGTGGTTAAGTAGGCAAGGAGTTACTTGCCTCATTGCCATTAGTAAATTATTAATGCTGTCACTGTGGTCACTATGGTAATATTGTGCTTTAGAAAATGTCATGATAATGGTTGGACACTATAACTAACATGTATTTTCATACTGTTTTATTAAGAGGTCAATTCCATGGTTCTTAAATTAACAAGTTTTATGTTACTGGTATCATGTATTGGCTACTGGCTAGTGCATTATTCATACATTCCATGTGGTGAGTAACTTAGCTTCTCAAATCTATACTTACATGATAATGGAACAACAATTCAGATGGTTACAAAGGGACATATTGTGTGCCTGCTATTTGTCATCTAAAGGAAGTAATATCAATAATTAAAAGTCGCATTAGACATTGCTTTTTAAAGGAAAGTGACTTGGGCCGGATGAGAGTAAATCACCTATATGATTACTACTGAAGTGTCATGTACAGCTTTAGAGAATAGCCCTGGTTGTGAGTTTATACTGTTCACATGAAGACATTTACAGTACTATGTTGTTCATGCAATTGTTCTCTTCAAGTTAAAAAAAAAGGCCCAGTGTCAGGACAATCAAAGAAAACTGGTAGCAGTTGAATAACTGTTGGGTAAAAAATGTTGATTGCACTTCCATTGTCAGCTATATCAAAGATGCATGAAGGCATTTTTACTCAACTGCTCATGAAAATCATTCTTTACTACACTCTTTCCGGAATTATTTTCCCAATTGCAGATATTCTACCTGGATTGTGAATAATAGGTAAAGTGGTCTTCAAAGTTTGGTCTAAAATAGAGGGTTGAGACTTTCAGTAGCACCCTTTTGCCATTTCATTAGAAAACTTGTAACTATGGTACTACTTTTTTAATAGTTAAGTACTACAATGCAACATGCAGACAAAATGATTCTTTCTGATTCAGTTCTTTATGGGCCGCAGTGATCTCATGATACTAAAGTTACCACACTAGTGTGGATGATATATTTCTTTTTTATCCAAAAGTAAAAAAAAAAGACTTGGGAAATTTTAGGGGGTATATGTGCTGGGTGCACTCCAGCCTTACTCCTCCTTGTACACTATGTTCATACTGTACTTTACTTATAACTTTTCAGTATCTGACAACAATGTTTTTACTGCACTAACGAGCTTAAGTGAATTTCCCTTCCTTTTTACAGTCTAGTGACATTTCGGTTTTTGAGGTCAACATCCGTTACATTGGTGGCCTTATATCCATGTATGCATTTACAAAAGATGAGGTGAGTAGCATAATTCTTTTTTGTTCCTTGCATTAGGGAGGAACCTACAGTATGCAGTCAGGTTGGCGTGTGGGTATGTGTGTGTGTGTGTCTGTGACATGTACACTTGCTTCGGTACTCTCTAACTCAATAGGGGACAGTCAGATGAAAATCAAAGTTTGTTTGTAGCTTTGCCATATTGAGAAGGTTTGCTTTGAATATGTGTGCCCTATTGTTTTGAAGGAGGTCAAAGGTCATCTAGGGGAACTGGAAGCAAAACTTTGAAAATCTTTTTGGCATATCTCATGGTAGAGAGCTTCAACAAAATATCTGGGGTCAGTTCCACAAAGAGTTACGCTCAATCGTAAGCTTGATTTATTATGTGGAAGGCCTATAGAAATTAAACTTAAAGGCTGTATTGCATCACCCTATGCTATATTTTTACCTCCCTGAAAGGAAAATTCTCAACTGGTTCTAAGTTACAGTGCTCTTAGATTGCCAGCAAATTCGAAAGATGCAGAGCAGCTCGTATTACACAGCATACACAGGGCTCCATTGTTTTGATTACACATGTGTAGGCATGTAGGACAGGCTGAGGGAGGGACTAGAGGTACAGTAGGTGGTTGGGAGAATTGAAACTGTCTGGGGTGATGCACTACAGCCTTTAAGGTGGATCTTAACTCTTTGTGGAACAAGGCCCTGGATGCATTATGGTGCATGTGATATGTTTTGGTCGAGGGTAATAAGCCCTCGCCTTTGTCAGAGTAAAGGGTAGAGAGTTTATCTTAGCCATAAACATTACTATTATGGCAATATTGGGCTGCCATACATTCCCAATTGAATTTGCCATATGTTTGACTGTGTATAAATTGCTCTGACTTTTTAATGACACACTATACATATGCATATGCAACCTGTGCTCATCTGAAAAGTTTTTCTAAGTTTTTGTGCTATGGATTATCATACAGTAAAACCCCGCTTATCCGAACCCTGTTTATCCGAAACCCCGTTTATCTGAACTGGCCGTTCGGTTTTGCAAAACTGGCATCGTACACAAGCAATGTAAACTTTCAGCCTAGATTTGACAACATTTTGCCTCTCTGTTTAACTTTTTTCGATCCTCGAAGATCTTTATTGTAGTTAAACCAGCTATTATTAATGTTCATCTCTACTACCAACTTAAACCGCCAAGCCGGAGGATGAATACATGATTCAGAAATACCTGGCTAATTCTCCATGTGTTTTCTTTCTTCGTTGTTGGCGTCACTAAGTCCATACTGACAATAGCCTATCGAAGTGTACTAAACTTAGGCTTTTCATGCAAAGCCCCGCACTAGTGTTAGCGCTGCCCAACAGTTGTTCTTTTCACACCTAACAATACAGTGATTGGAATTAATACGCGTGTGGAAGAATGTCAATCAGACTTAAATCTGGGTGCAATAGGTGAGAATAAAGTAAACTGATGGCCCCAGATGAGAAAGTTAACAAGCTTTAAAGCTTGAAATTCAAAACAAATAAATCCCGTCTTCGAAAATCTTTAGGTAATATCTTTGAATTCATTCATGCATAGTGGCAAGGGAACCAATAGCTCCATTAACACTTAGGCCTAACGAGCTTGTAAAAGATAGCAAGCTTCTAAAATCTAGTTTAACTTCGGAAACGATTAAGCCATTTTGATAAAGTCGATCAAACTTTTCAAATCTCCTGAATATCCAATTAAGGCGATACAACAAACAATTCAAACAAATAAAATGAGCCGTAGGCCTCCTCAAGACATATGGGCGAATTATCCCTTGCCACGTTTGATTCCAATCATTGTTTAAAAAGCACGTTATTTTTCTACTACCGAGACTCCTGCATTTTGATAGGCCTAGCTTTCAAACAGTACCAGGCAAGAAACCGCGCTGTTACTGTTAATGTTGTAGCTAGCGCCCGCCTGAATTCGCAAGTAGCGGTAATAGCGGTTAGACTGTCGGGGTTTTTAAGTGGCATGCTTCTCATTTTACATCTCCCTTTTCCATGTCGGCAAGTGTTTATACCGTATGTAGAGGTAAAATTTATATGCATGTTCGTTATTTTAGCGCATTTTTTGAAAATGTAGGCTGCTGTTGCTTTTGGTTTATAATGTTAGGATTCCGTGTGTAGTTTATGTGTTATCCTGCCGCCGAGCAAAGTATCGCAACCCAGACGGACATCCATTGCCCTCATTCAATTTATCCTCCTTGGAAGGTCAATCTAAGAAGAATACATGAAACACTTTGAATTTTCAAAAAATGTTTATTCTTTAACACGAAACCAAAGAAATAACATGGAGACACGTAACAATGGTTAATTTCACTTTATTGATAAACGCATGCTTCACTCGGGGTAGCATATTAACGATAAACATGAATACCCGTTTATCCAAACTTTTCCGTTATCCGAACGACGTCTGGTCCCGACGTGTTTGGATAAACGGGGTTTTACTGTAGTCCATCAATGAATGATGTTCTCATTGAATCTCTGGAAATGTCTACAGGTGATCTTGAACAAAGTAAAACACAAGTAAACACTTACCGGCTTGTGTATGAGATGGTGTGAGGCTCGCTAGCGTATTCTATATATCTCTCTGCTCTTGCCAACTTTTCCAGTTTTCCCGGAATTGCTTCGTTTTTTAGCTAACACACATTACTGTGTGCGCTTATAGAGCCAGGCAGATGTCGTCAACTTTTTGAAAATGTTTCAGAGTTTTCATTTTTGAAGTATTTTGACTGAAACTTTGGTCATAGATTCTTTGTCAAAATGGATATTTTTTGTACTATTTAGAAATGAAATATTCAAAACGGAAGTTGAATTATAAGCGATTTTCGTGTTATTTTGACTCTTTTTTGCACACGGCACTCTAATTGAATGGGTTTAGCTGGAGATATTCTGTGGTCACTCTAGTGAACAATAATCAAATTTTACGGTTGGGCTGGCCAGCCTATCTGCCCTGTGGATCATCAAGTCCAACTGAACTCTCACCTATTGATATCACATTCCAATACTAGTAAATTGACATGCAAATTAAGTTAGTGAAGCATGTGTCTGAGTGATCATTGTAGATAGGTTGATAAACAGAGTTGATTTGTTGCATCATCAACACTGCAGTGTTTTTACAATGTGTCCATTGATTTGGATTATCTTGTTACTGCCCATAGTAAAGTTTGAACATGTACAGAGAACAGCCAAAAAAAAAATTAGATCCAGCCAAAGCCAGCTCTGACAGGATCTAAACATTATCCCTTGCATTCTTACATATCACACAGCCTAAAGTAGATTTAACCTTCTCTAAAGACAATGACTGGTACACCTAATACCATTTTTCAACATCACATGTCAAAACACTGGCATATGATAATGTCATAGGTTTGATAGTGTGTCAACTACATACTTTTTGCATGTAACATTTTGTCACCTTCCAAGTACTGTACTTTCATTTTGCAATGCCACAAACAAAAATTACCTCTACTTAGTTCAGTGACTGCCTTAAGTTTCAACACCCCTAAGTTCGGACACACTTATGTTTGACATGTACACTTAAATTCCGACAGCAGTGGCTGATCAATGCGTCAGTACTATGCCAAGCATCATAGCTGGGACCCAAAATGGTGCCTGATGGAATGAATGTGTTGCAACATATGAGTGTCAGAACATGGGGTGTGGGAACAAAAGTATGTCAGAACATAGGGCTGCAACCCTCAATTCAATTGTGTGAGCTACAGCAGCATTGCTGCACTAGTTTAGTTTTGAAGTTGCCTAAGATTGGAACATTCCGGTTTTTAAAAAATATGGAAAAAGAAAACATAAATAGAAAGGAAATCATGACAAAAACAAATAGTTACTGACACAGTCAGTGGAGCTGTTGTAGGAAGCTTACTTACACCCATCGTGAAATAAACCCCAGCATTCTTAGTTCTATGCATGCATCGAATATTGCTGCTAAAATCTCTTGTAAGTCTACTTTAAGAAGAGCAGAAACATTGCGCCATACTCAGCCTCACTAGCTGCAGCCAGTGGGCCAGTGCTACACAACTACAGATACACATAGTTTTTGTCATTTCATGTTGAGGTGTAGTGAATTCACCGTGTAATTTTTTTTCTGCAACACAGTATAAAGTCGTTTATTTTGTGTGCTTCTCAGTACTGCAGAAAAAATTAACACGTACATGTACGTGCGCTAGCAAGTTACCGATTGAAATATTGTTTCCCGGCATGCCAACGATCGTTCGATCGTGTGCATGTGGAACTTAGCTAACTTTCTGTCTGTGATATTATTACGCAGCTAAAAATCAACTGCTTTTGGATAATAACAGGCCGAAGTTTTAGACGATAAACTGAGTGTTTGATGGAAGCTTTATTGAGTTATTAATTAACAGTGGTGCTTAGTGTGTACTGATACACAGTTAGGTCTAGCCTGCCAGCTTAGGCAGTTAGACTATGTCCAAGATAATCCAAATGAATTATCTTAAGGCTATGTTGACTAGAATGTTAGGTCTAGCCTACACAGTAACTTATAGTGTAGGATGCGATCATTGTAGTGCTTTTTCATTCTGTTATAAAGGATAAATCAAAGTCTAAAGCGCCTAGGTGCTTGCAAAAATTTAATAATGAATATGAAGAGAGATTTTCATGGATCACCTCATCACAAAGAGGGGAGAATTTTGCATTCTGCATCACTTATTGGTGTAATGTGAGCATAGGACTTGGAGGTTTTAATGACTTGAAAGCACATGTAGCAACAGAAAAGCATAAGAAAAGTCAGTCAGAGGTCCAATCAAACACATGTAAAATTACATCGTATGTGAAAAAGGATGACTTTGCTCTTTCTGTGGTACGGGCAGAAGTTGCCTTTACTGACTTGGTGGAAAATAGTATTCTAAATACATCACTAGAAAATCACTTTAAACTATATCAGTTCAAATCTGGGCCTTAGATAGCACCATTTTGTATCGAAGCCACTTAAAATATCATTTTATTGGTGCAAGGTCCCATATGTGCCCTTTTATGAAATCATACAACATATAGTATCTTGTATTACACAGATATATCCATATCAGCAAAGGAATCTACATACAGGTATGCAGTCAGGTTAGCGCATGTTTGTGTCTCTGTGGCACTTGCTTGGGTATGCTCTAACTCAATAGGGAAAAGTCAGATGAAAGTCAAACTTGGTATGCAGACTTGCCATATTGAGAAGGTGTGCCCTATTGTTTTTGGTGGAGGTTTAACGTCATCTGGGGGCACGGGGGTAGGGGGTAAAATCTGAAAACCTCTTTGATGTAAGAAGTTAAGTATATTAAGTTAGAAAGTTTGCAAAAAGATAAATACTTGGTGTATGGATGCATTATGGTAGTGGTACCTGCAGGGTGTTGAAGACTTTGGGGTCCAAGTTAAAAATGGGCCATATTGGCCATTTTATGAAATCATGCAAAAATGTCACTTCGCTTAGAGATTGCATGGTAGTGATTCAAAATTGTGTCATGCTATGTATGTTAGTGGTTCCTTCTGGTTGTTTAGAATAATTGGTCCTGTATGGATCATTTTATGAAATCATTCAAAATGTTACTTATCTGCCTATATTTGCTTGACAGTGTGGAAGGATTGTCAAATTAGCATCGTCGTAGTGGAACTCTTTGTAGTGTTCAACATTTGGCTTACCAACTTCAGAATGGGCCTTACTGTATGGGCCATGTACATTGTTCAAAGTAATAGTACTTCAACAGATTATATGTTACATTGTTGAGGGTTTTTTAGATTAGTACTATGGTAGTCATGTACCTTTGGCTGATCAGCATTCTTTGGGACAAATGGGACCTTATCATCTTAGGGATGTGATAAATTGTCGATTAACCAACTACAGTTGAGTTGAAATTATCTTCACGCAAGGAACCATTGCGCCCTTTGGCTCTTGTTGTGTTTAATGTTGAGGACGTGTCTCATCAATACAGTGGTAATTCTACTGTTGGAGTGTACAGTACTTTCAGGTCCATGGTCCAATTAGTCATATGGACCATTTAGGAAATAATGCAGAAAGATTGTTTTCCTACAGTTTTAATGTTACAATATGTAGGGTTATCCACATTAGAAATATGGTAGTGGTACTTTGGATTGGTGACAGTATTGGCTACCAGGATCTTAATGGACTAGGTGAGCCATATTTAATATAAAATTGTGCAAATGCATTTTTTTAGAAGATTTCACTTTACATTGTGGACGTTTTGTCACGTTAGCTCTATGGTTGTGGACCTGTTGCAGGTTTCAATATTTTTGGGGTCCAACTTCAAAATGTATCATTTATATGGGCCATGAATTATTAAACCATGCATGCAAAATAATTGTTTCCCTTCAGTTTATATGTCACAATGTGGAGACTTTCTCAGAACAGAACTATGGTCCTGGAGTACCTTTTGCTGCTGAGCATTCTTAGGGACAAAGTGGTACTCAAACTTTTGGGGGATGTGAAAATATTGGATTAACGTTATTAATGCTTGTATCTTGAGACTTAACAAGGTGTAGTAACCTTCGTGCAGGGAACCATAGTGCCCTTAGGCTCTTGCTATTCGTTGCCGAAGGCAGAAGAAGTCTGTGTGATTGTAATTCTGTGTGTGTGTTGTTAGAGGGTAGTGCCAAGTTTCTAAGTTTGTAATATCAAATAGAAGAACTGAATTATTTTTAGTGGAGGTCAAAGGCCACAGAGATCAAATATGTAAAACTTAATTTGTTAACACAATGTGTGAAGGTAGGATTCGAGGAAACACTTAATACGTAGCATGTTACTTTTGTTTTAAGCAAATAACAAAATTTATCATTATGTGTGGTCTATCTTATGTTTATTTAAAAACCACATTGTCAATACTTAAGTGTTTTACATGTCCATAGGTTGGAAGAAATGCTGAATTGGTTACTTTGCTGCTCAGGATAATGTGAAGTCTCAGTAGAACACATATATCAGAATTATATATATTAAATATATTATGAAATATACCCTCAGATATCAGTATGTAGCATAATACATCTTAGCAGCATTGATATCATTCTGTCTCTGTCCCCAATGAGACTTCAATGTCGCAAAAACAGCTGGTTTTTACCATATATCCTTGATATATGTCACTATTACAACTGACTGACAGGATCATTTCCTTGATATGTGTCACTATAACAACTTTTATTTTTAATTATCTGAACTTTCAGTTCGGCATAAGTTTTTTTCTGTTTCCTTAATTGTCTTTTTTCTTAATTGCCATCATTGAAACCACAATGAATCTCTGGACTAAGCTTTTTTGCAGGACTTGTAAAGTCAGTGCCGAACTCCTAGAGGATGGTTCCAATTGCGTTGCCAAACGACTGGAAGCTCTGACAGACTGACAGCCTTGGTCTGCAGTGCAGGAAAGGGCGGCCTGAGTTTCAGAGGGCCACTATGACACCTTGTTCTTGCTTGCTTCTGTTTTGGATGAGACCGGAAACAAGATGATTGTAGAAAGCCTCAGGGATGTTCAGAGACTCCCAATGCAAGAAACAGGAGGAGGACTGGTATCAGGCAGACCTTTGCCGCCTGGGCCAGTCTCAAGTTCTCCTTTGTTTTTCTTATGGTTGCAGAGGTCCTAAGATGAAAACACCTTTTGTTCTATTACAATCGTGCATCATATTTTTGAAGACTGGTGTACTTGTTGGACTTGTTGTTGAGACTGATCTTCGATCAGTTTGCACCGATATCTCTCAAATTCACAGCGCGTACTCCTTCACCTCATATAGCCTATGCATTACCGTATTGACCATGGTCTAGCATCTGGCAATTTGTGTGTGTGTGTGTATCTGGTCACCGCCCTTCCGTAATTGCCAGCCTTTTGGTCTGCCAGTGAAGTTTTTGCACTGCTTTTGCATCTGCAAAATCCTATTACCCCTAACCCTATTACCCTGGAGGACATACTTGCCGCGGCAGCATGGAAAACTCCGTCCTCCTTCGTATCATGCTACTTGACGAGCACGCCTACGGCCGACGAATCTTTCGCTAGGGCGGTACTTCGGCCTCCCGCGGGGGCGCGTTCGCAGCAGCCGAACCTTCCCGCCACCGACACACCTGTGTCACAAAATGCATAGGTTATATGAGGTGAGGGAGTACGCGCTGTGAATTCCCCAAAACTTACTGGTTTGGGAATTCGCAAGCGACGTACTCACCTCATATAATGACCTGCCCGCCTCCCCGCTTCAGGTTCTCTCGATAGTCGTGGCCGCGACAGTATAACGCACGCTACGGGCGCACAGCTGCGCTTGTCGATAGCGACTAGTAGGTCACACCTGGGGCGCTACTTCGAAGGACTCCGCCTCTTCCAACGCCGACGGTCGGTCTTCTCCCACAGAGGGTTAGGTAAGCACCGCTAGGGTTCACCCCCCCCCCTTCTGCCTCCTACCGCTCGGCACTTCACTGTCATCCCAGGCTTTGTCGACCTGGAAATTAGGGAAGGGCGGTGACCAGATACACACACACACACACAAATTGCCAGATGCTAGACCATGGTCAATACGGTAATGCATAGGTTATATGAGGTGAGTACGTCGCTAGCGAATTCCCAAACCAGTAAGTTTTTGGGATTCAGTGCGGATAGGTAACATCCATAATGCCTTTATGTGGCCATCCACTGAGGCTAGGAGCAGGCTGAAGAGCTTGCCAGTCTTGGGTCCAGATCTCTGCAATGGGGCAGTTCCTTGAAAAGGAAGTTCAAAGTTCGTTGAGGTGGTCAAGAGGCATGAGGTGATGGGCGTGGGCTTCTTCAAGCCTGCACGTTCTTCACTGGTGCCACCAACCCTGAACTGCCCTACTGCTTTCCCCACTTCGGCATGGTCGCAGCAATGCTGCAGCAAGAAGGCAAAAGATGTGGGACGGGTGGCGCTTATGGAGATCAATCGACTTTGGGAAGGACCACAAAGGATACTGTGGAATGGCTCAGCCTGTAAAGGGCCAAGGGAGAGAGGCTTCTGGGACTGCCAACTGTCCTAAATATGGTCAGCAGACCACAATGCAGTGTCCTCCTCAGCTCTAGGGGTGCCCACCCTACTACACTTCTGGCATTAGGGTCGAGGTTGATGAAGTTTACCCATGATTGTGCCTGTTAACCAAAATATGTATTTTCCTCTAAAATAATTTGTGAAAAAAAAAATTTCAGAGTATAGTCTACACTTTTGTTCTTTATATGAAAACTTAGCCTAAGAGAAAATTGTGTAAACAATGTTTTTTTAATATCACCGCTTGCTTGAAAGCTGAGAGGAAATCAAAGTTTGGTTTTAGTGTCCCGCTTTCAACTGTGTTTGAACATACATATTATAAAAACAAGCCGGTAGTTTCTTTTTTTTTTTTTCTCTTAACACAGTCATTTTGTAGTCATTGTATGAACATAATCATTTGTTATTTTTTTTTAATTTTGGTTGTAATGTCACAAATTGGAACCACCCAAGGGCAAAAAGTGAAGTGACTAATATTGAGTTTTGTTGAACAATGTAATTTACAGCACGTACTCCCTCACCTCATATAACCTATGCATTACCAACACACACAACACACATGTCGAAAGAACGTGAAAAAGACAGGAAATAAAAAGGAGACTCATCCAAAACAGGTTCAAAGTTGTTGAAAAGGATGAGGATCACTCAGATATTGATAAAAAACATAAAAACTTGGAAAACCAAGGTGGATAGACACAGATGCAAATAACAGCTGAAACTTCACTGGCAGACCAAAAGGCTGGCAATTACGGAAGGGCGGTGACCACATGCACACAGGCACACACGTGTACACAAAATTGCCAGATGCTAGACCATGGTCAATACAGTAATGCATAGGTTGTGTAAGGTGAGTATGTTGCTAGCGAATTCCCAAACCAGGGAGTTTTGGGGAATTTGCCTAAAAACACTGGACCTGAGAATTGTCTACTCCCTACCCCTTGAAAAAGAAGAAAAAGAAAAGTGAACAAAAGTTAAAGAAATTTGCGAAATATCAAGTGAAAGTAATTGACATAAACGGTACAGAATTCTACATGTATTCCTGACTTCATTGAGAAGGGTATCCATTGGTGATATTTTCTCATTTTCTTCTTGTAACATGTGCACGTATTCTCTTTCAGATGTTTAAGAACAAAGCAGTAGAAATAGCAGAGAAGTTAATGCCAGCTTTTAACACCCCAACTGGTGTTCCATATGGCCTTATCAATGTCAGAACGTAAGTAATGTAACTTTGTAGTGCTTGGACTTCGATCAGTATCGCAGGTGTGAGACACTGCAGCAACCAGAGGAATTTGATGATAATGTAGCTGCTGCAGTTATGATTAAAGTAAATGTACACACCTGAGAGTACTCTTCTGTGCAGTCACTTGTTAGTTATCCTGTGTGATCTCAATATATTAAGATGTCATTTCAGCATATTAAGATGTCATATCAATATATTAAGATGTCATGTCAATATGTTATGATGTCATCTCAATATATTAGGATGTCATTTCAGCATATTAAGATGTCATATCAACATATCAAGATGTCATGTCAATATGTTATGATGTCATCTCAATATATTAAGATGTCATTTCAGTATGTTAAGATGTCACTTCAGTATATTAAGATGTCATATCTATATATGAAGATGTCATCTTAGATAAGATGTCATCTCTTCAAAACAGTCATTTCCTATCAAATGTAGCTATTCTCATGTAAAACAGGTTGGAGTTTATTCAGTTTCAGTCTATAAATATCCCCAAATATGTTACAGAAAAAGAAACATAATTTTTATGATTTGATTTCCAAATGATTTGAAGTGGTATATCCTACAGTAATTATGTAAATAGTGAACTCCCTCACCACCTTGATGGTTGCATGAAACAATCAGTCAACTGTGTGTAAAATTCAGGCTTCAAACTAATGTGAAAGTGATATTTTAGTCACTCTTTTTGTTGTTCTGATTGGCAAACACACATGGAATTTAGGTATACCTGTCTCAACACAACTAACACACTCCCATTTACCATGCCAATAGATACTCATAACTTTCTTACTCTGCCATCTTGGTAGGCCAGAAGAGCAGAAGTTTGAAAAAATTGTCTCAATTTCTCGTCTTTCATTCTCTGGCAGTGAAGAAACAGAAAAGGAGGAGTAAAGCAGTAAAGAGGCAGTAAGGATGCCCTAGTCTGGTATTAGATTAGATGTTACTAGACGTGGTGTTAGAAGGTTGCAAGTATTCTTGACACAGTAGATTGGAGTGCATTAGTTATGTTGAAACAATTGAGTCATTCCAAAATAACCAAACCATCTGAGATTTGGAATGTTTGATTCCTTGCCGCAGGCAAAAGGAATCTGTGCAGTCCTGATGTCGTGTGTGTGTGCGTGTGTGTGTGTGTGATGCTTGTAAACACTATATGTCAAGAAGGGTAACCATGACTGATCTCATACTTGCTGTGTGGGTTGGTCATAGTAAGTAGAAGATCCCTATTGTTTTGGGTGGAGGTCAAAGGTCATTTCTGGTCACCAGAGGGCAAAATGTGAAAACCTTGTAAACATGATATCTCAAGAACTGTAACTGTGACTGATGTCATAATTGGTATGTTGGTTGGTCATATTGTGTAGATGAACTCTATTGTTTTTGGTTGAGGTCGAAGGTCATTTGAGGTCACCAGAGGTCAAACTGTGAAAACGTTTTAAACACTACATCTCCAGAACAGTAACTGTGACTGATGTCATACTTGGTGTGTGGGTTGGTCATATTGAGGAGATGATCCAGATTGTTTTTTGTGGAGATCAAAGGTCATTTGAGGTCACCAGAGGTCAAACTGTAAAAACCTTGTAAACACAATACCTCCAGAGGAGTAACTGTGACTGATGTCATACTTAGTGTGTGGGTTGTTCATATTAGTTGATGATTCCTTTTGTGCTTTGTCAAGGTCAAAGGTCATTTGAGGTCATTATAGGTCAAATTGTGAAAACCTTTTAAACACAGTATCTCCAGAAGGGTAACTGTGACTGATGTCATACTTATTGTGTGGATTGTAAGTAGTCAGTAGAATACTCCTTTTGATTTTGGTGGAAGTCAAAGGTCATGTGAAATAGAAGACTTCTTTTGTTTGTGTTGGAGGTCAAAGGTCGTTTGAGGTCACCCGAGGTCAAACCTTGCTAACACATTAACTCCAGAAGGGTAATGTTGACTGATGTCATACTTGATGTATGGGTTGGCCATACTGGGTAGGTGATCCCTATTGCTGTTGGTGGACGTCAAATGTCATGGTCATTTCAGGTCACCAAAATAAAGGTCATTTTGGGTTAAAGGCTTGTGGTGTTTCAAGAAAAATAACTGCAGTTGATCTTTTACTTGTCATGTGGATAATCCATGTTTGTTATAATATAACCATGTACTGTAGCAAGGAATCACAAAGCCTTTTAGCTTTCTGGTTATGTTTGGAAAAAGCTTTAATAGGGTTACACTGAGCCCCTAGCATTCTTTGGCTTACAGTGCTATTGCAATTTTTAGGTTTCTTTTGTCCAGTGTTAAAGGAATGTTTTACTGACATGTAAGGGGTTCTCAAATAAAATCAGAAAGGATAATTTTTCACTGTAGGCACTGTGGCTAAAGACCGAGTACTCTGGTCCAGTTGCCTGAAGATTACAAAAATGCGGCACGTAACACCAGCAACTTACCACAATCAGTCTTTGTTGTTCTTTGAAATTGAGGTACTTATTTAAGCTTGACTCTTGACACTGACAGGGTTCCGGTGGCCTGGAAAAGTCAACGAAAGGTCATGAAATTTCACTTTTCAGGCATGGAAAGCTTCTGAAATTTAGGAAATATGACAGAAGTAATGGAAATATTAGGAAACTCAGAACAGAACATTTTAAGAGGTGACAAAAAAGTTAATTTTGTATCATGATTGTTGCACCATTCATTGATCAGATTTGGTCCTGCAATGGTGGTCATGTGAAGCTCATGAATACAAGAACTGTCATTTTTTATGGAGGTCAAATTCCATTAAGGGTCAGAAGGTCAAATTTTGAAAGCGTTATAAGCATAGCATCTCAAGGAGCAAAGCTCAGTTCGATTTTTTAATGGTACACAGGTGTGCCACATTGAGTACAAGATACCTTTTGTTTGGTGGTAAAGGTCAAAAGTCATGCAGAGTCAAATTTGGAAAATCTCTTACACATGATATATCTCAAGAAGCTCGTTGTAGGTAGGTGTACCGCAGTGAGCGCAAGAACCGTTTTCTTAGTGGTAAAAGTCATTTGGGGTCAACAGAGCTCAAAGTGTGGAGAGCTTGTAATTATGATCTCAAGAAAGCTGCTAACCCTGATCCCATATTTGTTATATAATTGTTGTGTTACACCATATTGAGTGCATAAGTTTCATGACAGGAAGCTTGGACTATTTCTTACTTAGCATGCAGGAGTGTATGTTCAGTCATGATGCCTATTAGAAATTATCATTGTTCAGGATTACATAATATATATTACTGTAATATTGCAATGTGAAGCATGCTCTACATGTCTTGTGCAATTCGAAAAATACTCATGTTATTATCAAAATCACAATGCATTTGTGCATTCTGGTTGTCTTTGAATTTGCAGCCTTCCAATGGTTTAGTTTCACACAAATAACATTATCTGGACTATCTCCTCAGAGATGAAAACTTAAACCACGTTGATACCATAAATTATGGTTACTCAACATTTAAATTAGATTGTGAGATTCAAAATGCTTCAAAGTGTGTCTTTGAGACTTCATAAGTATGTTCAGCATCTACATTACTGCAATATCTCCTGTAAAAGTTACAAATTAACCTTTTGCTGGACATTCTTGCATCAAACTTTCAATTCATCTGGGTACAATTTGCACTTCTTGGCTTAGATTTCATACCTAGCCTTGAATTTATCTACATTTTTCAAGTTGTCTTGTCCCATGTCCCATCTTGAGTCTCAACTCAAAACATTGCAATGCTAGAATTGCTCTTTGGCTCAAAATATTTCTCAAAATAGCTGAAAATTTCCACTTGGTCTTCTTTTTGCCATCTTATCCCGGGTTTCATAAAAATTGATACATTTTTGTCCTAGCCATAGGTGTGTATCCTTACTTTGGGCGATTTTTTTGTTAGATAAAAAAGGACATGAGAATAACATCTGCAATAGCTTTTGAAACTTTTAGATGTCAAATCAAATCACAGGATTTTCAATCAGATGTCAGTGTGAGACCTATGCATTCACCCAATATTTGGTCAAAGGAAACAACGTATTTGCAAATAACGTACGAACTGAACACAACCTTGCCCGAGGTGTCAGTGATCCTGAGTTGTTAACTGAATATTCAATACTAATATACTTCCCATTGGCTTGCTCAAATATGCACACCGTTGATTTGAGTGAAAACTGTCAACCAGTACATTATCGTATTCTACACTTTTTGTCATTATGTTAGAAGAATTTGAAACCATATGGCAAAATTAACCAACTGAAACCTATGTTTTTCCCAGATTGTCTGAATGGTGTAATTAAAAGGATTACCAAATTTTTTGGAGATGAAATTTCAATGTTTTTACTTTTTGCCTAGATGCACGCAATCACTTTAAGGTTCTGGCAAGAATTACTCAATATGTGTTTAATGTTGCCATTCATCCCTCACCCTCACCCCCTCCTCCTATTTGGCTATTTTAAGAGGCCATTAGGGTAGAACCTTCTCTCTCACTGTAACCATTGAGTAAAGCATTAAAGCAGTGTGCGGACATTCTCTGTAGTGTAGGCAAGACAAAGCTTTCTTGACAAGCACTGCAAACTGTAGCATCCAGCATACCTGTTAAAGTTCATGCTCTGCACATGTTTCTCAAAGTTTGCACCATAGTGAAATGTTCATAGTTACTTCACATCTTTGGGTGCTTCCTTGTGTGAATTCTGGATGGGGTAGTACGATGTGAAAAGACATCAAAGTGATAAAGTCATATGAAAGTGATGTAATTATGACAGCAAGCAGCAAGCAGTTTAGCTGTACCCACAGCCAGCTGTGCATGTTTAACAGGTCTCAGTGATCTGACATTTTAATCTGGTCTGACAGCAGCCTTTGATTGTAAAAGTAGGTTCTTGAATTTGCTGCCTTTATGTAATAAGATTGATCTGAAAGTGTCCAGAGAAGATTTGAGATGTGACATCTGGATTTAAAATTTATTTCCTTTTTAAAGAACTTAAGTAAGCGTAATAAAACATTGCTTTTTCATTGCAACTTAAGACTGATGTGTTCTGCATCGCAGCATGGATTGTTTATACTTATCCATTGCAGACCTCTGATTGGTCTACTTTGTTACATATGGTAATTGGTAACTTGCATGCCTGAATAGTCATAATATTATGTCATTTGGTAATGTTCATTGAATCACATTACACTGTGATAAGCATTTAACTGCTCAATTTATGGAACTAATCAGCAGTTATAATGTAGTTGTGCAAAATAGATTCCTTCATTCACAGTAGTACAACAGTATTACAGGATAGAAAATATTTAGAAAATATAGAAAATATTATTTATGCAGTTGATTCTATTATGAAAACCGTTCTGGTAAACCACTGATAATTGCCCATACTTTCTCCTTATGAAACTGTATCTGATTGGTGCAATTTCATTAGAAAATGTCTAATGGTATGTCTTTGTTTTGTCTTTTTAGAGGAACAGGACGAAATTGGGGATGGGCATCAGGTGGTTGCTCCATCCTATCAGAATTTGGATCTCTGCATCTTGAATTTTCTTATCTCTCTGAGATTACGGGTGATTCCAAGTATTTTGATAAGGTGGGTAATTCCATCTCTTTAGTGTTACAGTTTAGTGGGTAATGTCTAATACTAACAGTGAAGTATTACTGTAATATAGTGAGCAATGTTCTAAAGGAAAAAGTGTGACATATAATGGTTTGTACTGTCTTATCCCAATGGTGTAGTATGATGTATTTGATATCTTGCATCCAATCAGGTAGTATAATTATAATATGGTTGGTATTGTTAACAACATCTGATTCCAAACGTGTAGTAGTGTTGGCAGGGGAGTCAGGTCCTATTCCAATGTTGTAGTGCAATATTGTGGATAGTCTTATCTCTATTGTGTAGTATTAGTGTACTTAGTGTAGGTGACTCAGACATTCTTGGAGCGAAGTACTTGCATGCTCCCAAATATTGGCGACCAAATTTGGAAGTTACTCACTACTCCTACTTGATGTTGGTTTCAATGACAGGATAACTGCCGCTGACTTTTGTGTAACTTATTTTGAACAAAATTTGAAGCGAAAATTTAGTGGGCCCAAACAATGTTTGCAGCAAAGAATTGAGCTTCTCGCTATTAATGTAAGTTGCCAGACAAAACCTTTCAAATAATTCTAGTAACAACTGTTCAAGCATTGTTAAGCACTTCCAAAACAATCTTCATAAATGGTTTTTGATTCCTTGCTGAAGGCAGAAGGAATCTATTCGATGGTGATGTCGTGTGTGTGTGTGTATGTGTGGGTGTGTGTATGTATGTGACACTTCTTGTAAACACGATATCTCAAGAAGGGTAACCATGACTGATGTCATACTTGGTGTGTGGGTTGGTCATATTGAGTAGATGATCCCTATTGTTTTTGGTGGAGGTCAAAGGTCATTTGGGGTCACCTGAGGTCAAAATGTGAAAACCTTGTAAACACGATATCTCAAGAACGGTAACTGTGACTGATGTCATACTTAGTGTGTGGGTTGTTCATATTGAGTAGATGATCCGTATCGTTTTTAGTGGAGGTCAAAGGTCATTTGAGGTCACCAGAGGTCAAAATGTGAAAACCTTGTAAACACGGTATCTCGAGAATGGTAACTGTGTCTGATGTCATACCTAGTGTGTGGGTTAGTCATATTGAGTAGATGATCCCTATTGTTTTTAGTGGCGGTCAAAGGTCATTTGAGGTCAACGGAGGTCAAACTGGAAAAACCTTGTAAACACAATATCTCCAGAAGGGTAACTGTGACTGATGTCATACTTACTGTGTGGGTTGATCATATTAAATAGATGATCCCTATTGCTTTTGGTGGAGGTCAAAGGTCATGTGAGGTCACCAGAGGTCAAAATGTGAAAACCTTGTAAACATGATATCTCAAGAACGGTAACTGCGACTGATGCCATACTTGGTGTGTGAGTTGGTCATATTGAGTAGATGATCCCTATTGTTTTTGGTGGAGATAAAGGTCACTTGAGGTCACCCTGCGTCAAACTGTAAACACATTGTAAACACAGTATCTCTAGAAGGGTAAGTGTGACTGATGTCATACTTGGTGTGTGGGTTAGTCATATTGAGTAGATGACTCCTATTGTTTTTGTGGAGGTCAAAGGTCGTTTGAGGTCCCCCGAGGTGAAAATTTTCTAGCACATTATCTGCAGAAGAGTAATGTTGACTGATGTCATACTTGATGTGTAGGTTCCCCATACTGGGTAGGTGATCCCTATTGCTTTCAGTGGACGTCAAATGTCATTTGAGGTCACCAAAATAAAGGTTATTTGGGTTAAAGGCTTATTAATGTGGTGTTTCAAGACCAGCAACTGCAGTTGATCTCATACTTGTCATGTGAATAATTCATGCTTGTTATAATATAACCATATGGCAAGGAATCACAAAGCCTTTTGGCTTTCTGGTTTATAGTTCTAAAAATTCCACAGCAAATTCCAAGGAAAGTGGAATTGGGCTACAACTCTGAAATAGATCTGATTAAGTTTCCCAAGCCTATTGTATAATAGCGTTGTATAATATGGAGGGTAAAGTCCAATTCCAGTAGTATTGTATAATATGGAGGGTAATGTTCAAGTCCAGTAGTATTGTATAATATGGAGGGTAATGTTCAATTCCAGTAGTATTGTATAATATGGAGGGTAATGTTCAATTCCAGTAGTATTGTATAATATGGAGGGTAAAGTCCAATTCCAGTAGTATTGTATAATATGGAAGGTAATGTTCAATTCCAGTAGTATTGTATAATATGGTGGGTAATGTCCAATTCCAATATGGAGGGTAATCTCCAAATTTAATAGTGTTGTATAGTATGGAGGGTAATGTCCAGTTCAAATAGTTTTGTATAATATGGCGGGTAGTCGTGTAGTATAGTATTATAACACAGAGAGTGGTGTCTAAATGTCATTATTTGCAACATTTTACATGGTGATGAGTTTACTTAGAAAAAAAGGCTAGTTGTCGGGAGTGAATTTACTACAAAATAAAAACTCATGCTCCTGATTTCTTCTACACCCCAAACACACACACAAAAATACCAGAAACACATGAATGGTTTAATTTTAAAATATGCCTTTAATCTTTAACAAACTTAAATTGGTCTTTCTTAATCTCTTAACTTACAATCTTCACAAAGGAAAATAAAGAGTGAATGTTTAACTTGTATGTGGTCTTTTGCTTCATTACTCCCCTAAAAGTTACTATTCTAACCACTCTATTCACTGCATCCTTCATCCGTCCTTAACTCGCTTCCAAACTACTTTGATGTCAGGAACAGTTTTCCAGGATCTGAATAATTGCTGTGGTTGGCCTCTAGTCGGGTTTTGTGCTGCTTGAGAGGGCTCCCCACATCTGTTATGGTATAAAATGATCTGCTATTAATCAACAAAATTACAAGTTTCTTATGAGAACTCCACGTTTCACATTTAGTTAACTTTTACATGTTCCTTCTCAATATTCTTTATAGACACAGTTATCAAACTTCAAAGAATCAATCTTACAACAAAATTTCATTTACATTGAGCACTTCTAAAATAATTAAACTTCTAATATAATTAATAACAGTGTCTTCTTACAAAATTTAATCCTAATTTTTTCTATTTCATTAGCCACATTTCCCCCATGACTCAACAAATTCTCATTTGTCCAACGATTAGACTTTAATTTCCCAGAATACACATTATTGCACTTGTATCAATTCATCAGCAATAAGGTGAAAAAAAAAACTTACGGTGGAAAATTTTTCCAGGACACATAATAGAGGTACAGTTTCGCACTTCTCCGTCAGTAGGCCTGGAGATATCCTCTTGGCCCACAACTCTTGGTTGATGCCTCAAAAATGACACCTCAGAAGGTTATATCAAACACATGCTGTCATTCCTGTGACTACACCACGTACCCGTTAATTTTTATCCTTGGGTTTGTCTGTTAGACAGGCGATTTCGATAAAAAGTATGTGGTGTAATTGTGAAAAAAGCATTTTCTTCATATGCAAAGTGAAGAATTGCAGGAACCTCTCTTTGCATGAAAATAAACACCAGCCTAACTAATAGGTGTGCTCCTCACGAGCTAAAATTCTACGCCATGTAACCCCTAACTAACATTGCTACTCTGAATTCTTAAAACTTGCACAGCTCGAGCTGCTGTCTGTGTGACACTAGTAAAAGTTGAAAAATTGAAAAGCCTTACAGAGAAATAAAAAAGTGATGAAATAAGCAGAAATACATAAACTAAAACAGAGCATAGCATAACACAGTGAATCAAGAAGAGACAGTGACGTTAAAACTACTGGAAGTAAGTATCAAAAAAGTAAAGTAAGAAAGACAATGGCATAAAAAATACTGACAGTAATTATGAAGAAAAAGAAAGCAAGAACAAACAAAAATTAAAACTGGTAAAAGTAGTACAAGTAAGTACGAAAAATCCAAAAAGTAAGAAAAGATCAACATTAAAACTACTGAACCTAAGTATGAAATAATTAAGAAATTAAGAAAAGATAATGACATTAAAACTATTGAAAGGGATCATGAAAAAAGGAAAGTAAAAAAAGACAATGAAATTCAAACTACCAAAAGTAATTATGGAAAAAAGTTAAGTAAGAAAAGATTTACATAAAATCTACTGAAAATATGTATGAAAAAAATGGAAAGTAAGAAAAGATAATGTAATTTAAACTACATACAGTAAGTATGGAAAAATGTAAAGTAAGAAAAGACATTAGCATTAAAAGTGCTGAAAAATATGAAAAAAATGTAAAGTGAGAAAATGCAATGACATGTTAATATCTACCAATATGAATGTGATTAAATGCAGGCAAAAGGTTCAATAAACACAGTAACACAGGAATGTTGTAACTTATCCTAGGGAGATGTGATTTAACAGAACGTTTAAAAGAGAAGAAAGAGTGTTACATATGTTTGCAGGTAAGTTGTTCCAGGGGTGGTGCAGCATTGGAAAAGCATCTTTCACCATATTTGTTGTGGGACCTTGGAACTTTTAAGTGAATTGGCTGAGTTGGAACGTAGAGTATGCATGTAAATAGCTTTAATTTAAAGTGGGCAATACACAATGAAAGAAAGTAACTCAGTTGGTGTTCTTACCAGTGGAAACTAGACTCTAGCAATCATGCTGTCATTGTTGGGTAGTGGACTTTAAAGGGTCATAAAGGCAATAGGCCTTTCGCAGAATCCCTTCTTTAGGGCTTTAAATGAAAGATTCGAAGCTGTTTTTACTTTGTAAAATAAATGGGAAAAATAAAATTTCAGTAACATTGTCAGTTGGAAAAAACAAATAATGTTAGGCCACTGTAGCCCACTGTTTGCTTTGCACAGATTAAATTTTAAGCAGTGATTTTGTGTTATGTTTTTATAGAGAAAATATAACTTGATTTCTATGTAACCTGGAGTTACTGTTTACTCTCTTTTATCTTTCTTCGCAGGTTGAAAAGGTGCGATCAATTTTGAGAAGTACCGACAAAATTGATGGTCTTTATCCAAATTACTTGCATCCTAAAACAGGCAAATGGGGACAAAGTAAGCAATAAACCGCAACGTGTTTGTATTTTTTAGCTCATACCAGCTAGCTGGTGTGAGCTATTGTAATAGTGCGGCGTCACTTTATCTATCTATCTGTTCAAAATTGTTCAAAATGCTTCTCCTCCATCATGCTTTCATGGATTTGTCTGAAACATGGACACAATGTTCCATAGGTGGTGGACCATTGAGGGTGTTCAGGAATTTTTGGTCCAAGGTCCCATATGGGCCCTTTGGCCCATTTTATGAAATTCTACAAAATGCTTCTCCTCCTACAGATTGTATTGTACAATGCTGATGGTTTGTCACAATGATGTTCACTTATTGGTCCCTTCGGGGTGTTCAGGAATTTTTGGTCCAAGGTCCCTTGTGGGCCCAATGGCCCTTTATGTGAAATTCTGTTTAAAATGTTGCTTCTCACACATGCATCCATGGATTTATATTTAACTTGAACTCAATAATCTCTAGGTGGTGCTTCATCTGGGGTGTACAAAAAAGTTTCAGTCTAAGGTCCCATGTGGACCCTATGGTCCATTTTATGAAGTTCTACAAAATGCTTCTTCTCCTACAGATTATGTTGTACAATGTTGATGGTTTGTCACAATGATGCTCAATTAGTGGTCCCTTCAGGGTGTTCAGGAATTGGTAGTCCAAGACCCCATGTGGGCCCAATGGCCCATTTTATGGAATTTTGCAAATTGCTTCTCCTTCTCCCATTAAAGTGCCCCTTTAAACTGTCCTGCACATCTCAAATATCCCTATTGTGCATGAATGATAATTGAGTAATTGGGCAGTGTTGGTTGGTATGCTAACTGAAACTCTGTATTGCCGTCAGGTATGTTGGCCAGTATATGGACTTAAAGGGGCACTTTTTCTAGTAACTGATCAATATTCAACTAAGAGGGCCCATTATGAGTCACATGTAAATGACCATTAATGAGTGAGTTGCTAATGATTTTAATTGGGTTTGGAAATCTCGTGACCATTTACTTCTCCACATTAGCACCAATTCATATACCCATAGCCAGTACAAAGCAATAAGAAAAATTAGTAAAAATTGACAGTTTCCATAACTATTATTGGATGTGAATAGTGATGCTGATTATAAGCATTGTTATTTGGTAGTACCCATTACAATTTTTACAACTTTAATTTATTGACAAAGATCAAACTTCTGCAATGTTGGAGCACAAGTTTATGAAATTCTGAAAATTGTGCAGTCCTACAAATTCTCTTGTACAATGTTGATGATTAGGTATAGTGATACTCACTGGTGCCTATGATTTGACATAATGATACATAAATGGTATCTTCAGGATGTTGAGGTATGAGCCTCTGCACCAATGGTACTCTAGTTAGTTAACAGAATTGATGATGTAGTATTTTACATTTAATGGCATTGAGAACACTTTCTTTGTTGTATCTTCAGGTGCTAGTGTTAGTTATAATGGATAGGGTCACTCACAAATCAGCCACTGGTCGAAGAAACATACTAGGTGGCTTACAAACTGTTTAGTGGTGACGCACCACTCTGGGTACTTACAGACTGGCCAAAAGTTACTGAATCACTGGGCACTGGCAAATTAGCCAGTGGTCATTGAAACATACTAGGTGCTTACAAGCTACCCAGTGGTTATTAAACACCTTGTGTTCCTAAAAACTGATCAGAGGTTACTGCATTTCTGGGTACTGGCAAATCAGCAAGTGGTACATAATAGGTGCTAACAAACTGCCCAGTGGTTACTACTACATAGCATGGGGGTACTGTTAGTCGATCACCTTTATGAAAACATAATATGTTAAACTTGACAGAAGTATTCATGAATTTGCCCTTATCACTGTAATACCTTCTGCTTGTGTTAAAAACGAGTAATTAGTTGGAAATAGGTCTTGAATTTAACGTGGCTGTACATAACACTAGGCTTATGATGAAACCTTGAGTCGATCATGTTCGAATGAGATCTATCAAAATACTGCTAACGAGCAAATAAATGCTTAATAATGTCAAAAGAAGATATAAATATTGTCTCTTCTAACGAAAGTTGGAATGAGAGTTTTACCGAAGACATTCTGGTTGATATTTTGGTACGATTTGAAACTTGATAGTCAGCAACATTGCTGAAACTTAAGAACTTGACTGTGAGTAAAATTTTCCATCGAAATGAAAAATAACCCGGCAAATGCTTGTTTTTTATGTTGTTTGAAGTAAATATGATGTAGGGGGTGCTCACTTTTGAATTCCTTTGCGTCCATATGGCCTCACTGGAGTTTAAAATGCATTGATCGACTCAAGGTACACCTACTATATAAGTAAAGTAAAATGAGGGTAGGCAGTAATACTATCTATGTTACATTTAGTGGGTGAATATTGTAAGGAAAAGTCAGTAGGTTTTACATAAACTTCAGTGTCCAGGAGACCACCAGTTTGAAACCGTTCACCTTTAAATATTTGTCTATCTAGATATGTGACTTCCATGTTTCAGTGGTCATTCATAAAACTTTCTTTGCTAACACTCTGTGACTTAGAGCATCAAAACACCAACTCAAAAGTTCTTCAATTAGAATATGGAAATACAGTTAGTGTTTGTGGCAGTTAGTTGTTGATGGTTGTTACTTTGTGCTGGAGAGTGATAATTGTGATGAAATATACACTGCAGAGTGGCAGAAACTAATTTCTGAAATATGAGGATGACTCCAGTGATGTAATCGACTAAGTTATACTACATTCATCACCTTACAATACATTTACAACCTAGTACAGGGAGTTTCCACAAATGCCCTTGGGGTAAGTAATCCCATGGCATCCTTTTAGTCTTATTTTTGCACACAATACTTATTGCATAATGAGTCAGTTTACTGGTTGAAAGAGGCAACAGTTATATCTCTCAAATTTATCAGATTCATGTAATGCAACTTTTTGCACACCTAGAAGATGTTTTAGTTCCCCAAAACATGGTTCGATCTCACAAGTTGTATTGCTCTCTTCATATGTACTTAGTAGTGTTCACATTATCTCCTAAGCAGGGAAGCAAATCTGGTAACTGGTGTGCATCAAAAACTACTCCAGTCAAGTGGTTAAACCATTCACCTGACAGGTGCCAGAGACCTTAAACTTACCACCTGGAATTTATTCACAAAGTCTAATTTAAAGGTTTTCTCCTGCTACTTTAAATGTTAAGCATGGCCAGGATGTGTCACTGTTGCTTAACATGTGAAAGTATGGACTAAAAACTAACCTGCATGTTTTACTGATGTAAAAAGTGATGAGCGAGAGGATCTGAGAACAATTTTGTATCCAAAGGGTTACTGTATAAATGTTCTATATGTCTCCTAATATGTTGCTATTTATGAGCTTAAATGGTCATTATCAATAGCAGGGATATAGCCAGAGCAAACTTTGTTCCAGGCATTTTTGGATCGCCGAATTAGGGAGAGGGGTCTAAGAAAGGGGGGCCCTCTTGGAGAATTTTTGGGATACGCATGCAGCGCAGATTATGCTATCTGTTACAATGTTTTAGGCTTTTTGAATGTGGCAAAACTGACATCTTTTTTTAAATGTTCATGTAATTTAATTGCATTACATTCATGCCATACTTACTCAATTAAATTTAGAGTAAAGTCACAGTTATCTTTTAAAAAGTTTTACTTTGTATTGTCGCTCCTTTTTCTCAGCCCACACTTTCACAGCTTTGGTGAAGGGCAATTTGTCACATGGGGCTCCATTTATAGCATCCGCATCAGCTAATCCAACTGTGCAACTAATTCTCAAATTATAGTTAGGCATCTACTCAACATCTAATATATATTTTGGGCCACCGTTTTTCAGCGATCTCGGAAAATCGAGGGGAAAAACAAAAGTTGAACTTAATGACTGAAATTCACGGCATTTACCAATTTTTGGTAAACTTTCTACAATAAGATATTTGGCAGAAAAAAGTGAAATTAATGAAATGCACATTGTTTACAGTTTTAAGTTTCTTCCATAAACTTTAAAATTGATATATTAAAGAAACTATCGTAACACTTTGTAAGCATAATACGAAAGTCATCCTCAGCAGACCATCTTCAGCTGGCTTAAACATCTGATTGAATCAACCTAGCATTTCCCATGAGGGCTAACACTGACTACGGTATGCCTAGCCCAGGAAAACTTGAGTAGGGTACGTGAGATACTAACGTTAATGCTACTGTTGCCTCAACAAAGCCGTCTTTCTACAAATTCAATCTTGAATCTCAATATTTTCAGCCTCTGGGACTGAGAAACAGTAGAATACATTTGTTTATTAAATAACATGAATTCTTTAACTTACAAATAGTCGACTGTTCTTTCACGGGCGATGACGTGCATGTAATCTCGGAGGTGGTTAGGCTATTCCCTATACATCTAATACGTTAGGATATAATTACTATAACTTTTTGGAAGGCTTTGGACAATCTTTTTTATTTTGTCAAATGAGACCGTTGTGTACATTTTAACTTCAAAAATGCATGTAATAAAGTTTGGTTTACGTGAAATATGCAAAATTTTGTGAAGCATTTAAGTTTTGATGCAATATGGAATGATTTCTTTTGATTGAACCTTCGTTACACTGATGTAGTTTTCACCCTAGCGCTACACTGTGTGTATGGATCCTATATATATCTGTATGCGCTTGTGTACACATGGGGAGCAACTCTCACGCGAGTAACTTGCAAGTGCCATTTATGTTTGAAAGGGAAATTCACAAAAAATGGGAAAACACAGAATTTAAGAAGTGGAAAACAGAATTTTCCACTTTGAAACATGGAAAATTGGGGGCCCTATATATTGGGGTAGCCTAGGCATGGTGCTCATGCCAATTTGGAGAGAAAATTCAGGGGGACTAATAGACTAATTCTGTCATTTTTTGTCTTTCTTTTGAAAATCAGTGGTGGGCGGCAGAGACAGTATTAGCGCTGAGTGGTGGGCGCTGATTCCGAGTGCTGAGTGTTGCCGCCGGCCACCGCCCACCGTAGCGACATCACTGATCAACAGGTTGTTTAACCCTTGTACCATAAACTTTTTTTTTCCCACTAGCCACTGGGGAATGGGTGAAAGAATTCATGGGCACACCTTAAAAGTTCCATTTTGAATTTTTTGGCCCTCTATATATCAATGTCCCTCACCCTCCTTTGCAACAATTTGTCAATGCCATATTTTCATTTAAAGCCCTTCTGATACTAAAGGTTACAACACTGCGCCAGGTTGAATACTAGTTGGTATATTATTTCTTATTTTATATGTGTTCCTTCTTCATTACGGCTATGATACAAAATGGTATAAATTGACCATGAAACTTAATAGATTTCTCCTTTTGGTTCTGATGAAATAGTAACCTACATAGTGAAGATTGCATTCGTGGACTATGTGTATGTGTTTGAGATACCTGGCTTGAAAACATGGTATCTCAAGAACATATGTCATATTTGGTATGTAGATGTACCACATTGAGTACAAGAGCTACTGTTTTGGTGGGGTCAAATGCCATTTGTGGTCAAAAGGGGAAAATTGTGAAAATCATGTAAACAGATACAGATACCTCAGAAAGAAAAGCTTGGTTGTATATCATGCATTGTATGTATGGTGACCTCATTGTTTACATGTACCCTGTTGTGTTTGGTGGCAGCCAAAGGTCATGGGAAGTCAACAGATGTCAGACAGTGAAAATTATTGTAAACACAATATGTCAAGAAGGGAAGCTTGTATGTTTGTTATATTTAGTATGTTTCTATCCTGTACATGATTAGTCCTTGTAGATCTCCATAGTGCTTTTAAGATAGTTCAGCTTTATTTAACTCCACACGGTAACTGAATGCTCATGTAAACACATAAAACAGACAACATTGCACAAGAACAATTTACAAAGTAATTAAGAAAGCAGAAAAATGTACACAGATAAAAAAAAACAATAAAATGCGTCAAAATATAAAATAGGACAAATGAGATAAAAAGAGTTAGCAAAGGTTTAAAGGTTTCAGGATCACGAACTCCTCAACTAACTGAAGTGACAATGTAATCGCTACTTAACTGCAACATGATATGCTAGGAAAAGCACTAACACAGTGAAACTATCCACGTTGAAAATAGAAGTGTTGATAGTTGCTTTAAATACCACGTCTTCAATACTCACTCAACTGAGGATTGACCCCCTAAAGCAGACGCAACTTACTTCCACTTAATGTTCAGCTGTATTGTATTTACTAAGCCGAGTATTACGGCCTTCACTGACCTTGTGTTTTGTCTGCTCTATGTATGCTGTAGTTTCTTCTTTGATATGAACATCTCTATCACAGGTGTCCATATCTTAGATAGATACCAAGATACTTGGTATGATATGAATGAATATAAAGTATATCAAGTATCACATGTAATTTTATCACAGCTACAGTCGAGGTCTAAGTACTGCATCAGTCTATTTCACTTTGTGAATACAAAGCTACGCACTGTGTCTTTCATGACTTGTATTGTGTCTTTGTGATTCTTTTCACTTCAGGCTATTGTTTTGTTACTTTTTTGTGAGGTATTTTATTCACTTCTTTTGAAATTGTGTTCTGTCATATTTGTTGACCTTCGATTACCATGGTTGGCTGTTAGAGTCTAGCTATTATATACCATTTCTGTATGTCCAGCCAGCTGAAGTTTCATAACTTATTCTGTACTATTTCATTTCATCAGTAGTTATGTATTGCAGGGTATTGTGGATGGTGCAGGCTTTTATGTTAATTGTTGGAGAAGAATAGCAATAAGTATTATTGTGGCAATCTCAACCTTTTTGCTGCTTTTTATTGATCAACTTTATCAGACTTGGTGAGAGTAAAGTTAAATAGATTTGTCTCTATGTTGTTTCCTTGGTCTGATCATGTACAGTATGTAGATGACTCCACTTCAGTATCGATGTACAGGTACTGTACCAAATTGAATTTTTTCAACAATTTAACACAAAATGTGCAAAATGAATAAGTACACAACATGAGATAAAACAATATAACAGTATAATGAAGAAAGAATCAGAGGAGATAAGGCAAGAAAAAAGCCACAAATAGCTATTTTAGTATATATTAGGATTTTCTAGTAGACTTTTAGGGCTTTCTTAGAAGATAATATGCTACAATTTTGATGTAATCTCTGAATTAAGAGAATTCCAACATTTTGGGGCAGCATTTGTGTTGACCACAGTATTTCTCAAATACACACAATATGTAACAGCTAATGGAATTGTTTTCAAGGCTGAACGTCGATGTATTTTTGTTTGGCTGAAACCTGGAAAATGTAGATATTTTCCATAGTTTTGCACCCTGTACATGCATAAATTGTAGATTTTTTATCCTTTGTTTGGATTGGTGTGCCCCGGGCAGTAGTTGTTTTAGCTCCTCCTTTGATATGCTGTGATTGAAGTGTGTAATAGTGAAGGACATAGTGATATTGAGGTTTTCAACTCAATTGTGTGTATTCTCAACTTCAAAAGAAGAGTGATGTCAAGAATGTCATGAAAGAAGAAGTACAAAAGAATAATGTCAGATGTGCTTTAATTTAATGCTAATACTGTAAGACCTCTCTAAATGGAACAACAATAAGCTGTTCAATTAGCTCAGAGGTATTTCAGTTATTTTATTTGACAATTTCCGTTTAATAGCATTCACCTAGCAACATCATTTGACTCAACTAACTCTAACACTATTAGCTTGCCTGAACAATGCTGTGATTCCAGGTGTTTACTCTAGCCACTCACTTTTTCAGAGAAGGTGAGCCAAAACTTGAAGCAAAACTGTTTAATTGACATAAGTGAATACATTTACCTGTACTTTGTTATATTGTTAACAGTGGGTGGCATGCAAATGAACTAAGTGACAGAAGTCTAATATTTTGTCAACACCAGGTACATCAACCAGATTCAAACTTCTCTGATTGTTGTCCTCAGTCTCTTCAATCACGATTGAACTGTTTCTAATATATTCAGGACATTCTTACAAAGTAACAGTGAATAAGTGACAGTAATGAGATTCAGTGGCTTTGCTTCTCTAGTTGTGTAATCAGTGAACTAACTACTGACTCCAAACTTATATTCATGTCATTCACATGCAGAAGAAACAAACTGGACCTAATACTGAACCATGTACCACAGAGCTTGTCACCTCTGCCTACACTTCGATTCATTTCCATTCAATACTACACATTGCTTCTTGCTTTCCTGCTGGCTGTTCTTCTTTTTGTTGTCCTTCTTTTTGTTATCAGTCCATCTATTTCATGTACCTTGACTTTGACCAAAAGTGTCCTCTGGGCTACAGTAGGGTGGAAGTTTAGCTTGGCGGTTTGAGCCTGGATCAAATCCTGGTGGAACAACTTGGAAATTTTCTTGGACTCAAAATTACTCGTTCAGTAAAGCTGTTTTAAAGTGGGACTGGGGGGGTTACTTGGTGATTTCAATTGGGGTTTCTGTTGTCTGATTAAGGTCTTGTTCACTTCAGATTACTTATTACAGCTGACGGCTGCTGAGCTGGGCAGGTCCTCCACCTCTCCCAGCTTTTGGGAAAGTGTCGAAAAACTGGGAGATGCACTCTCGTGCATCAGATGGGGATGTTAAATGGCCTTCCTGGGAGCATAATTGGGTTTGCTTGGGTTTGTTGGTCCACCCTTGCCTCGTTACACTCTGAATACTGTTTGAAAAGAAAGGGCGAAATATGACGATTTTCATCCACAGTAAACATGAAATTGGATCTCTTCATGAGTATTCATACTCTCTGATCATACACTGCATTGTCGAATGCCTTCTGCAGTCCCAAATAAATCATGTCTTCTGGGATCCCTTCATCAATTACCTCACAAACCTGGTACAACATATTTGGAACACAAGAGTAGGGATCCACTGGATATCTGGTAGCACTGTGTATCCACTCTGGCTGGACTATCCGGCCGGATAGTGAACTTCAAATAAAATCCAGTTCTGTCCAGACATTTTTCAAAGTCCTTCCAGATGTTCGCCTGCATTTTGTTGCAATTTTCAGATATTGGTACAAAGTTAGAGCATAGATCTCTCAAAGAGTTAAGAAACAGAACATCAACCTTAAGGAACAACAATAGTGTAGAACACAATATTCTGATCATTTAAGTGACTTGTTATAGTTATAAAATGAATTAATTTTCATAATACAAGTATTAAAGTGCTTTTTGTCTTTCCATATGTGTGTACATTTCCTTTTTAGGCTTTTAAGCAACATTTTTTAAGTGCAGTATCACAAATTAATGCTGCAATATGAAAAGCAAACTTATTACCTCACATAATACATAGGTCACCAAAATTAATGTGATCATTTTCCAGAAGTAAGTAATATAACGCTAACTACACAAAAGTAAGTTTTTGATGAGAGATGTTGCTATAATAAGCATTTAACTATGATTGTGTGATGAGAGATGTTTCTTTTATCACCATTTTACCACATGTGGGTGTTTGATGAGAAATGTTACGTAACCATTTAACCATGGGTATTTTATGAAAAATGGATGTTTGTCTGGTTAGAGATGTGTCTATAGTAACCATTTAACCATGATTGTCTGAGGAGAGATCTCTATTTAATATTCATGAGTGTTTGGCAACAGACCAATGAGTGTTTGAGATTATGGGAGTAACCATTCAATCATGACTGTTGAGATGGGAGACATCTGTTAAGTAACAGTGTAAATTGTATTTTAATAAAGCATGTGCTTTCATTATTACCATTTTCACTGTGCAAATCAAATTTTGCCTCAAACTTTTCTACAGAACATGTGTCCTTAGGGGCCTTGGGTGACAGCTACTATGAATACTTGCTGAAGTCTTTCATCTTGACTGGAGGGAGTGATACTCAAGCACTCGAAATGTACATTAAAGCAATAGAGGTGAGAACATCTAACACTAGAAGTGTGCATTCAAGGTTAATGCCAAGCACCAGCCATGGACGTAGAAGCCCAAGTGATAGTAAGCACAAAAGATTAGTGCCAAGCACTAAGCATGAAGATAGAATCTTAGGTGCTTGTAAAAACGAAAGATAAGTGTATAGCACAGACAGTAAAATAACAATCCAGATTATATTCAAAAGTTTCTCAGAAAATCTGTTATTATATGACACAACATGTCAACAGTTCTTTGTCTCCTCTGAGTGTTCCTTTGTTGATATGGATGACTTAATATTTCCATTTTTTCAACTGGCCAGCCAAGCCTATGATGTAGATAGATGTGGTTCAGAAACAAGAGCTAAAAACACCATCGTGCAATTTTTTGGTGCCTTGCATTAGCAAAAGGAACCTATGCATTCAACTTGGCATGTGTGTGTGTGTGTGTCTGTGACAACCTTGGGTATGCTCTAACTCAATATGGGCAAGTTGGATAAAACTTATACTTGGTGTACAGGTCCGTCATACTGGGTAGAAGTGCCCTATTGTTTTTGGTGTCCATATCTCGCATATTGATGAGGTTATGGGGTCAAACATCAAAATCTTAAAACTGCCATATTTCCTTAACCGTGGGTCAGATTTGTTTTAAACTTGATAAAGTTGTCTGTCATTAACAGGTTCACAACCTTGTGAACTTTAATGCTGATTAATTTAGGAGAAGGGTAAATTTTTCACTCTAAAACAATAATAATAGCCTTAACACCAGTATTGTGGTTATTATAAGCTACCACATAAATCAGTTGAAAAGCTTATGGGCTGCAGTGTGTAAAATTTTCATTGGCAGTTTGTGGTTTTAGTGACACAGTTAACGGGATTTTGGTCATTGGAAAATGTTTGCTCTGTTTTAACGCTATGGTAGCCTAGGAGGACCATCAGTGAATGTATGTCATGTTTGAAATAGCATTGTCTATAGAGGTTCTCATAGGTTGGTGTACTGATCTGTCATAGTGGGTATCTGTCATAGTGGGTATAAGTGCCCTATTGTCTATGGTGTCCATATCTTGCATCTTAATGGGGGTATGGGGTCAAACATAAAATCTTAGAACTGCCATATTTCCATAATTGTGGGTTAGATTTGTTTTAAACTTGATATGGTTGTCTGTTATTGACAGATTCACATCCGTGTGAAATTTATTGATAGAGGGGGAAAATTCTGTGGTTTTATTTTTTGGTCATTGGAAAATTGTTGCTGTTTTAGTACTATGGTAGCTTAGAAGACCATCAGGTGATGTATGTAATGGTTGAATTTGCATTATCTTTGTAGATTAAAATGGGCTGGAGAACAGTTTCAGTCACTGTGTTTAAACATGGTATAGTGAGTTGTTAGTTTAGCAGTTGGCACACAACTACAGTATGGTAGCCAGTATAGTCAATGTGTGTACCAATTGAATTTGCATTATCCTTAAATTTGAAAAAATCAGAAACTGTTTAATTCATTGTATTTCAACATGTTTAGTTGTTTGTTAATTTGATGGTTATACACGGGCCCAAAATGTTTGTGACCCAGTTTGAGCTCAATTTTTGGGCCCCAATTTTTTAATTCATTATCTAAACATGTGGTATATTTCTTAATTCATTGGGGACACTGTACCTACATTTTTGGACTTCATTTGGACTCCATTTTTGGGCCCCACTCTTGGTAGCCCCAATTTTGGGTCCCCAGTTTTGAGGACCCAACTTTTCACTTGGCCTAATTTCTTTGCAAGGAACCACAGTGCCCATTGGGCTCTTGTTATATTGTCATGCCATGTTCATGAATTCTACATGAGGCTGTCTCAAATTTTATTTATTGTGAAATATGCAAAAAAATTTAATATCTCGTCTACCAAGTGACCATTGCATTTAGGGGAAAATGCCTTTTATGACTTTTATTGAATATTCTTCATTTGTGACAGGAGTTTGGAGATGGTCTGGACTATTCTTTTAACATAGACACTTGCAAGATAGCAAAAGATACTTGTGCCAAGCAATAGACATAAACATAGGTGATTGTAAGCACAAAATCAAGCACAAAACTCAGAAGCATGCGTCATTGTAAGCACAGAATTATACACCAAACATTCACATTGATGAATGAGTGATAAAAAGCACAACGCCAAGCACAAAACATGAACATAGAAGAGTGATAGTAAGCACAAAACATGAACATATAAGGATGAGTGATAGACCTGGTATATGGACAAATCAGTATGTTAATACAGAAGGAAGCACAAAGGACTCTTTCGCTAAAGGATTTAATCAGTTCTTCCAGACTGAGTGACAAACTTCAGCTGTTATAATTATGCTTTTTCTTTGGCAGGCCATGGAGAGGAAAATGAAGCAGACTTCCAGCAGTGGCTTAATATTCTTTGGTGATTTCAGAGGTGCCAAAGTAGAGAAAAAAATGGACCATCTTTCCTGCTTCTCGGGGGGAATGTTTGCTCTTGGAAGTAAATACTTAAGCAATCCAGATCACCAACTTGAATTAGGAGCTCAGATCACAGAAACCTGTCACAAGTCATATCAGAATTCAGGTTTGTACCACTGATTTTGTTTAGTTTCTTTTGGCTAAGTATACAGAAGAATGCTGAAATTCTGTGAAATTCTGTGAAAATTGATATCTAATTGTGAAAATTAATAAAACATGATGAACAGATTTGGACACTCAATTTTTGATAACTTCATCAGTTTCAAAACTGCAAACTTAAGACAAATCTTTGTTTTGAAACTCTTAGGCTAGGCAGAATTGGGGACAGTCTTAACTCCAAATGCAAATTGTTTTAATTCAGGGTTCATAAGTTTATTTTGTGTACAGAAGGTTGCTGAAGTCAAATAAACTGTATACTCTGCTTAATAATGGCCCCGTATGCCTCAAATTTGAGAAATCCAAGATGATGGCCATTACAGAGCTTTATTTATTTGTGTACCTTTTGGACTTAGCAAGGTAGAAAGTTACCAGAAACAAGCTCTAGTAGGTTTTCATGTCAGTCATTCAAGTTTTTATACACTTTTGAGATCAAATATGGAGAAGTAAAACCATTTTTGGTTCCTCATGGCAGCAAAGGAACCGATGCACTCAGGTTGACATGTGTATCTGTGTATTTTTGGGTGTGTGTGTCTGTGACACGTGCTTGGGTACGCTCTTACTAGGGTTGGGCGGGATCCCGGCACCCAAGTCACTACCAGTATTCGCAGTTACTTCTGGTATTCACAGTACCAGTATTCGCTGATCTGTTTGTGGGTAGTACCATTACTGTTAAATCCATTGCAGCAATGCTGAAATTTATCGCTGCAAGCACCATCTCAAATAAATAAAAATATTTTTTTCAACTGTAGCATTGATACTTACATATTATCATCAAAACGGACCAAAAATAAATTACAAATTTATTTTAAAACATTTCATTTTAGAATATTTGAATATCTCACGAAAAAAAAAACTCAAGACTTCTGAAGGTTAATGTATTCATCTCTGTAAGTGAACATGGTTCACCTGGTACACTCGGCACAGTGCCAGTGTTGAATAACCTTGCTCAATTTCCATGCACATTGATTGAAAATCTTAAGATTTTCCACTAGCCTTTTGTTCCTAATAAGCATGCAAAGCATGTGAGCAAACTGTGTGGGGTACAGGGCCTGCCTACGGACCCCTTTGGGGTCAAGAGGTGGAACCCCTTGGGGGGTCCAGGAAGTGAAGTCCCCAGAAGATTTAGGGTTCCTTGCATACCAAAATGGTAAAATAGATACATCTGCATAGGTAAAATGAGACCAAGCCTAATGTTTGTCCTCCATTTGCATTTGTCACATAAATGGAAAATATTATAAAGTTGCTCATATTATCCACAACTGGTAACCGTAAACCCCTCCCCTTATGCTCATAATAACCAAGGCTATGTTTAAAGTTTGTAAGGATAAAATCAGAAGGTACAGCTAGGCCTAGGAATAGTGTTTTGCAAGAGCACCAAAGCCTTGTAGAAAGGTTAGTTAGTAAGGAACCTTAATATCTGTTTTTCTCTCAACACCTCGTAGGGTAGCATACTTACACACTAAATGGCAAAATTAATGTGGTCCCTAAAGCCTTGTAGAGGTTTTCAACAGATATAAGCTATCTCTCTTTGGAAAGCTGACATATTTGCTATTCATGGGGCACTTTCAATTTCGGTACCTTAGGTGGGTAGATATTCTGCTAGAGGCTGTCCGCGTTACCGTACCTTGACACTGGGGCAAATCACACATCACCATGAACAATACTGCTTCGCCAGCTGAAAGTCCATAACTTTTCCATTATTGCTTCAATTGGCACTATTTTCACACTGTATACCTCAACTCGCTTACTTCAATATTCAATCCACAAAAGAACCCATCCTAAAGGATAAAATACCAAAAAGTTGTCCAAATGTACTTAATAGGGACTTTCACCAAAGGTGAACAAAATGCGGAGGAATCTCCAACTTCTAGATAGGGTATGCTGTTGTAGGAGGAAACTCACCTAACAGCTAGGGCGCAGTATGTTGTCAGTAAATACTGTAAAACGTCTCTCACTGTGTCTCCATAGTGTGAAAGGAAAAAGATGAAACAAATGGCTTTTGGTTCTTTTTACTCAATTTTGCTTTAGGCCCTTACAACAGTATACAGTCATCATCATGTTTGTGTGCTAGCTATGGAGATTTGCCTAGTACCAAAACACAAATACATGATTTTGTTGTTGTAACTTAATCATGTCTGTTTTGAAGGAAACTGAAAAATTATCCAAATCCATGCAGAGAAATCTTAAATGTAAATTATGTATAAATCGATTACTATCTCATGGTTGACAAAACAAGACATTTTGCATTATGGCAGCAAAATTACATACAGGCTAGTCCTATACATATTGCCTGTTTTGTTAGCAATGCCTTCTCGTAAATGAAGGGTAAAGTATCTGTGTGTCGTACTTGAAAAAGTTAACTGAAATACAATGCAGATATGCAGAAAATAGATATAGTTACTTTTAGGTGTAATCATCATTACAGTGGTGTCTCTGTAAGTTATACTTCATTCCATGCTGAAGACAGGCAAGAAATCTATGGGCTAGTCTATGGTGATAGCTTGTGTGTATGGGTGTGTATGTGTTTGTATGTATGTCTGTCACACCTACCTTGTAAACATGATTTCTCAAAAACCCTGTTGTTTTTGGTGAAGGTCAAATGTCTTGTGTAGTCAAGGATATCCCAAGGAAAGATGCTTGGAAAAATCTCATATTTAGTATGTAGGTGCACCACATATGTATCATTTTATGTGGCAGTCAAAGGTCATTTGGGATTCAATAGGGGTCAAATTGTGAAAACCTTGTAAACACGATATCTCAAGAAGGGAAACTTGGCCAATTGCCACATTTAAATTGTAGGTTAGGGTTTGGCGGTATCAGTAAGAACGGATACCAGTACTTTTCTCCGTCTCCGTACCGGTGTCGGAACGAGTACCAGTAGCATCCTCCACACACATGTGCATTTCTAAAGTGTCAACTTGGAAAGTAAGTCATAAATTGATCCACTCAAACATGTATCCAAAATTACCCATATCCCTTCAATCTTTAGCGTAAGTTGAAGTTAAATTATGCATGTTGTCGAAACTTTGTCTTATTTCTTATGCAGGCTAGATTTTCTAAGTTATAAGAAGAGAAATGTTAACATTTTTCCGCAAGGTTCGATGTTTTTGCCTATCCTACGTTCGATATCAATTGGAAAAATATAAGCTTAGGCCTGCAAATACATCTGTCTGCAAAGTGACTTCGGATTGCCTAAGTCGCTTGCATTTCTAGAATTATTGTAAATGTTTACTTATCAGAGAAATCCTGAGACACAAATCTTAGCAAAATATTAGTGTACAGCATGTATCAAGTTCACTATTAAGTTTCAGTGTCAAAAGTAGACTCCCGCTACCGCTGCTTGGCTGCTTTATGTGCAGCTGTAACTGCTGGAGTTAACATTGATAGAACAAAAGAGTGCAGCACCTTTTCCAATTTAGTTTGCTTAATAGACACATACATCAGAGAGTATAGTGTCAATGTTTACTGAAGTATACCGTAGTCAGCACCTGCTGCCATTACTGCAGCTGTTTGTTCCCACCACTGACACAGTTGCTTATCAGTCAAGGGCACAGATGTTGGAGACAATCAATGTTAAAATTTTAAAACACAAAATTGCTCTTAAAAGTGGAAAGAAGTACAGACTCAGTTCTTTGAGGGAATTTCATCATTTCTTTTGAGTTTCATCTTGACATCTGTGCAATTTCTCAGTTTGTTTGAGCTAGTCTGATCGAGTCACAATAATGTGTACCAGTTTAATTAAGTACTCTCACTACACATTTCAAGTGTAATGGATTTGCATGGCATTTCCTAAATGGTTCATCCTGAGGGTATTATGATAACAAATGTAATAATTTGGAGAGCATGGGTTATACATTGTAGCCCCAATAGCCTATCAGTTCAGCTAATACAAAAACCTACCAATTTTCCAGTCCAAAAAGAAGCAAGTGCCTTTTTGATTCCTTGCCGCAGGCAAAAGGAACCTATGCAGTCCTGATGTCGTGTGTGTGTGTGTGTATGTGTGTGTGACACTTCTTGTAAACACTATATCTCAAGAAGGGTAACAATGACTGATCTCATACTTGCTGTGTGGGTTGGTCATAGTAAGTAGAAGATCCCTATTGTTTTTGGTGGAGGTCAAAGGTCATTTGAGGTCTCCAGAGGGCAAAATGTGAAACCTTGTAAACATGATATCTCAAGGACAGTAACTGTGATTGATGTCATACTTGATGTGTGGGTTGGTCATATTGAGTAGATGATCCCTATCGTTTTTGGTCGAGGTCAAAGGTCGTTTGAGGTCACCAGAGGTCAAAATGTGAAAATCTTGTAGACACATTATCTTCAGAAGGGTAACTGTGACTGATGTCATACGTGGTGCATGGGTTGGTCATAGTCAGTAGATGAACTCTCTTCTTTTTGGTTGAGGTCAAAGGTCATTTGAGGTCACCAGAGGTCAAACTGTGAAAATCTTGTAAACACAATATCTCCAGTAGGGTAACTGTGACGTATTTCAAACTAAGTTTATGGGTTGTTCATATTAAACAGATGATACCTATTGTTTTTGGTTGAGGTCAAATGTCATTTGAGGTCACCAGAGGTCAAACTGTAGAAGCCTTTTAAACACAATATCTCCAGAACAGTAACTGTGACTGATGTCATACGTGGTGTGTGGGTTGGTCATATTGAGTAGATGATCCATATTGTTTTTTGTGGAGATCAAAGGTCATTTGAGGTCACCAGAGGTCAAAGTGTAAAAACCTTGTAAACACAATATCTGCAGAAGAGTAACTGTGACCGATGTCATACGTAGTGTGTGGGTTGTTTATATTACGTAGATGATTCCTTGTTTTTGGTCGAGGTCAAAGGTCATTTGAGGTCATCAGAGGTCAAATTGTGAAAACCTTTTAAACACAGCATCTCCAGAATGGTAACTGTGACTGATGTCATACTTAGTGTGTGGATTGTATAGTCAGTAGAATACTCCTTTTGATTTTGGTGGAAGTCAAAGGTCCTTTTGAGGTCACCCGAGGTTAAACCTTGCTAACACATTAACTCCAGAAGGGTAATGTTGACTGATGTCGTACTTGATGTGTGGGTTGGCCATACTGGGTAGGTGATCCCTTTTGCTTTTGGTGGACGTCAAATGTCACGGTCATTTCAGGTCACTAAAATAAAGGTCATTTTGGGTTAAAGGCTTGTGGTGTATCAAGGAAAATAACTTCAGTTGATCTTATACTTGTCATTTGAATAATTCATGTTTGTTACAATATAACCATGTAGCAAGGAATCACAAAGGCTTTTGGCTTTTTGGTTAAACCCTTCTGATGTCAGAATTTTCTTCTCATTTCCAAGCAGTCTGATTGCCAGAAAATTTTGTAGCATGTTTGAGGGTTTATGGTTTGCAAGTATTAAAAAAAATTACCCTTACATATATTCACAACTTCCCGTGACAGTCCACCTGAGATCAGTAGAACAGTTTTTCATAAGGAAAGAAACCATTTGAGTATGATGGGAAAAAGAATCATTCATTCTACTTCAAGACTTAAATGTTCCACATGTCATGTTGTAAACCAAACTTAAATTGATACACTTTTGAAGTTAAAGTACACAAAAACGTTTCACAAAAAGAATTAGTGAATGATTGTGTGCAATATTCTGGAAATTCAAAAGAATGATATCCTACCATGGTTAGCTTCATGAAAGTCCGATGATAACAATGTCATTGATATTGCTTCTGAACTTAACTGTTCCAGGAAATGTGTAATACATGTCATGTAAATCAAACTATATTAGGTACATTTTTGCAACTTGTATTTTGTTTCCTTATTGTTCTGAATGAAGGGGAATCATACACTGATCATTTTAATAAAGTCTTCTTTAGGAATGTCATCTGAAATGAGTACTGATAGAATGTGATTTTAATTGTAGAAGGTACTCTTGAGAACATGTGAACTTAAAAGGGATATTACCCAACCATCTATGCACAAGACTGATATGAAGACCATATACCACAGGTCTGTTAAAAGGTGATGAAAATTTAATGAATAGTTCACATATTTGTTTACTGTAGTTTCTGTTAGACTGTAAACCATTATGGTGTAGCGACCCCACTTGGTCGCTACACCATAATGGTTAGTACCCTTCAAACTCTGTTAGTTGTTTTCAGTGTTATGACTATGGTACTTGTTGCTTTCCTCCTTACAGCTACCAAGTTGGGCCCAGAAGCATTCCGTTTTGAGGGTCACGGAGAAGCCGTAGCTATGAGGCAGAATGAAAAGTACTACATACTACGTCCAGAAACAATAGAATCTTACTTTATAATGTGGAGGCTAACCAAAGATCAAAAATACAGAGATTGGGGATGGGAGGCAGTTGAGGTAAGATCATTAAAATAAACAAACACACACATAATGAGCCTGTAAACCATGTTAGATGACATGTGAAACTACTACAGTCTTGTAAGTGTTTTAGCGTTTATTTTAAAAGTTGTGTGACATGCATTTAAAAAAGAACTGGTTTTATTCAAAAGCTGCAGAATGACACGAAGAATGAAAATCCATTAGAACTGAGTTTCTATCTATTACCCTTTTTGAGATATGGCTGTTCAAAATTTGATGGAAATGTAGATATGATGATGAGGAGTGTTGCACAGTATTCACATTTCCTAAATATATTTAATTTCTTAATTTTCGTTGGTTGTGATTTGTTTCCATGGTTTGCATTTTTGAAGTTAACTTAGCCAAGTACATGAAGCACAATAGGTGCACAAACTGTAAACTTAGTGCAGTGCCCCATGTACAGAATTACTAAGTTACTGCTAACATTACCACTTGTAACTTAGGCCTAGCCTACAGCTATGAGCTCGAGAGAATTCGGTTGGAACTAGTTCGGACAATGAAACAGAGATTGATGGAGTTGGTTACATCATGACAGATTGATTTAGATGGTTACTACATGAGAGATCGATGCAGATGGTTACATCATGAGAGATTGATAGAGATGGTTACACTATGAGGGATAGATAGAGATGGTTACCCCATGAAGGATTGATGGAGATGGTTACTCCATGAGGGATTGATGGAGATGGTTACTCCATGAGGGATTGATGGAGATGGTTACACTATGAGAGATAGATAGAGATGGTTACTCCATGAGGGATTGATGGAGATGGTTCCTCCATGAGGGATTGATGGAGATTGTTACACCATGAAAGATTGATGGAGATGGTTATATCATGAGAGATTGATAGAGATGGTTACTCCATGAGGGATTGATGGAGATTGTTACTCCATGAGAGATTGATAGAGATGGTTATATCATGAGGGATTGATAGAGATGGTTATATCATGAGGGATTGATAGAGATGGTTATATCATGAGGGATTGATAGAGATGGTTATATCATGAGGGATTGATAGAGATGGTTATATCATGAGGGATTGATAGAGATGGTTATATCATGAGGGATTGATAGAGATGGTTATATCATGAGAGATTGATAGAGATGGTTATATCATGAGGGATTGATAGAGATGGTTATATCATGAGGGATTGATAGAGATGGTTATATCATGAGGGATTGATAGAGATGGTTATATCATGAGGGATTGAGGGATTGAGAAATTGATAGAGATTGTTGGAGGTGGTTATGGTTCAAAATCACCTGTTTTTTGTGTTACTTGAATGGTTCCAAGAATATTTTAAGTTGAAGAGTGATCAGAGGAAGATTTTGTAGTGCATCATTCTTGGTGCTACATGAAGGGGTTCTCAATGGTCTCGTACACAGTGACCGATACATCCGTGATGCTTATATGGAAACGTTAAGGGGCTCTAAATGATCCGTAATGTATGCGCACAGAGTCTTATATCTAGTTCCTGAAAACGTTCTTCCATTGCTAAGCTGTTCAAAAGGCTTTTGTTGGATGAGGAGTGAGCTCATCACTGAAGCTGCAGAGTGTGGAAAGACACTTTGGAGACTGCTGAAGAAATAGGCATAGTTGCGTGTGCTACAATTCTTTTGGGGAAAAAGTGTTTTATGTTTTCTTGGCTTTATTAGCTGTGATTAATCAAATAGGTTATGTTGAATAGCAAATTACTTTTCATTTGCATACGCTGAGTACCTCTTACACTGCTGATTATTGCTCAGTGATATTAAATGTTCTTGTTACCTTCTGTACCTGTAATTGGTGTAAACTGATTCCTTGCCAAAGGCAGGCAAGGAGTCTGCATCATGATGATGGGTGTGTGTGTGTTCATGTGTATGTAATGCCTTGGCTTGTAAACATGATATCTCAAGAATAAGGTGCTTGAACTTCAAGCTGGTGTGTAAGATAGTCCATTGTGATTAGATGGTGTCTTTTCTTGTTCTTGGGTCAAAAATTATGCGATGTCACCAGAGCGTTAAGTATAACAACCTACGACTTAAGGAAGATATCACAGCAATTGAATGTTGCTGAGAACTTCAAACCTTCCACAGTACTTGCTTTTTTTATGATTCCACTTGTGGCAGAGCACCCAGATAAATTCCAACCAATTAGCATGATGGATCGTTTGTCTTAATTTCCTGCCAAGAGTAGTTGCCCAGTGATAACACACACTGGCAGTCCAACACCGTGAAACAATTTTGGATGAAAAAGTTTTGTTGTTTTTTAGATGAATGTATCGCTGATCAAGTCTGTATCTCCTTGTGTTGCTCATTTGCCAGCCTATATCAGTGATGTGCCACCTCTGGTATGCATTGGTCGATTTTTAACCAGCAAAAATATTGCAAACCCATCAAATAGCTAAGATAAAATAACCTTGTATGATCAGTGTCATACAACCAAATATGAAGAGAGTTTTTATTGATTCCTTGCCATAGGCAGGGGAATCTATGCAGTCGTGATGTCGAGTGTGTGTCAGGGTGTGTGTGTGTGTGTAAGGGTGTGTGTGTGTGTGTATGACGGTTGCTCGTAAACACTCTATCTCAAGAAGGGTAACTCTGAGTAATTTCATTTTTGGCATGCTGGTTGCCCATATTGAGTAGATGATCCCTATTGTTTTTGGTGTCCAAATCTTGCATATTAATGAGGTTATGGGGTAAAACATAAAAAATTTTAAAACTGCCATAGTTCCTTATCCATGGGTCAGATTTGTTTTAAACTTGATAAGGTTGTCTGTTATTAACAGGTTCACGACCCTGTGAAATTTAATGCTTATCAATAGAGAGGAAGGGATAATTTTTCACTATAAAACAATAATAATAGCCTAAACACCATTATTGTGGTTATTATAAACTACCGTACAAATATATATTGATCTACATTGTGCAATAGCAAGTGTTTATTCTCTCGCACACAGTTAACTCAATGGGATTGCTCCCTACAGTACTGCATTTGTAACTTAGTGAGTAACTTCTAGTGTAGGGGGCTAATAAGTTGTCCAGAGAGAGAGTCTTGGTATGGGAGGTCATGGGGTCAGATAGAAAAGCATGCAATGGAATGTTAATGGGTTTATGAAAAAAATGAAGAAAATAAAAAAACCATCTGTTCTGTCATTTATTTGGATAATATCAATATCCAGAGGAACAGCTGGTACCAGAACAAGGTTTCTTAACAATCAAATTGGAGTGCTTTCAATCATATTTCACAATGTCGGAAAAGATGGAGGAAGCAAAAATATTGTGGAGGAATCATAACTTAGGGTCAACTTACCAGGACTTTGAGTGTGTTTAAAGCTACTTGTAACAAGGAAGAAATTATCCTGGTGGTTTACGAAGAATTTTGAGGTAAATATGGCAGACAAGCTGAGTTCAGATGAGGTAAGGTTGAGTTATTTGATTCAACTAACAACAGGCAAGACTAGAAGCAGCATTGATTACTTGTGTGTTTCTTGGAGCTCAGAGATAATGTTGACTGATTTCATACCATACCTCATACTGTACTTGATGTGTGGGTTGTATGGCCTGGGTAGGTGATCCCTATTGCTTTTGGTGGACATCAAATGTGGCAGTCATTTTAGGTCACCAAAATAAAGGTCATTTTGGGTTAAAGGCTTGTGGTGTATCAAGAAAAATAACTGCAGTTGATCTTATACTTGTCATTTGAATAATTCATGTTTGTTGTAATATAACCATGTAGCAAGGAATCACAAAGCCTTTTGGCTTTCTGGTTCTTTTAATGGCACAGATTTTTTACTACAAATAGAAACAAATTCTGTCTTGAAGTTTTTAATTTCTGTTGCATGTTTTTTAAGCTACACAATTTCCACAAAATTGTTTGAAGGTCTATATAAATGGGGTGAAAGATCTAACAGTTAATTGGGACTTTTCTCCAACTGGCAGTCACATTCACCTTGGTAGAACAATGCAACATAAGGATGAAAACCATTTCACATGAAGAGTTTGATCCCCAAAAAGTCATTGGTATTGCATCAGACTTTAAAGGCACCAGGAAATGTTACACATTTCATGTAAACCAAACTATATTACATACTTTTTTACATTTTAATGTATAGAAGTATCTTGTAAAATAGATAGAAAAATTGTGTGAAACATTCCCAAAATTTAAAATAGTCATTTCCAACATGGTGAGTTAAAGTATTTTATTGCAAAAGTTACAGCCAGCTAGTTAGAATTTTCAGACCTGTTATTTAAAGAAATGATTGAATGATATTTTTGATTCCTTGCCAAAGGCAGAAGGAATGTAGGAGATGGTGATGTCATTTGTGTGTGTACGTATGTGACACTTCTTGTAAACAAGATATCTCAAGAAAGGTAACTGTGACTGATGTCATAATTTGTGTCTGGGTTGGTCATAGTAAGTAGATAATAGCTATTGTTTTTTGATTAAGGTCAAAGGTCATTTGAGGTCACCAGAGGTCAAAATGTGAATACCTTGTAAATATGATATCTCAAGAACGGTAGCTGTGACTGATGTCATACTACATGTGTGGGTTGGTCATATTGAGTAGATGATCCCTATTGTTTTTTGTGGAGGTCAAAGGTTATTTGAGGTCACCAGAGGTCAAAATGTAAAAACCTTGTGAACACAATATCTTCAAAAGGGTAAGTGTGACTGATGCCATACTTTGGTTTGTTGTGTGAGTTGGTCATATTGAGTAGATGATTCCTGTCATTTTTGGCCGAGGTCAAAGGTCATTTGCGGTCACCAGAGGTCAAAACCATAAAACCTTTTAAACTCCAGAAGGGTAACTGTGACTGATGTCATACTTGATGTGTGGATTATGCATATTAAGTAGAAGACTCCTTTTGGTTTTGGTGGCGGTCAAAGATCGTTTGAGGTCACCTAAGGTCAAACCTTGCTAACACATTATCTCCAGAAGGGTAATGTTGACTGATGTCAAACTTGATGTGTGGATTGGCCATACTGCGTAGGTGATCCCTATTGCTTTTAGTGGACGTCAAATTTCAGTTGAGGTCACCGAAATAAAGGTCTTTTTGCGTTAAAGGGTTATAAATGTGGTGTTTAAGAACAATAACTGCAGTTGATTTTATGCTTGTCATGTGGGTAATTCATGTTTATTTTAATATAACCATGTCGCCAAGCCTTTTGACTCTCTGGTATTTATTATTAATCAATCCTAGTGACTTTAAAGTATAAATATTGAAAGATGGCTTAGAGGGTTACAAAGTAACGCTATGCAGCCCTTCTTGTCGTATTGAAATCTGCCTACTACTGTACATGCATTGTAGACTTGTGACTGACTGCTGAAAATAATGAAAACCGTGACTGCTACATATCTCTGTCGACTTTTAACGATATCAGTTTGAAGCTGTCAATCATAACATATATCGGTCATGATTTACAGGAGCATGTCTCAGAAGAATGTAGTAACACCATTGGAAAAGCATAGGAAACAACATCTTCCTTCGATTGACCAAAAGAACATGATACACTGCACAGTTCTCGCTGTGTATATACATACTGAATGGTATACACGGCAGTGAGCAAAATGTTAGACAAACCAGTGACAATTTGTTTGTCCTTTCATTTGTTTCTGTAATTATGTAACAAAGTTACACCAGTATGCAAAGTAGTTAAATTTTGAGGCTTGCATTGAAAATTAAGATTACAGTACTTTGTTTCCAGTTAAAGGTAAATTTCTGGATGAGCTTATCTCATTGCTGCTTGTCATACCAGTTGTTGTTTTGACAGCTGTGAACATGCCATGGTAATGACATTGCAATTTCAAAAATCAATTTTTCAGTTGCATAAATTAAATCCATGTTCTAAATGATATTGATTATATGTGTTTGCTGTAGCCTAGTTTCAGTTAACATTAAAGAAAGATGAAAACTGCAACAGTCAGCATGAATGTATAACATGATTTCTCATTGAGATACCCATGCTAATGTAAAGCAGCTGCCCATAAGTCATTGAGCAGATGGCTGCAAATAAAAGGTGTTTCAACTTGAAAATAGGTGTGTATTGCCCTTTGTTTTTTCATGAATATTGGCTAGGAATCTCAAAGTCATTCTATGTTTTGGTATTTTACATTTTAGTGAAGATGCTGATTAGTCACTGATGTAATAAATATTGCTGTCAACCTGTAATAGGCAATATAAAACAAATACTGCTTAAATTTTGTCTAACTTTGCTGTTTTGAGTCAATTTTACGTCATTGTATGCAATTGTTTCTTTGTCTTTTTATTTTCAGGCCATAGAAAAACACTGTCGAGTAGACTCTGGGTTTTCAGGAGTTAAAGATGTTTATGCTTCCAGAGTGGTCCATGATGATGTTCAACAAAGTTTTTTCCTAGCAGAAACATTAAAGTACTTGTACCTCTTATATTCAGATGAAAATTTCATATCTCTAGATGAGTGGGTCTTTAACACAGAGGCTCACCCTTTGCCCATCAAGAAGAATACTTGATTTGAACAACTAACTGAATAGAACATTTTGGGGAAGTGCAGTTGAAGCAAAGTAAACACTTAAAAGTTTCAGGCCAATGCAGCAACAAGTCATTACGATTATACTTCTCTGGAATAGTTCATAAGAAATTAAATAAACCAAACTTGACCGATTAGCAGTATAAATTTGTAAGAAGGGACTTGAAATATTATTTCTGTAACTTAATTCTGTTTATGGTGTCTGAATAAATTGGGAGCTTTAATTTCCTAAAATAATAAGTACAGTTAAACATTGGTATGATTGCTGAAGTTGGTTTTCTAAGGTAGTTATGTCCTTATTACATTCATGACTTGAACAGAATCTACAAGTTAGGTCACCCTTGTGTTGCCCAAGGAGCCAGGGGAGAGACATAATTGTTTATCAATGTGGGGGGGGGGGAGAGGTAAGTACTAAGAGGATGAAGTTGGGCATTCGAAAGAATTCATGCCTGTCTGGGTCTTTGTTTGTTTATATTAGATCATAATGGTCTTAGTACCTGTCTCTGTGACCTTATATATGACACAATGCCGTATGCCAGTTACATTCATAAAGCCCTCAGCTTTTGGTGAATGACAACAAGAGGTTCTTGAAATCAGTAGGGGCCATGTGATATAACCTACAGTAGGATAAAGACCCTATTGTGGTTAGCACAGGAGGATTGAAAAATTCGGAGGAAAGGAGGATAAAAGCATGTCTGAAGGCAGGAGGTTGAAAGGCATGTCTGGAGGACATGATGGTGAAAATAATGTTTATAGGACAGGATGGTGAAAAGCATGTCTGGAGAAGGTGAAAGAACGTGTGGAGGAAGGGAATATTTCAGAGCAAGAGTTGGCAAGCTTGTAAATTTTAGTTTCTTGGGTGGGGTCACAATTCATTTATCTTTTGAAAATAAAGTTTGGAGTGATATCCTGTTCAGAAACTTACATTTTACAATGGGGTCATCACTCTTGATGTGCAGGTGATACTTACATTGTACAATGGGGTCATCACTCTTGATGTGCAGGTGATACTTACTTTGTACAATGGTGGAATCACTCTTGATGTGCAGGTGATACTTACATTTTACAATGGGGTCATCACTCTTGATGTGCAGGTGATACTTACATTGTACAATGGTGGAATCACTCTTGATGTGCAGGTGATACTTACATTTTACAATGGGGTCATCACTCTTGATGTGCAGGTGATACTTACATTGTACAATGGGGTCATCACTCTTGATGTGCAGGTGATACTTACATTTTACAATGCTGTCATCACTCTTGATGTGCAGGTGATACTTACATTGTACAGTGGGGTCATCACTCTTGATGTGCAGGTGATACTTACATTGTACAATGGGGTCATCACTCTTGATGTGCAGGTGATACTTACATTTTACAATGGGGTCATCACTCTTGATGTGCAGGTGATACTTACATTGTACAATGGGGTCATCACTCTTGATGTGCAGGTGATACTTACATTGTACAATGGGGTCATCACTCTTTGTGATAATTATGTGGTACAATGCCATGTCATCACTCTTTTTGTGCTGGTGATAATATATTGTACCATGGTGGCATCACTCTGTACGTGCCAGTAATACTTACACTGTACAATGGTGGTATCACTCTTCATGTGTCGGTGATACTGATAGTGTGCAATGTTGACATTACTATTTATGTGTTACTGATTCCTTTTTCCATGTGAGAGATGCTTTTGTCTAGCTGACACATAGCAAAGCTCTAGAGGAACTTGTTGGAGCAATGAAGACATCGCAAAAAAGAGATACTGTTTTTTCAGCTCTCAGTTTCCCTGAGGTATACCTGAATTCCTTGTATGAGTAATATTCATTGCATTTTTTACGTTGTTTGTGTAAACAGAACATAACCTGGATAAATAGTGACAGTTAGTACTTCAGTAAAACAAATCTAGCCATATTTAAATCCTGAGTGAAAATCCATTGGAATTTTGTTTACATCTATTACCCTTTTTGAGATAGGACTTTTCAACTTTTGAAAAAACATGCAAAGCAGATGACGTGGAGTGTTGCACAGTGTCAACTTTTCTTTTATTAACCTTATTTTATTTCAATCACTGAATTACTGAGCTTCACATTGGTTAGTGATAGGGATAGTTTTGAAGGAAAAAGTACACGCTTCCAAAATGTCACTCTCTCGGCATGTAAAATTCTCAAATGTCCTTGAAATAAAGGTTACATAAACAAAGGATAAACGTAGGACAAATCATGGGAGTCCAACTCTTGACATCACAAATTTGCATACTTAGCCAATGTTTATTCATGGCACAGCTGTACTTGCCATCAAATTTGTCAATCTTTGATGGATTTGGATCGAATTTGTTGCTGTTTTTAACATTTTCAATACTCAATGCACCCAGTACTCCAAAGTGTTATCTTCATGTCACAGAAGCTTTAAGAACTAGTGTCACCACAATTAATTCCATCTTGTCAGTCTGACTGCACTCTGTTGTCCACCAACATTGATTCAGCTGCATACTATGATCCACTGGCATCTGTGTGATTATGTTCCTTGGTTCAGTAATGCACCATAAGACTGTGCCCATGTGATTGCTGCCTAAGTCCATATGCTGCTATCTACTAGTGTTCATGTGACTGTTATTTTATTGTCCATGTCAATACACTTTAATGTGGCCGCACTCGACAATATCACTCCTGGAAGTGATCGATAGTCACCAATCTGACTACATGCTATAGTACACTACCTTTCATGTCACCGCCCACCTACATGCTATTTTAAACTATCACCCATGGATGTTAGTTCATGCTATGGTACAATAGCATCCATGTCAGTACATGCTCTTTGTCAAACTGTGATAACATGCTGTGGTACAATGCCATCCATGTTGCTGTTGCTTCGTCTACTATCACCGATGCGACTACATGCTATGGTACAATATTTTGCATACATGTTGCTGCATATTTGTCAACTATCACCCATGTGACTGCATGCTGTTCTACAGTAGCATCCACATTGCTACATGTTATGTGTCAACTGTCACTGATGTAACTTCATGTTATGGTTCAATAGCAGACTGTGCTACATATCAACTAAAATTATCCTGCATAGCAGTCAGTCCTGTTAGTCAGTAATAATTGTTTGGAGAGAGTCCCTCTGCATGTTGGGTGTAATTGTGTGCATGAGACATTACTACTGTGTTAGATATTTTTATAGTTGTACTAGGTGTTTAATTTGAGGTTGAAGCATCTGACACCAAAATTAAAGAAAAAAAATAGGCGAGTCTCCTTTGTTATTCACACAAACCAAACAGTAAATGTAAAAACCATAATTGAGGTCACTGATTGGCTAAAATCTTGTTGAATGTCATAAAACATTTTATTTACACAAATTTTTCAGGCATATAGACGCAATGCTAATTTAAACAATTAAATCACTTTTGTTGTGACAGGTTTTAACATCTGCACGGTGACATTGATACATGTCAAAGTTTAATTGCTTAACATTTGAAGAAGTAACCTAAAAGCACTCAAAAAAAAAAACAACTACCAGAGACAACTTGTGTCTCAGCTGGTACTATGTGTCCAATAGAAACACCCTACAGTTGATGATTTTGAAGAGAACACTGTTTTGGCATGCCACTGCAAATTTCAAATTCCATGGCTCTGTTTTGTAACAAATGTGAAGCTTAATGATAATCAGATAAATATTTGACTTTTTCATGTCTTGGATTCACATGTAGTCTTCAAGATCTCCAAGATTAATAGAGGAAAATAGAGATTACTACTGGAACAGAGATAGTGAGATGGCAAAACTATTAGGTCAAGAGACTATGAAGAGTTCATCTAAAAGTAGGTAAGATGGAAGGTAGAGGCATCCATGCATTATCAATACAAGGGATCGTCATACTTACACACTACTAATTATTCAGTGGATCAAATAGTTGTCCATGTCTTACTTCAACTGAATTTCAAAGTTATGTCTACATATATATAACTAAAGGGGTGATACAGATATTTATATGTTACTAATGCAACGACACACCTTACACAAGTAACATGAATTCAAGGGATGATACATATATACATGTATTACTTATATAACCAATGCAGTCATTTGCACACTTACACATGTACTACTAATTCAAGGAACTATACTAGTGTACCTGTATTAATAATATTACTAATACAATCATTAACACACTTAAACATGTAGTATTGATTCATGGAAGGATACTGATATACTGTACATTTATTAGTAATATTACTAATGGAATGATTTTCAACTTTATACATGTAGTATTAATTCAAGCTATGATACAAATATACATGTATGACTGGCACACTTTACACATGCATTAGTAATTCAAGGAAAGTGGTACACTTACATGTATTAATTCAATTTATGAAACATACATGTATTAGTTATATTACTAATGCAATGATTGGCACACTTACATGTGTATTATTTCAAGATTTGAAACATGCAGCACATGTATTAGTAATATTACTGCTTTAATGGCTGGCACACTTTTACACACGTAATACGAATTCAAGGAATGATACATATGCGCATGCATGACTGGCACACTTTATACACGCAGTGTCAATTCAAGGGAAAATACAGATGTATACGTATTTGTAACATCACTAATGCAACGATTGGCCCACCTACACATGTATTAATTCAAGGCATGAAATATATACATGTCATAGTGATATTGCTAATGCGAAGATTTTCACACTTTACACCTGTAAAACTAATTGAAGAAATGACACATATGTACATGTATGACTGGCATACTTTACAAATGCGGTAGTAAAGATTATAGTATTATGATCCACTTTGTGTTGCCAGTTATACTCTATAACAAACAATATTCAAACATATATTTTCAAACATATACTCCTTCCTTCAGTCTAAATCATTAGAAAAAAGAAACTGAAAGCAAGGAGATTTCTGAAAATCATTGAGATGTTCCAAACTGTTCCTGATGTTGCATTCCGAAGCTCTCACATTTCCAAAGTACTTTGTGATGTCAGGAGTGGATCTTCACATGCAAACCACTGACCTACTCTATGTATGTGTCCTAGATCCTGTGCATATGCATATGCATATTATTGTTGTCACATAAAATAATATGCATATGCATATTATTGTTGTCACATAAAATAATATGCATATGCATATTATTTTTGTCACATAAAATATTTATCACACAGTCTTAAGTTAAAATTTAACAAGTCAGCAGAAAAGATCAATCTAAAAAGGATAGTACACGGACAGCCAGGATGGGATGCTTGGTGCTAAAGTGTGAAAAAGATTACCAAAGGAGCAAGTGATACTGTTCATGAGAAGTTATGGCCGAAGTAGGTGCAACATTGCCTTATCATTATGTACAAAACAATGGTGTACATGTACTGGGAAGGGCCGTTTAAGAGCTTCGGGTCGCTCCCCCTGTTCTGTACTACTCTTATCGATTTTAGAATCTTAAGTTAGTTACTGTCTACCTAATAGAGAGATTGCAAATCCTCTAGCTTAGTGTAGGTATAAATGCTATATCTAATGTAGGAAATTGTTCATGGTGAGCTGCCATCTCTTCTGATCTGTTTTCACTCTTACTGAGTGCAACTGGTACATTGTTTGCATTCACCAAATGTTCAGTATAGACATACTGTACTTGCATTCACATTTAACACGTATATATTTTGGCAAAATTTTGTTTCAGTAATGCACAAGTTTGTCGTAATCTAACTTTTGAGTATCCAATGAATTCATGGCTGCTTTTAATGACTTACCATTGGCTAAATTCCAGAAATTTTGCTCACGATAGACTTTATAACTGTATCCTTTCAAACGATGGTCTGACTCTGAACAGGCAACGGTTTTCAAAATGCCCGCCAACACAAGACAATCTTTTCCAGTGATTAAAGAGTTTTGTTTTGTCCTTGGGAATTTGAGAATACTAACTGCCATGGTCATTTTGCTACAGTCATAAACAACACCACTCTGGTCTTTTTTCATGACAGACTGTGTATGCGGATGAAGTAAGCCATAAAGTACACTGTTTAGCATGAGCTGAGTATACCGCTAACATTACTGTTACAGGCTAGCAGGGTTGCCAGATTTTCATCAGTCACAAAATGCAAAATCAGCCGCCATTTGGATTGAAGTATCACCAGATTTGAGAGATCACTCGGCATATATGGTAACACATGTCAGGATCAACAGATATCTCATTGTATCATTTAGAAGAGTGTGAGACGTCATATGCGGACAGATTTCTATGTACAATGTCCTAAAACATTGTGAGAGCAGCATATGATTTAATGGCGACATATGCTATCTCACCTAAGATCTGATATTGGGAAATGCACCTTTTTTGAGTATTAAGGTAAGCAGCATGTATTTTGCACCGTACGGTGCACAGTATGTGCTGCTGTAACTGCATAGTTTGCCAAATTTTGCTATGTGAGAGGTAATATTGATCTAATTTCTCTTTGAAATTGATACAAAATGGAGAAAAAAGTGCTATACTGGAGAAAACGCCAGAAAAACGCCAAATCGTAGTTTGACACAAATTGTGCCTAAAATCAAATTTTAATCACCACTTTGAAAAAAAAGCAAAAAACAATGAAGCTGTACATGTCATAAAAGTTGATGGTTGATTTTCCTGAAAACGTTTCTATCGTGGTGATACCATAGTTTTAATTCAATTAAGGAATGATCATACATAAATGTATTAGTATTGTTACTAATGCAGTTATTGGCACACTGTACACATGTAGTATTAACTCAAGGGGAGATACAAATATACATGTATTAGTTATATTACTAATGCAATGATTGGCACACTTTGCACATGTAATATTAATTCAAGGGATGTATTAGAGGTGTATTGGATATAAAGATGTATTATTAATTCAATTGATAATATAGACATTTACCATAGACTTGGGTGAATCTGATATTTTTATGTCTGGGTACATTCAGCCTGAATATTCACCATGATGTCATAACTGCCACTTGCAAGTATGTTACATTTGGAGTAGAAATTATGATAAAGGCAATGTAAGGTCCCCAAACAGTGTTGGTTGGTTGGAACTGGTTTTTTCAATAATAATCTAAGTTGTCAGACATACTCTAGGCCTATTTGGGAAACAAGAAATATAAAAAGTGGACTTGTGGAAAATTTTGATTAAGTACTAGTGACAACTCTCCAAGGAAAGAAAATAAGACAGGTTGTTATTAACTTTGTAATTTATCAAGCTTAGTAAAAGAAACTCAATTAAAACAGTTAAGGACACAAAAACAATCATTATAGTATTAAAATTCCACAAAAGTTGTGACTCCCAAGTGGAATCATGATACCTGGTTCAGACTTTAAGTATGTTAGGTAACCCATTGAAGCCCAATGTACTATTCATTAAAGGGATCCAGTACCAGTAATGAATGTGATTTTACAAATGCAACTGTACTCTCAATTCAAGGGATGGCCAACAGGTGTATTTATCATTAAATTAGCAGATAGTACAGGTGTCATTATACTGTTAAAGGATTGTATCCTTTTTTTTTCTATTATTAATTCAAGAGACTGTTAATATTTGTTACATCTTTACCAATCAGTATATGTGAGAAATGAAACCAACTATATTTCAGTGACTCCATCAGAAATATAAAGCTTTAGTAAATAATCATCTGTTTGTGAAGTAAGTGGATGATCTTGGTAGGACGTTGATCCAAGTCATTTCAAGAGGAATGTTTGTAAAGGAACTGCATGAGCTGCAACTATTGCTTGGCCTTTAAGTTTGTCATTGTAGGTGTGTGTGTAGCAATCAAGATATTGGTCTTATACATTATGGATGATATCACCTGTAGGATTTTATCATTGCATGGTCTGTTTACTATCCTCTGTTGACAGCATTTGCCAGATACTGATGTTATTACTGCAGGTAATGTTTATTGCATGAGGTTTTAACAATTATTCCAGGCTGTGTTCATTACAATTTTGAAACAATTAGTGTTACTAATGCACATCCATGAAGTACTGGAGACATTCTTCAGTACAAATTCTCATTGATTTAATTAATGTAGATTTGTGTTAGCGAGTGCTAGTGATCACAAGGTGCCAGTCAGACGTCTAGATTAGCCTTTTGCATTGATCAGATTAAGTTGGTTTCGCTGACGACAACTCTGTTGGTTTAATGCAGATTTAAGGGGACAGTCAAGAGCATTTGAATAATCGTTAATAACATGACATGTCATTGGCCAAGATTCTTCTTTTCTGTACAGATTGATCTTTAATGGGGTGGGGGGGGGGGGAGTTGAGATTTAAATTTTAACACTGTTGGTTACATACCAGGTTTCACTGTTTTACATTCCAATTGTTTCACTGCTTTTATATCATTGTACTCCTGGAGAGCAAATGCTTGATTACACCTTTTCTTTTTTGCCTTATCAGATTTTTGTTTGCAGGAAGTTTTCAGTGTAGCTTGTAATTGGCAAGAGCATTGTACAGAATGTTATAAGAAAACAAACATCATCTACAAACTCTTGTGGGGGAGGTATAAGTAGGAATAAGAAGTAAGCAGTAGCAGTATGTTTTCATTAATATTTCAGGATTAATGGTCTGATGTTCATTGTGTCCATGTGGTTAGGAAGGTATATCAGAGATACCTCAAAAATAATGGTCAGATATTTCTTCAGGCTGAAACTATTTTCATGAACAACAAGTAAATAATGGGTGAATAACATCTGTTATTGGTAGAAGCCCTAACCCTGAAAATAACCCTTGCAACAATCACTTATCAGCTAGAATCTCATTTGTGCCAATACATCATTTTATTTCATGAATTGGTGGAGGCAATAGTCACATTCAGTTTGTAATGTCAGTTTGTAATGCCTCTAAAATAATGGTCACATATTTCATGATGCCATTATGTGTAGGTAGGTATGTCAGGGAATCCTTAAGATATCTCATAATGTATATTTTAATTGTCACATGCCACATCGACATATGTAAATTACAGAATGTATGCAAATAAATTCTTTTTGTAATTTAAGGTTTGACTAATGTTTCTGTATTTTTTTTATTTTGATGACAATTCTGACCTTTGTAGTCATGGTGACCCGTACATGTTGTTGATGCCCTTCTTCTAATCAGGATATCTCAAAGGAATTTAAGATTGATCTTGGTATGAAGGTGTACCACTTTACGTGCAAGAACCTTATTGTTTTGGTCATGATCTGTTTTTTTTTTTACACTGATGATAAGGCTTTAGGTGAAACCTTTAAACACTCATTTCTCAACAACAGTCCATCCAATTACTTCTTCAAATTTTGTGGAATGATGCTAGTACCAAGTGTTTCTTTGCTGATGGTATAACACTCTTTCTCATTAATACTATGCCTGGTGCCGCAAAATGCATTTATCATGAAAAAAATCCCAAGAAAATTAGTTTGGATCAATGTCATATTAGACATATAGATGGTCTGTGTTGTTTTTAATTCCATGATGAAGGCAGGCAAGGAATCTACTTGTGTCTGCGATGTATGTGATGCCTTTGTTTGTAAACACAGAATCTCAAGAATGGAGAGGTGCTTGACTTTCAGAGTTGGTGTATAGCATGTCCATTGTCAGTAGATGAGCCCTATTGTTTTTCACTTGGTCAAAGGTCATTTGATGTCATCAGAGCATAAAGGGAAATAATGTGTTTGTGTAACAGGAAACAATCATATGTTTAAAACCAATGTTTGTGGATATGGAATGATAAATTATTCAAAGTAAGCATTGGCCTTCATCTCAGGTAAGAAGTTTTTCACAGATAGAAATCTAGTTATTTGTTGCTCAACAATAATTTATTCACCCAAACTTTCCAAAATTCAAGTGATGCATCTTCTGTCACTTATCACATCACATGCACACTGTTTTGAGGAGATGAAACTTTGCAGATGTTTATTGATGAGGCCGAATGGTTTAACAATGGAACTGTTTTCTTTTTATGCCATGTTGGTATATTCTAAAAGCACTATTTCCCTTTATGAAAAGCTTTTAAGGAAGACGTTTCAGCAAGTGAATGCTGCTGAATCTGTCAACTGCAAACATTGGTAGCTCTTGATGAGTTAATGATCTTTGTCACTTTTAGTTCCTTGCATCAGCAAAGGAATCTATGCAGTCAGGTTGGCGTGTGTGTGCATGTATGTGTGTGTGTGTGACACTTGCTTCGGTACACTCTAACTCAATAGAGGAAAGTCACATGAAAGTCAAACTTGGTATGTGTATTTGCCATATTAAGAAGGTGGGCCTAATAGTTTATGGACTGGGGGAAAAACTTTGAAAACCTTTTTGACAGTATATCTCAAGGTGTAAAGCTTGGACAATTTATGCATTCCATATGAATGCATTGGTAGTGGTGCCTTTGTGGTGTTCAAGACTTTTGAGTCCAAGACCTAAGTGGGCCATTTTATGAAATCATGCAAAATTCCTACAGATTGTGTGGTATTAAGTTGAAATTGTGTCACATTACTAATATGGCAGTGGTTCATTCAGGTTGTTCAGAATTATTGGTTCCATATATAGGCCATATGGACCGTTTTATGAAATCATACAAAATGTTTCTTTTCCGCATATTTTGCTTTACAATGTGACAGGTTTGTCAATTAGCATTGTGGTACAGTAGTGGAACCCTTTGCAGTGTTCATTTGTGGGTCCAACCTCAGAATGGGCCATAAACTATCACATTGTGCTAGGTGGTAGTTTTTCTATCTATCATATGTTACAGTGTTGAAGGTTTTTTCATGTAGTGCTGCCGTAGTCAGTGCCTTTGGTTGGTCAACGTTCTTATGGACAAATTGGACCATTTTTTTTTTTTTCTTATTTATAGCATGCTGCTGAATGCTGAATGGGTATTATTTAATTCTTAAAATAGCCTCACAATATAGTTAGTTTATCAGTATTTGACCCTATTGTTTAAATTTGCAGTGAGCAAACCACCTGTGTTGGTATCAATCACCTTCTGCCTCTGGGGTCAGTCAGGTCAGAGAGTGCTGAACAGCTCGCTATTTTGACATGAACTTCCTGTTTGAAAATATAGGCCAACAGAGGGGGAAGACAGGTTCAAATTGGTGGTCATAAACATTCCTCTCTGGTTTCAGTTTTTGGTTAAACAGAAAAACTGAGAAAGGTTGAATATTTCAGAAAGTGTTTCCGCCTTAGTTAACTTTCCCTTTTCAGAAGTTTGATAAAGGGCATTGCCAATGCTGCATTCTAGTTCAGATAAATACTATGGTAGTGGAGTTTACTTGGCTTACCAGCATTCTTAAGGACAGAATGGGGACCATCCTTTGGTATGAGATGTGAATTGCCCTTGGTAAAGACTACAGGACCACAGTGAAAGTAATCTCCACACAAGGAATCACAGAGGGTTTTTAGTTTCGATGAAAGAGAAACTTATGCGATTGTGATGGTGTATGTATGTATGTGTGCGTGTGTGTGTGTGTGTTTGTGACACTAAGCTAGAAGCCTTTTGTTTTTGGTGGAGGTCAAAGGTCATCTGGGGTCACCAGAGGTCAAATAGTGAAAATCTTGTGTGCACGATATCTCCACTTAGAAATGATGGATGCTGTTGATACTTGGTATGTAGGTTTGTCATATTGAGTGGAAGAACAGTATTGTTTTTGGCAGAGGTGAAGGTCATCTGGGGTCACCAGAGGTCAAATAGTGAAAATCTTGTGTGCACGATATCTCCAGATAGAAATGTTGGATGCTGTTGATAGTTGGTATGTAGGTTTGCCATATTGAGAGGAAGAACCCTATTGTTTTTGGTGGAGGCCAAAGGTCATCTGGGGTCACCAGAGGTCAAATAGTGAAAACCTTGTGTGCGCAGTATCTCCAGTGAGGAATGATGGATGCTGTTGATACTTGGTATGTAGATTTGCCATATTGAGAGAAAATAGACAATTGTTTTTGGTAGAGGTCAAGGTCATCTGGGATCAACAGAGGTGAAATAGTGAAAATCTTGTGTGTGCGATATCTCCCGTTAGGATTGATGGATACTCTTCACACTTGGTATACAGGTTTGCCATATTGAAAGGAGGAGCCCTATGATTTTGGTGGAGGTCAAAGGTCATCTGGGGTCACCAGAGGTCAAATAGTGAAAATCTTGTGTGCATGATATCTCCAGTTAGGATTGATGGATACTCTTTCATACTTGGTATACAGGTTTGCCATATTGAGAGGAAGAACCCTATCATTTTGGTGGAGGTCAAAGGTCATCTGGGGTCACCAGAGGTCAAATAGTGAAAACCTTGTGTGCATGATATCTCCAGTTAGGATTGATGGATACTCTTTCATACTTGGTATACAGGTTTGCCATATTGAGAGGAAGAACCCTATCATTTTGGTGGAGGTCAAAGGTCATCTGGGGTCACCAGAGGTCAAATAGTGAAAACCTTGTGTGCGTGATATCTCCAGGTAGGAATGATGCTGTTGATACTTGGTATGTAGGTTTGTCATATTGAGTGGAAGAACCCTATTGTTTTTGGTGGAGGTCAAAGGTCATCTGGGGTCACCAGAGGTCAAATAGTGAAAATCTTGTGTGTGCGATATCTCCAGTTAGGATTGATGGATACTCTTCACACTTGGTATACAGGTTTGCCATATTGAGAGGAAAACCCTATCATTTTGGTGGAGGTCAAAGGTCATCTGGGGTCACCAGAGGTCAAATAGTGAAAACCTTGTGTGCGTGATATCTCCAGGTAGGAATGATGCTGTTGATACTTGGTATGTAGGTTTGTCATATTGAGTGGAAGAACCCTTTTGTTTTTGGTGGAGATCAAAGGTCATCTGGGGTCACCAGAGGTCAAATAGTGAAAATCTTGTGTGCACCATATCTCCAGATAGGAATGTTGGATGCTGTTGATAGTTGGTATGTAGGTTTGCTATATTGAGAGGAAGAACCCTATTGTTTTTGGTGGAGGCTGAAGGTCATCTGGGGTCACTAGAGGTCAAATAATGAAAATCTTGTGTGTGTGATATCTCCAGGTGGGATTGATGGATACTCTTCATACTTGAGGTACAGGTTTGCCATATTGAGAGGAAAAAGCCTATTGTTTTTGGTGGAGGTCAAAGGTCATCTGGGGTCACCAGAGATTAAATACTGAAATTTTTGTGCACACAATATCCACAGTTAGGAATGATGGATGCTGTCGATAGTTGGTATGTAGGTTTGCCATATTGAGAGGAAAAAGCCTTTTGCTTTTGGTGGAGGTCAAAGGTCACCTGGGGTCACCAGAGGTCAAAAACAGAAAATTTTGTGCATGCGATGGATACTCGTCATCGTTGGTTTGTAGGTTTCGCATATTGACAGGAAAAACCCTGGTTTTCTTTGTGCAGAGGTCAAAGGTCATTTGGGGTCATCAGAGGTCAAATAGTTAAAAACCTTATGCACATGATATCTCCAGATGGGAGTGATGGATACTCTTGTACTAAATGTAAGGCATTTTAACACATGGTATGAAACATTCTCTTCTTTAAATATGACAGGCACAAGGTTTTCTGTGTTTTCCCAGTGTTTCACCTCAGGTGATGACCTCAAATCTTTGCACCAAAAAGAAACCTTTGATTCTTAGCTTTAGAGTTATATTTGAGAAACAAGCTTAATAAAGAAACCGTAATGAGTAGATCGAAACTACAGTGCATTTTTGCATTCTGGTTGTTTATAGACGTCAGCAGGTCATGTGAAGAAAATAAAGGTCAAACTTTGAAAACCTTGTAAATAAGGTATCTCAATAGGTTTAAGTTGCTTGAACTTCGAAGTTGGTAAATTGGTAGTCCAATGTGAGAAGATGATTCCTATTTTTCATAGCAATTGTACATTGATTTCACCAGAAGTTACATATGAACACATATTAAGGAAGATATGTTGACATTGGTACCTCTTGATGATTAAATGATTTCTGCCATTTTTAAGGAGGTCAGAGGTCATGAAATACTAGAGGTCATAGATTGAAATCATTGTAAACACAGTGTCCCAATAAGAAAAGAGAAGATTGAAACATCATGTATAGATTGTCCATTGTGAGCATGTGACCCCTATTATCCCTTATAAAATTCCATTTTCCAATAGGAAATTAGCAAATCCAATATGGGAAGTTCTACTTCCAGTAAACATGACATATGGGATTTTCCATTTCCCATTGGGATGTTTTTATTCCCATAGGATTCTTCAATTTCCCATATTTGACTGACTGCTTCCCACCATGGGCCCTCTAGTACTTCCCATATGGGTTATATTTTCTCAAATGGGAATCTTCACGTTCCCCCTAGGAATGACAGGTTTTGTTTGACTTTCTGTATGGGATTTAATAAATTAGGCCAATTATGAGATTTCATGTTCTCAATTGTCACCGCAATTTTCGCCGGGTACTGTCCAATATAACTGCAGAAGTAACTATGATGCAATCATTTTCCAATTACCAATAGATACATGTAAAATTATTAACAGCAACCTTATTGAATTTTATTACGAGTAGTACCTGATATTTTCCTGGATGATTGATATAAATTACAATTTAACTTAAAAATTAATTTGTAGAAGTTCATAATATTCCTTTATCCTGCATCAAAAGGATATATATGGTATTCCTGTATACATATATAGGAATATCATCAGCCAACACAGTGTGTGGCGGCTGATGATATTGCTACCAGACACAATCATTCGGTCTGAGACAGGATTGCATGGGTAGAAATATTGTGTCACATTCATGGAAAAGCAAGTGAAGATATAAACATCATGTTGATACCATATATGACTGTTAGCTTCCACACTGTATTATATGCTGTAACAACGTGACCTTTGACCCGTGTTGTCATCGGTCCAGCAGACGGCATGCACACTGGCACACCTACTGACTAAGTTTGAAGTTTATCAGATCTACTGTTATGAGGAGATCATGACACACTGCAATCTTACCGATTTACCAGGTGACGTCATAGTACTTGCCGAAAATTTCTTGTATCCTCTGCTTTACGTTGGCCTGCATTGTAGTTTCATAACTCCAGGACATTCACACATAAAGATAATGCTAATGTGTGACCTTTGACCTGTATCATCATCAGTGGGACAGCCAATACCGACATATAACAACGGTGGCAGGGAATGTTAGGATGAATTCATCGTTTATAAAAAGAGGTTACAGGTTGTCCAATCACAATGATGCTTCAATACAGCTGACGTCTTTGTGTTGATGACAGCCTTATTGAATATACTGTACAGAAGGTAGCAATAGCCTACACTAACATGCTGTGCCACTGTCGCAATCTTACCACATACTCGTCACCTACCCACCCAGTTTCAAGTTTATCTGACTTACTGTCTAGGAGGAGACCATGACACACTGTGTCAGAGCATTTTGACCCATAGGACCTTTGACCACATGACCTTTGCCCTTGTGACATTACTATTTGACTGTATATTGTCAGCTTTTCATAGGCAATGCTAAAAATGTATTTTTTATCCTCAAGACCTTTGATGTCATCGGTCGAGCTCACCTTACACACCATACCACAGCACTTGCACACCTTACACACCATACCACAGCACTTGCACACCTTACATACCATACCACGTACAGCACTTGCACACCTTACACACCATACCACAGCACTTGCCGACCTTACCATACCACAGCACTTGCAGACCTTACACACCATACCACAGCACCTGCACACCTTACCGTACCACAGCACTTGCAGACCTTACACACCATACCACAGCACCTGCACACCTTACACACCATTCCACAGCACCTGCACACCTTACACACCATACCACAGCACCTGCACACCTTACACACAATATCACAGCACCTGCACACCTTACACACCATACCACAGCACCTGCACACCTTACACACCATACCACAGCACCTGCACACCTTACACACCATACCACAGCACCTGCACACCTTACACACCATACCACAGCACCTGCACACCTTACACACCATACCACAGCATCTGCACACCTTACACACCATACCACAGCACCTGCACACCTTACACACCATACCACAGCACCTGCACACCTTACACACCATACCACAGCACCTGCACACCTTACACACCATACCACAGCACCTGCACACCTTACACACCATACCACAGCACCTGCACACCTTACACACCATACCACAGCACCTGCACACCTTACACACCTTACCACAGCACCTGCACACCTTATACACCATACCACAGCACCTGCACACCTAGTTTGATGTTGATCCGACGTTCCACCTGTCAGGTGATCATGACGCACTTAAGCACACACATGACTGTGTGTGTGAACAACCATCCCCGTAAATTGCAGAATGATGGTAATCACCACCCATGGCATTTGTAGACCATGAGGTACCCCCATGAAAGGACCACTGGCCCACCTTTTTTCTGTTGAATATCACAAGAGCTGTAAGGTGGCCTACTAAATAAGATTTTTTTTTTTAAATGGGACTACTTTATTTGCAGGCTCTGATCCAAGGGAAGGAGGGATTCCTGGGCTCTCCCTCTCTTTTCGCTACAGCAACAAGAAAAAATATGCAGAAATTATCATAATGTTTGTCTAGGACATGGCTGTGGAGACAGAAGGGCTGAGAAAGGGTGCAATAATCCCTTGGCCATGGTCAATTTGGGGATCACACAATATTTGCCAAGATCTCTATAAACAAATGAAATAATTATGATGTTATTACATCTGACAGGATTTATCATTCTTCATAGATTTTTTTTCTCATTACAAACATGTCACCCCTATTTCAAGGCTGCGAAGATGCGACTTGGAGCACACAGGAAGTGGTTTCTAGCCATCTGGGCGGTTTCTAAAGCCTCTTATTGCATCTTAGCATCATAATGTATGGTAGCTATGATATGTGCTTGTTCCATGCAAATAAAAGTTGAATTACGATGAGGGTACCTGTGTTAAAATAATTGGAATGATTATCGATGTTGGATATGACAATGTAAGCTTGGCCCTTTTGACGTTCCATTGATCATCAATATCATATATAATTGCCTTTGGATGTTTCAAAATGCTGTTACCAAGAGATCATATAACAGCTATTTCCTCAAATAATTTTTGATGCATTTTCTTCAAAACACTGATACCGTGAAGTCATGATGATTAAGGCCAGTAATTGATTTCAGTACATTATACCATATATACAGTCATCTATGGATTAGTATTGTCCAAAGAAATGTATCATACAGGAAGATATGTGGAAAGTAATAGCCTATCAATTTAGTGAGGCTATTAGCAGTATTCTAGGTAGCCACATACTGAAAGAAGGTATAAAAGAGGGGATTTGTGAAATTTAGTTGGTGCTTCAGAATAGAGTTGGGGTGAATGCTTATTCCCTTTAAACATATATACATATCTCAGTCTGTTACTACCTATATAGCGTTGTTGCATGATCATATTAATATCCCTCTGAAATATTCTAGTTGTTCTTTTCATGATGAACTCAGGCTCCCGGCTGTCAAAGTAATGACTGATATGGCGGTGGGGGCTCCATTGGTTGGCATTCTTCATATGTAGGTGGCGTGATATCATTTCCATCATATCTAGTGAAGAAAACACAAGTACGTTATTATTATTATCACTCCTTCACTGACATACCACTCATAACTATACACTGAGCTTTACTACACGAAAACGTGTATGGTTGGTCAAAGGTGGACAAAAATCAGCAGTTAATGGTACCATTAAATTTTATGGTACCATTAACCCAATGAATGGTACCATTTATTCCAGCCAATCAAAATGCACCATTGCTATCAATTTATAGAGCCATTAATTTGATTTAAATGTACCATAAATTATGACTTAATGGTACCATTAAAATGCAATTTATGACATTAATTTATGGTACCATTAAAATGGAAGTAATGGTATCATTAAAGTAAATGGTACCATTAAATCAAATTAATGGTACCATTAAACTGAATTGATGGTACCATTTAATCGAATTAATGGTAACATTACTTAATTTATGGAACAATGTAATCCACTTAAATGTGCCATTCAAAAGGTTCCAATTTGACCAGTGATAGCTCGATGTTCAAGTTGGCATCCGCCAACAAATACACAACATGGTGACAACAAATAATTCGCATCCTTCGGTCCTGCAAGTTCTAATGCAAAATTAGTTCATTTTGTATCATAATACTGTTACAAGTACAGCAGCAACTAGACTCACTTAAATTTCTGGTATTACTATTACATTAAGTCTGGTAATAATTAATATGGATGACCTGCCAAGCATCTTGGCTGTTCAGGATGGAATAAACACCATCATTGATGACCCTCATGTTGCAAGTGGGCCTACTGAACCAAACAGTGATGAAATTCATGGTGCCACACAAGGGTCAAAGAATTAAAGTGCCATTCACTACCAAAAGGTGCCAAACTCATAAACAAGAATTTATGATACCATACGTACTCGATTTAATGGTACCATAAATTATTTAATGGTACCATTAATTGCTGATTTTTGTCCACCACGGCCAATCATAAACGTGTCAGTTAACATCCTAGGAAAGACGGAACCCCTCTCCCCATTAATTTCCCCTCCCCCATAAATGAAAAACGCAATGCTGCCATGAAGTTTTCCCAGTGCTATTGCGCAAGAGATAGACAACTTGATCACAGTGCACCCGAGAGTACATGTCCTCCAAGGCGTCTTGAAATATTCTCTTGCAACCGATCGAAGGTAGGTTTGTAATATTTTCTACATTTTTCAATCTCAGCAAGTAAGAATTTAACAAAGGGCTTTATACTAGCGACAAGTCATGTTATTGGCAAAACAGTTATGTTCCAAATGTACAGAGACTTACTCCATTGAAAGTATAGCAGATCGTGTACACGATATTGTCTACGGGGTAAAACGGAAATACCCGAAGTGGGTCAAAGCGAACCCCGGGTTCCCTTGAACCCTACAACATGTTCCGTTTTGTTCCTAATGTAAATGTCTTACATGCTGGGGTTTTGTGTCAAAAAATATATCCGAGTATGTAGACAGTGATTATTGTTTGGTTGTTCCTCGACCATTAAATATGCCACGCGAGTATAGGAGAAGGTCTAACAGAAACTCTTGGAACAGCAAGGCCATGGAGAATGCGGTTGTATCTGTAGGAAGTCGTGAAATAGTGTAGAATATGTTGGGGGGTTTTAGGGGTTCACAGTCGTGGATATGACTGCCCCAGCGACGGATGTTTCACGGAACGAGAGAGACGTCAGAATCAAAACAGATTTTTAGTTAGCAATTAAAGTTCCATTTACTGATGATTTGACTGGCACATAAATTAAGCAAAAATCAAGATGATGAAAGAGAGAGAGAAAACGACGGAGAGATAAGATGACGGAGGCCTACATGGTGTACAGAGACTGAGAGAGACAGACGATGATTACGGTTGGATGTCCAGAGAGCCAGTGTCAGCGGCGTGGCCAGGTCGATTGATCAACCCATGCCGAACTGCTAAGGATCATGGGATAGACTGCTGACACTGGCCAATCACAGGTCAAATGGTTGACCTACGTAATAGAATGAGGCGGTTGCCATCCGTGATCTAACCAATCACGAAAGGATTGCGCAACCTTTCTGAGAACAGGGTCTAAGTTTACTATTTTTAATGTGTTGTCTAATCTGACTGTCTGAGGGAAATAAAGAAAAAGTTAAAATAAATCTGGGGTAAACACCGGAAGACTGAACTTTGTACGACCTTTTGCGTACGGTGGGGTAGAATGACCATCTCTATACAACAATAGGACCCAAAAGAGCCAGTAAAGGGAACAAATACGCAAAAGGTGGGGACAAGTCCGTTGGTAGTTTCAAGATATCGTAGCTTCACTCCCTTTGCAATGCGATGTAACCATAGTGGTAAAACCACATAGGCCTATAGTTGTTAAAAAGAGAAAGCTCGTCATGTCCCATTTCCGCTTTTTTATATGCAATAGGCTTGGCTAATGAAATATTAGGTCAAACTATCCTTGCACGTTAGGACGTCTGATTCTGTTTTTGTCACCTTTTTTGTTTCAAAAGTTCACGTTCAAATTTATTGATAATGATCATAAAATGACAATATAATAAAATGGATAACAAGCATCTCGTATAAAACTAAAAAAAAGGATGCATCTTGGTTACATTTAGTGTAGTGCAGTTACAACTTATGCATGCTTTTGTGCATTTCTTACATCCAGATAACTTCCCTGCCTGAGATCGAAAATGATCAGGTGTCTTACACCATGAAAATAGGAAGAGATGATTTTCAGGCTGACAACTGTTAATGTTCGATGTTTCTCATATCATTTGGCTGTTCAAAATCATATTCCACATAAATCTGATGATAAGAAGCAAATGGGTGGACTGGAATGGTTGGGTGGCTTTATGAAGTGCCACCAACAGCAACAGAACACTAGAGGCCACATCTGTTGCCACGGTAACTGCCTGCTTGAGTCCCTGATGGAAGAGCATCATTTTGAGCCACACAATGTTCATAATGTTGATGAAACTGGCATGTTCACACTTCAGGAATAGGCGTCAAAAATATATCACAAAGACGGGACGCCGCGGGCAAGTGGGGACTTTCACTTCAGAAGAGCGTGAGACTCTACTAACAGTTGAAATATGTATGAACGTCACAGGATCGTTCATTCCGCCAATGTTCATTTTTCTGAAGGTAAGTATGAACAAGAGCTGATGGATGGTGCACCAGAGGGGTCTATATATGAGTGCCATAAATCTGGCTGGATGGAACTTCCTATACTCAGAAAGTGGTTCCAGCATTTCCTGGAGATTTCTGGAGCATCTAAAGATAGCAAGGTGCTTTTGATACTTGGCGGCCACGCTACACACACTAAGAATCTCGAGGTGATCAACCTGGCCCAACAAAATGGCGTGTTCTTGCTAAGCCTTCCACCCCATTGTTCACACCGAATGCAACCGCTTGACATATCATTCATGAAAGGCTTCTACCACACACAAGCAATTGAACAATGGCTGAGAAATTCTAGCCGAAATGTCTCTGTATTTCAAGTTGCACAGTTGTTTAAAAATGCTTGTCTGAAGTCTGCAACAGCTTTGGATGCAGCGAATGGTTTCCGGAAAACGGGTATGTACCCTTTGAATATGGACGTTTTTGAGGACCATGAATTTGCGGCAGCAGAAGTAAGTGATCCCCCACTTCCAGAACAACAACCTCCCATACCTGAACACATACATGATAATTCAATCAACGTAAAAGGAATAACTAAAGAGCCTGTCTCTGATCAGCAAAGCACAGCTGAACCCATAAAGATAGCTTCCACAAAAGAAGCAACACTAGCCAAAACAACAGCAACAACAGCTGCAAAAACACCAGTAACAACACCAGTTACAACACCAGTTACAACACCAGCAAATGCACCAGCAACAACAGCTGTAACAACACCACTTACAACACCAGCAAATGCACCAGCAACAACAGCTGTAACAACACCAGTTACAACACCAGTAAATGCATCAGCAACAACAGCTGTAACAACACCACACCAGTTACAACACCAGTAAATACACCGGCAACAATAGCTGTAGGCTTAATATTACCAGTAATGACACCACTTACAACACCAGCAAATAAAACGGCAACAACATCTGTAATAACCACGCCAGTTACAACAACAGTAAATACACCGGCAACAACTGCTGTAATAACTCCAATAACAACACCTGTTACAACACCTGTAACAACCCTGACATCACTCAGCAATCATCGCTTGGCATTCAAGGACAAATGGTAGAGCTGAACATGCTATACCGCAGGGCACAAGCAATGTCCAAAAGATTGATAGTTGTCGCTGAGTTAACTCCCAACCAAGACCAGAGAACTAACTTAATACCTAACGTTATAATGGCCATGGATATCTCACCTCCTCCCAAAGCACCTGCAACAAACACACCGTCAACAGAAAAGAAGAGGACAGCGGATGCACACACCATGACTAGCAGTCCATATACAAAGCACAGTTAACAGAAACAGAAGCAGAAAAAAAAAAAACGAGCTCTGAAGAAAAAGAAAGCAAAACACGAGAAAAAGAGAAAAGCCGACGAAGAAAAAGATCTTAAGAAAAGGAAAAGTAAGGCCTTGTTCCCACATTGAAAGCAACACTGAAACCGAACGCTGTAAGAAGAATCATCGACAAAACAAGTTATTACAGAAGACAGGATCTGCAGTTGTTGCACAACCTCCAGTTGAAGTGAGTCATGAAATCTCATCAGCCAGTAACCAAAATGATGCAGATTGTTTTGTGGCGAACTCTACAGCCAAACACTAGATGGTTGGATACAATGTACATCATGTAAAAAGTCGGCACATGACGATTGCACCGGTGTTGAAATTGTAGACAGCGACTATGTGATGTTTGTAAATAGGATGTAGATTAAGAATGTGGCAGTTCTTATGATTTTGAACCCATTTTCTTAGGTGCCAGAGAACATTTTGAATGTTTGTGAAAGTGTAGAGGAAACTGTTATAAAATTTTCTCTTCAGTGATTCATTCAAGTTAGTGATTCATTCAAGTTCGTATTCAAACAGGTAAGGGTCCGAGGTATGGGGCAAGACCGACCCTCTCTTTATTTCAGATTTTCCAAATTTTCTCTTAATTTCTATTTTTGTATTGACCTAATGTCCTCTTAATGAACAGTGGTGCAATTGTCCATTTAAAGACTTAAACCAACTTGTAATTAATTCATAGTAACAATACGGTGCACTCAAGTTAAGGGGTAGGAAATTACATGAAAATCTCGGCAAAATCACTGTATGCGTAAAAGTGGCATTTTGATGCCTAAACGATATAAATCTGAAATTTGGCGATTTGATCCACTTGCCAAGATTCAGAAAATTATCATTAGGGGGGGGGGGGGGTGGAACATCCCGTCCAAGCGACAAAACTCTTGAATTAATATTACGCCGAGTTCAAAACGACTCGCTGAAGGATAGAAAGCCTGCAAATTGTCATTCTGCGAGTTAGAGCATCTCGTCACTTTATGCAAAAATTAATTTCCATTTTGACGAGATGTTCTAACTTGATAAAATGACCATTTTCAGGTGTGGGATTTTGACGAGTCGTTTTAACTGTACAAAATGAAAATTTTCAGAAGTTGTAGAAAGTTGATTTTCAAAATTTCTGTTTTCTGAGGTGTATCCACTTTGAAAAGATACCGTACTGAATAATGTCATGCAGAATGAAAGAGCTATTTTTGCCATTTTAACAAGTTAATGAAGTCTTTAAAATGTCTGATTTGATTTTTTAATAGTTCGTATTCCTGTAGATTTCCTTTCTATGTTTCCGTAGTATAAGGATTTGATGTTTTTTTTTTTTGGGGGGGGGGAGGAGTGTGTGTTGACAAACCAAAAAGATAAGATTATGTTTGATCTTAACTTTTTCTTTATTTTTAAATGTACCCACGAGGTTGTATGCTTACAAAAACGGACTATGTCTTTCAACGAAGGAAAATGACAGTAACTACTTCGAAAAGCAACGGGATTGGCATAAAACAGTAAAAACAGAAATCATATTTGAAAATTAACGGTTCTTACTATAACCGCCTACATAATGAATATGCAACAGTACATGTCTCACTAGTGTATCAAAAACATACTACTCAAGTCGTGGCCCCTTGGTAGGCATCGGGAATTGTAGTATTTGGTGAAAGGAAACACTTCATTTACAAATAACCTACGAACTGAACACAACCTTTCCCGCGGCGTCAATGATCCTGAGTTGGTAACTGAATATTTAACACCAGTATACTTCCCATTGGCTTGCTCAAAGAAGCACACCGTTGATTTGAATGAAAACTGTCAAACACGGCTACACTTTTTGTCGATATGTTAGAAGAATTTGAAATCATATGACAAAATTAACCAACTGAAACCTATTTATTTTCCCAGATTGTCTGGATGGTGTAATTAAAAGCCTTACCAAACTTTTGAAGATGAAATTTCAATGTTTTTACTTTTTCCCTACGCACGCAATCACTTTGAACGAGATGTTTTAATACTTGTTTAGTGTGAACCAAAATGCTTCACTTGTTCCGTCGATCAATTTACCACAGGGCGGTCAAAGGTCAAATTGAAATCATACGGCCGTGTAGCGACGCCAAGTTTGTGTTTTTGTGTACGTATGATACGAGTGGTATTGTTGTAATCTGGTGGTACTTGCGCATGTACTTACATCAGTATCTGACATCAGCTGGTATTGTTGTCCAAATCAAGAAGAAGAGAATAAAACAAATTACTTTAAATAAATTTGCTTTCAATAGTATAACGTCCTTCACATTCATGCTTCAAAGTGCCTATTTAGAGATCGGATCGTTGGGACTGCCGTTGTCTTATTTTACATGTTCGTCACCCTCACACTTGTTTTTGTGAAGATACAACAAAACACTTTCAAAAGAAAAAAACAGGCAAGTGTTGTAATAAGTGTCTCCTGATATTTTGAAATGATCATGATGAAGTAAGGCATTGCACTTGAACCTTGGCACGATCTAGTAGGCCTAGCAACCTTAATTAATCGTATTTTCCGAGAAGTCTCGCCATTCGCATCACTGATGGAGGAACATTGTGGTCGGGTTGATAAGTTTTTAGCGGATCCGTGCTTCAACAGATTACGATTTTTGAGGCAAATGTTACTGATTGAGATACCGGTACTATTAGCCGTACTGAAATACTCAATTTGTGCATATTCATATAGTACGTAAGTCCAGTGGAGAGTTTCAACAAAATGAGGTGAATACAATATGCTAACAGTTTTAAATTAATTAAATATGTGTGAGGAACATGTCATTACTAGTCGACTACGTAGCTAACCTAATCATGGGCGTAACATTTTTTTCCGTGCTAATGACCTACTTCTGAACAGTCCTTCATTGTTTGCATCTTTTCAGCAAATAGTGTCAATACTGCACAAATTGCATGAATACAAGTTGCACTCCCTTTAGCTTCCGTCTCCATCTAGGACTGACAGCTAGGGTTATGGACTCATTACCATTTTGCGACACAATTGTGCAAAAAGATTCTGGTACTGTAAACAAACCTTGCGGCGTGAAAACTCTCCGAAAGCACTGGCTTTACCGACGAGGTCAACATACCAACTCTCTGCCGTGTTTCTGAGTAATTAAGGTGCGTTGCTGTGGGCTGATCGTAGTAGGCTCTCAATGTGTGCTGATGGAGCTTTCCCGGTGAGTAGCTCTGTTGAAGATACGAAGCAAAATGTGACCAGACTGCCGTCATGTCAGGTACAACAGGAACTATTATGGTTGCGTTGGTAGCAGTAACGGCACCACTCCATGAAAATTTCAGTAAATTTGTGAACGACTTTTTCCCCTTTGGTCTATGACCTGCCATCCTTCTCGAGAAAAATATGAGCAAAAGTTGAACCATAAAACACGATAAAAAGAGCAGTTGAGGCTACGCTCCAGGAAAGAAAGTTTTGAAAAACTTCAAGACTAAATGTTATGTAACGTGGAAGAGATCACAATCGTTAATAACATGGTATTGGCAATCATACTTGGAAAAGCTAGCTATGGTCGCGTGTAGAAGGTATAATTCGAATGCCAGGCTGTACTTTTCTGAATTTCCCGAGTGCGTGAATATTTGGAATTTGGGGTTTTCCCGTGACGTCCCCTGTGTTGCTGAACGTCGTAATTTTACACGAGTGATATGACTTGACCTCTTATTCAACCCGGCGTGAGCTTGGCATTGGTATAGTCAGGATCAGCTTAGTTTAATAAGCTAACGACACATGATCTGTTTCACAATTGAGCATAGTACTTGAATGAAATCTACCAGTGTAGACATGATGTCTACATAAGCAATCTTACATAGGCCTATTCAAGTTTGCACCTTACGGGTACAGCGTGTAGGTCTTGTTTTTATCATCATGAGTGCGTCCAGTCTTCGGTTCGTGGGCTGCATACAGTGAGTGTATGAACTATGAACTGACCCATGCAGACTCAAAACCAAACTTAAACCAAAGGTCTATGTCCCTTTGGAATTTTGTGTATATGATTTCCATCACCAAAATTTTCAATATGAGAAATTACGACAACGGCTTGTCCGACATAGGCCTAACTGTACATATGACATGCGTAAACCAACCTCGTGGAATGAAAATGGTAATTAAAGATCGAGTTCTTGAAAAGTTAATAATAAAAAAGAGAGGAGGAATCCGTTGAGAAGTATGTAGTACCTCAGAAAAAAAAAAAGAAAAAAGGTATCCATGATTTTCTCCTGATTTGGTCCATATTGACAAAAACTCTAGTTTGTACTGCTGAGCAACTAATTTACAGCTAATAATTCATCTTAAAATGCTGTATTATACAAAACACAATATAACTTCTAAAAGACACCATCCTAAATATTTCACTCTGTAGGATATAGTCCGGGAACTAGCGAAGATTTAATAAGTTCACATCTCGAGTACAAAAGGTTTGATTGCATGAATGAAAAAAGAGTGCTGTGGGAACACAGGAATTTACAATCGTAAAATTTGAAAATGGTGTGTTTGGAGGTGGGGAGGATCCTCCCCCCCCCCTGATCTGTTATCAGGGGCATGCAAAGAATGTACTTGCATAGCGTAATCGATGCACACAATATGTGCTTTGAATGCGCCAAAACAGCGCCCTCTTTCGTGTGTCCTTTATTCCTTTTGCACCAATTTGAACACTTACGAATTGCTGATCTGTTTTCAGGGGCATGCAAAGAGTGTATTTGCAAAGCGTCATCGATGTACCTGAATTTGTGATTTAAATGTGAAAACCACGCCATTGAGGGCGTTCTTAAGTGCCTTTTGTACCATATTGTGCACTTACGAACATCACATCTGCAACCAGGGGTATAGAATTAACCAGACTGCGCTATTTTCGTGGATGTAACCAAAGATGTAATTTAAACCTATTTTGGGGGAAACTTTAACTCGCTTCCCCAAACTCCCATTCAAAACTTAAGAATGTCCATTTACATGTTCCCACACCACTCCCTTTCCTGTGTAATCCAACCTTTTTTACTCGAGATGTGAATTAAATTTCTTCTAGTTCCAGGATTAACACGTTACTTCGTGATAGTCAGGTATTGAATTATCAGCCCTCTGAAGTATTACGGATTTCATTATTTCTTACCTACTGTGAGACTCCGATAAGTGAACTTGAAACAGTCCATTTATCACCCCCCCCCCCCTCAAATATTTTCAGGTCTGTAGGTGTTGGTATTATACATAAAGAAATCTTGATCCAAGCGAACTTGGCCAAAAAACACTTGATTGATAATAGGGCTTTCAACAGGCATAAGTTCAAACATTATTACGAAGATTTCAAGTTCATGGGAGGACTGGCCACTCAGGCATTTGGGCTATGCTCGGTGGCCTATTCGGCCGGGAAAAAGTTCTTTTTTTCACAAAAGTTAACTGAACGCGCCTCAGACCAAATCTCGTGGGCAAGTCATGTATATATGTTACTACACATATATCATCTTGTAAGTCATTTAACTTGTTAACGTTCAAAAATTTTGTAGTTTCGTACTTTTGGTTCTGGAAAATTAGTTTTGTGTCTTCTTTAAAGAATGATTGTAACCTAAATTTTAAAAACATAGCACATTTTGCATGTGGACATTCCCATGACACAGGTAGATATAAATTGAATAAATCATTCGTGGAGGTATTTTTATATTTGCAAAAAATTCAAGGAGACAATCTAAAAATTGTGTAACGCTCATTTAGGGAAAATATGTTACAATAAGTTCGCGATATGAGGATGGTAATTTTTACAAGACTTTACTTTAAATTTGACAGTTGCATGAAGAAAAACAAAACTGAACAATCAAATAAGACGGGATATCCATTGACTTCCATAGTGAAACTGTGTTTTCCATCCCGATTTTACCAGCCTTTTTTCACATTTAATTTTTGTGCTTGTTCAGTTGTTAATTCTTAATTCTTTCAAAGCTTGTTTTCGTTTATTCCCTTTTAACATTGCTTCTGAGTCAGTAATTTACGTCTTAAATTTGCCTCTTTTATACGTCTTTTCTTCGATTTTTTGATTCCTTGCCGAAGGCAGAAGGAATCTATGCGATGGTGATGTCGTGCGTGCGTTCGTGCGTATGTGAGTGTGTAAGTGACGCCTTGCTTGTAAACACGATATCTCAAGAAGTGTAACCATTACTGATGTCATACTTGGTGTGCGGCTTAGTTATACTGAATAGATGATCTCTATTGTTTTTGGTGGAGGTCAAAGGTCATTTGAGGTCACCAGAGGTCAAACTGTGAAAACCTTGTAAACACGATATCTCCAGAAGCGTAACTGTGACTGATGTGATACGTAGTGTGTGGGTTGTTCACACTGAGTAGATGATCCCTTTTGTTCTTGGTTGAGGTCAAAGGTCATTTGAGGTCACCAGAGGTTAAAATGCGAAAACCTCGTAAACACGATATCTCAAGAACGGTAAATGTGAATGATGTCATACTTGGTGTATGGGTTGCTCATATTAAGTAGATGATCCCTATCGTTTTTGGTCTAGGTCAAAGGTCATTTGAGGTCACCCGAGGTCAAACTGAAAACGTTGCAAAAACATTATCTCTAGAAGGGTGATGATGACTGATGTCATACTTGATATGTGGGTTGGCCATACTGGGTAGATGATCCCTGTTGCTTTTGGTGGAAGTTAAATGTCATTTGAGGTCACCAAAAATAGCTCATTTGCGGTAAATGGCTCATTAATGTGGTGTTTCAAGCACAAGTTGATCTTATACTTGCACATGTGGATAATTCATGTTTGTTATAATATAACCATATGGCAAGGAATCACAAAGCCTTTTGGCTTTCTGGTTTATAGTTGGATTTTTGTCTTGGTATATGTTGCTTTTTATGTTGTATTTAGCCACACGTATGCATTTTCTTTGTTGGATTACATAACTTATTTTACGATTAAATGAAGTTAACTTCAAGAAATGCTACCCCACCCAGGGTTGCGATTAATGTATAGTTAACACACCAAATGAATAATGTGCCGGTCCCTGTAAAAAAAGAAGAAAATGTTCCGGTCGGTTGCAAGACCCCCTGTTCAAGCTATTGTATAGGTTTTACACTTGAAAAATACGATACTAAATATGAAAATAAATTAGTTATGATAGCAAACAAGAAAATTTTTCAAAGATTTTGAGACAGACTTAAAAAACTAACTGATTACGCAATCATCAATATAACATATACCACAAAGAGAAGAATTCATATGCTCATGCTCTATAAATACATCTAAGCTACACTTATTAGGGGGGGGGGGGGTGACGTGAGGTGGAAAACAATAACCAGAAAGCTAAATGCATTGTGGTTTCGATGATTCATTCAATTCTGAGCACATTGAATGTAGCATATCGTATAAGGTGACGATACATTGACCCCTAATGACCTTTGATCTCCACCACTCCACTAAAAGAATAGGCTAGTGTAACAGAGGTGTCAATTAAGAGGTTAACTAGCGCGTTTATCCTCAGCAGAGTGCTAGTGAGTATATGACAATACTTCCATGGTGTGCATTATCGTCTTGGTGGACGCCCACACCAACATGTGGACCGCCCTATATGTAGGATATATGCAAAATTTGGATTTGGGAGCTGTATTTTGGATTAAGGATACAAACAAACAGAATATGAGCCATGTGAAAACTTCTTTTCTTGAAATATCATGTTTACAACGGTTTCACACCTGATGACCCCAAATGACCTGTGATCTCCACCAAAAAACGGGGTCCTTCTACTCAATGTCTTACACCTACATATCAAATATAAGATCTGTCCAAGCTTCCCTTTTTGAGATATTGTGTCCAGAAGGGTTTCAAAATTTGACCCCTGTTGACACCAAATGACCTTTGACCTCCGCCAAAAAACAATGGGGTCATTCTACTCCATGTGGTGCACCTACATACCACACATAGACCGAGTTTGGAAGCAAAGCGAACTTTATTTCGGCTGCATTCATTGATTTTATTTGCTGTGAAGAAATGGCCAATGTCAAAAACGTCCTATTGATGATGATGATGATGATGATGATGATGATGATGATGATGATGATGATGATGATGATGATGATATGAGATCTGGCCAATAAGCCTCTCTTTTTGAGATAACTTGTTTAAAAGGTGAGGCGTAAGGAGAAACTTACAGACACGAAATCCGAATTTCAACGCTGTTTACATTAAAGTCTAGAGCACCCGGGAATTGCCATTTCCGTCCAATCGGTGGGAGGGGGTTGGAAAGTCAAAAATTTTCCTGTCCCCTCCACGTCAAATAAAGGTGGCGCTCCGTTTAGATAGAACCGGTTTATGCAGGTGACATAAAAGGCATATGTTATTGATAACTGCATGGATTCTTAGAAATGAAAGGGAATAATTTTCCCAGAAGGAATATTCAAAAGCCCCATCAGTATCCTCTTTCTCACTCAAGATGTTGCTGTTTGAAGAAAGATTTCTCTGGTCACGTCAAATTTCCAATCACCTAAAGGCAACAGGACAAATTTTGCAAGCAGTTTTTGTTTTCCGATTGAAGCCTCTTTCCTCGGAAACTGGACACTAGTGAAAATAAAGATTGCTTTCATTGTAGATTTAACCTTAATGTAAATTAAGATCACATCTCTTAAAGTATAGCAATATTTTGTTGAAGACAGTTAAGTTTACCGGCGGGAAATACAATAGATAGACAATACAATGCAATGGTTGTACCTAGGTGACATTACAAATTTCTCATTATGCAATGAAACATCTGTACATGGAGTTATGTTTTCTTTTTTTCACCAATAAAGAGAGCAAACTATTCCTAGTTTTTATCGTTGGAATACCAATTGTTTTCTGTGGCCGATGCCTTTAAGATTTTTGCCGATTTTCCGCCGATCATAAGGTTTTTTAAGGTTACGTGAGGCCCTCGAACGAGGGAAAGCAATTTAATAGATGGAAATATTCTAGATTAGAAATAATCCAAAGTATTACCATTTTATTCATTAACTGAGAAATTGCAGACATGAGATCCGTTTTTTAAGGTTGGGTCCATGCACTTACGATACCAAGATAGTGAAATTTACGGCCATCTGCAGGATTTGTAAAGCCAACAATTTTCTTGGACACTCCACACTGACGGATGGTGGCGCTCTGCGTAGATGATAATCCTACTCACGCGGTGTCCTCAGGCCAGACCCCCCCCCCCCCCTCCTGCAAAAAACCCTGAACACGAGCCCGCATGTTATGTCCTTTTACAGAAACATGTGCCCCATATCTATATCCTGATGACGCCCATAATGCATCCTCTTTCATGTATTTATTCATTTATTTAGAAAATTGAGCCCATACTTTTTAATTTATTCCTTAGCTCCAAAGCCATCATCACTCCCCGTCCCGTCGCCATTCTCATTACAAAATATCCAAACCAAGGGATATTATCAATTAGCAATTAATCGATTCAGAGGACAGAAAAACCATTTTTCCGAACGCGACCGAGTGTAATTGAAATGTTCTGGAAGTGCGAGAGGGGTTCAGGAGGGGGGGGGGGGGGCTTATGGTCCCTGATGGGTGTTAGGAAGCTTTGAGCTTTACTGTATCTCTGGGTGAAAAATTCAATCTCAGGATGGATACATTTTGTTCAAAGTGCATCATTAAACGCAAAGATTCCAAACGATTTTAATTCGGCTATTCCTCTAATATGACAAGATGGTGACTATGAGGATCCCTCATGATATCATTCAGAGACAAGTCCTCGGTGGGTGGGGGGGGGGGGTCCAAGGGGGCACAGACGATCTGACGTTTTTAAAAATATCTCTGAGGGTGAAACATTAAGTTTCAGGATAGTCTGATAGTATACTTCAAGTATGAAAGATTTCGACCCCTCTTGAGGTCCAGAGGCAAACACTGTAGGGGTCCAGAGGTCGAAGCCCATTAAAGAAGCTCTTCGGCTTTATCATATCTCTGGGCCAAAAATTAAGTAAAATAATAAAAATAAATCTTATGGACTTACTATAAAAAGTGTCAAATGAACGGTACCACATTAAGATCATGCACTAGGTGAATCGAAATATATATACATATTTTTCATATTTTTTTAATTTAGAAAGAAAAGAGAATGAATACCCTACATTTTTTTATCTTTAATGAAAAGAACAGCTATGCGTTAACTGACTTGACAATGTCCCCTCGAAGTGAGGTTTACGCCATCAAGTCACATCCTAATCTGTTCTTTGTATGTGTTTTTGACATTTCTAAGGACTTACACCGGATTAGCAAGTGAACACAATTGTTGGTGAACGTTCCACTCTATTGTACTCAGAGGCAAAGCTCAAGTTCCTGTGTTTGCAAGAGTTAATTAACTTTTCTTGAGTCCCTCCCGTCAGTTAGTGTAAAGAAACAAATTAGAAGTGAAGGGCAAGATTTTGCAATATTACGTGATTGGACAATTCATGGGTAGCAACGATTTACATACGAAGATGTATTTAATTATGTCATTCCAATTGGTCAACGACATCGTAGTCCTCGTGACTTTCTACCCCGGGAAGAATCTAGAACCATCAGGCCCTGGCACTGATAGCTGTGTTGTCCAACCGTATACTTCTCACCCTTTAACAATGCAGGCCTTTGTCACCGTCTGTATTGTCTCCGTCTCAACTTTCAATCATCATCATCATCATCATCACATCATCAATTTGATTTACCAAATTTCTGTGAGCAATTTGAATCAATTAATGAATGAAACTCAAATCGAACACCTCTCTCTCTCTCAATTTTTGTTCTGATGTCTATGTCTCTGTATTGTAACGGGGGAACTTTCTGTGATGTTACCATCTGGTACCTCCGTCGCTGGGGCAGTCGTAACCACGACTGTAAACCCCTCAAAAATCAACCAAACCCATACGTAAGGCAATAACACATTTGTCGTCTGCTACAGGCACAGAACGTCTCTTCCAGTTGCCTTCAGAAGCCCCACTATGATGACATCCATGCGTGCAAGCACTGTGTTAGAGGAAGCACCAATTTTGGCTGTATAAATTACGATGTAAGCTTTGGTTGGTGAGAACCCGTATTGTGTATATTTGCTTCAAATATGAGGACAATCAACTGTACCTCTTAAAATAAACCAAATTCCATATTTTACAGAATTAATATTCCTGGATGAATGTTGTTTAGTTGATGACTACACGTTGTTTGTGGTTACGAAAATGCATATTTACTTCAGATTCTTGTATGAAGGTTATCTCACGCTAGCGCGCATCGATGTCATCATAGTGGGGCCTAATTATTACTCGTTGACTTTCCCTCCTAGTACTGCTACAGCATTGCCAGTTGTTATGGAAATAACTTTTTGGCCTTTTGGTGACGAGAATGACAATGCAATATTTGGGTTGAATATTCAAACCGTGAAAAAATGATCTCGCCATTTCTGGAAACTTCTCCGCTAGTTGTCAAGAAAGTAGACTTTGGCTCTGTAGCTCATTTCCATGCGCTAACAAAGGAATATGCTGACTCATTCATTTCAATGAAACAGTCGTTTCCAGTTGTATCCCATATGCTTTTTTCTTCTTTTTTTTTAATAACAAACCTACACATCAGAACATTGTTCTGAGCGAGCTTCTTGTTAAAAAAATTAGCTGACTTAAATGACGTTGATAGGTGAACTATATTTGCTAGAAACGTCGAATAAAGGAAAGAAATACCTTTGAGCTAATGCCAAAGCTTACCTTTACTCACTCCGCGGGAGGTCGTAAAGTATTAGCATTAACTGAATTTTCAATGTACTTCATCCAAATAACTGCTCCCTGCATTAAATACTGAATATAAAGAGCTAAATAATGCTACAACTGGGTATGATGCAAGTAACTAACTCCCTCTTCTTATGATAGGGTTGTTTTTACAGCGTTGACCTGGTTGTATGGCTGTTTCGGAATACTTTCCATCTCCGAGTTGACAAAACAATTCACCCAGCGCAGATGTTTTCTGAACTGACTTTTATTCGTTTTTCTGGTTTAGTACTTAAGTCACACAATTCGTTTGATACCTAAAAAAGATCCCATCTTTTTGCAAAAATAAAGGTGTTACAATTCTAAACACTGATTATATAATTGCTTCTCTAAGGTAATAGTGTCTATAGATTAAAAGGTATTATGCTGAAGTTGAATCGAACAATCTGGCTTTCTTAAAAAAATAATTTTTATAGCTAAAACATTATTGTCTGTACTTTATTTATTCTGCTGATCAAAGTGCTTTAGGATTAAATTGATTATTAATGTGTCTAATAATCTCGAATAAAACTTACTAATAGGGAAACAATTCAAACAATTGAGTTCCTTCACTTTATATCATTTTACGAGGCGTGTTATTGCAGTTTTTCAACGGGTTTCTTTAACTGACATCTCACCACACGCCTACCTGTATTTAATTTGCTACAGAAGCCTATGTTCACATATTAAGGGCATCAGACGACTTGAGTACATTAAGGTATCTCGGCCGGAGAATGGCCAAAAGGTCAAACTCTTACTCAGATAAGGCATTTTGGTAGTACAGTGAATCTCTTTTTATTGATATTGTTACTTTAAAATATTTTGATGGACTTCAGTTTAACAATTACTTTTGCAAAGTCAAACATATTTGGATTGGGTCATTATATCAAGGATCTTATTACTTTCCAAGTATATCCACACCCCAGTTAGATGAGATGGGAGTGGGGACTGGTTTTTGCTTTTTCTCCAGTTCTTGTACATATGTGTGGTTTATCTGCCTTGCACAAACTAAGCTTTTTCAGATTCTCCATTCTCTTTTTTGTTTCTGTTATTCATTCTCTTTTTTGTTTTCTGTTATTTCATTATATCTATATTTGTGACTTTCTGTGAAAAAGAGAACAATGAATGACCGTACTCGACATCCTGCTATGATCTTCCGTTGAAAGACTTAACTAAGTACCCAAAAGCTGAAGTCATGTCTAAGTAATTGAAGTTCCAGGGAGCTGGTTGAAGGTCCAGGGATTTAACACGATTTGGCAGTTATATCGTTGTTGAAAGATTCACACTTTTACGGGCGGTAGTTTTATTTTTTGTAGCCTCCTATCCAATTCAGAGTATGAATTTGTCAAAGATTTGGAGGGCACTGTCTCTGATTTTACTTCTGATATTCCATTCAGGGATGGCAACTTTAAGGTGACACACTTACAAAGTTTCATTAATAGTCTTACACCTTGTGGTGTAATCAAAGAAAGGATATTGGATGCAACCTTACGTTCGTCTATCAGATTGTGTACTGCTTGGTGCTCACTTTACCAGTGAATATTTTGAGTAAAAACTCAGTTGAAATAACTCATTTATCTGATAATAAAATATGAGTGTTACACAGGGACTCACTAAAACAACTTGTTGTATTACGTATTACAGAATTCTTATTCATGAAGGCATTTGCTAGAAAACATTGTGATATTCCTGTACAATGACAAGAAACACAGATTCTGAGGTTAGTTTTCAATACTCTCAATTTGATTTCTTATGTACCAAAGTAGGGACAAATATGCTGAAAGTTCTCTATATTAATGAGTGAAATTAATCGAAAAGCATTCTTCTCTTCATACTATTCAAGAAGAATCTCTGGATTGTTTTTTTCTTTCAGTTGGCTATTCTATTATTTGTAAAGTTTCATCAACTAATCTCCTTCTGGAGAGAATGTATATACGATGAAAAACATTGTTTGACAATGGGTTTTACACAAATAGAATGCTAACATAATTACTTTGACAAATTGACTTCAAACTAATTAGATGTTGACATGTAACATGAATAATTTCTGCAAGTCCTCCTATTTAATAAGATGTGAACAGAGTGCCTGATATTTGACAAATGTTGGATATGAGATTAGTGTACTGACAAGTAAAATATAAGCAATGCAGGGACAGCAGTCTTGATAAACACAAGACAGGCCCACAGGAATATTGTGTGTTAACAAACGAGGCAGAAGTGCACTAAACTTTCTTTTTCTAAATTTAGAATTCAGGGTTACAAGATCCTGTGGACCAGCACTGTCTTTTGGTATTACAGGAGAATAGACACATTTTTGGTGAGAGTCCAGCACAAAATTCCATTAGGTAATAATGTACTTATTGTACTAATTGAAGATGCATTGCAGGTTGATAACATGTGAACATAACATCGGTCATACAGTAGCTCATTAAACTCACACAAATAATTTGATTACATTTTTCTCTTACAAACTTGTAAAAATGAAACTTGTAAGTTAATAATGTAATCATAATAAACACCCAACAGGGTGATTATCAACTTTTAACAGAAACATGACAAAGATTTAATAAAATTTAATCCAAATGATACTCCCAACAGGGTGATTATCCTCCTCAGTCACTTCAACAAGGTTGATAAGTGATAGCTACAGACACAAAAGTCCTTTTTTAAATATTCTACTTGATAGATTAATCCCATTCTGCCTATTAGGGGATGATTGGGGTGAGGAGGGGAGATCTCAGGTCTTGCATGATCAATGCAACTTTAACACTGAACAGCTCAGGTATGATTGAGGCTTACACATAGATAAATGTTTAACATTATCATTCTCATAGTATGAGTCCAATCTTGTACAATGGATATGTGTTCCACATGAAAAATCTTAGGTATGTTCCAGTCTTGTGTAACAAGTTATAGTTTAACATCACACATGTCAAAGTATCATCTTTTCTTCCAGGTAAATTTCTTTCTAGCTCTCTTCTGACCAGGCTTCTTTCGTTCTCTTCTACGAGGATCCACTGTTAGGAGACCAGCTGAAAGGAAAACATGATGTTAAGTATTAATTTGCTAAAACAATTAATGCACGTTCACATTCACTCTGCAGCATGTCAGTGAAATTCGTTTATGGAGTTTACTCACTTGCAGTGTTCACTACAAGGACACTGTAACCATGACAAGAAACCTAATGCCTCCAATGTTGTCTGCTGTCAATACAAAAGTAAGCAGGTCTTTCCTTCTATCAACAACATTGTTTTGTTTCATCTTTGCCTGTCCATCTGTCTATCAATCTGTCAGTCCATCTGTCCCTCCGTCCGTTCGTCATTCTTTTCCTCAATTCCTTTGAGCACTCCAAATCAGTCACTTCACTTTATCTTTTTCTCAGTTTACTAGTCTTTTAATTCCCATGAATTTGCTTATATTAAGCCCAAATTTCCTAGCCCCACCTGATACTGTCATTCTTTCAAACAAAGGACCTCAAAACCTTTAACTTCCTCCATTACAGTGATGTCACTTAGCTTGAGTCCAGGCTGTAAAATACGGCACATAATTACATCTGGTATGATAGCAATATTGAAATGATATGAGTAAAATTACTGAAGCTAATTCAGACAAATAATGAAAACCATGTTATACAGTCTACTACATAATCTAGAGGACAAAGTCAGTTTCACTTAATGCTACATTCCTCTACAAAGTCAGTTTCACTTATACTTATTACCACATTCCTGTACAAAGTTAATTGAACTAATTAATTATTATTCTAATTTTACTAGTCATAAGGTTACCTTGTCTCATCTTTTCAATAAAAGCTTCATCTACAAAACTTCTCAGAGCTCTTGAAATTGCAACTCTTATAGCTCCAGCTTGACCAGAGGGTCCCCCTCCTTCAGCCGTACAATCGATATCAAAACGATTTAACATATCAGCAAAGTGAAGAGGAAACAAGACCTCTTCCCTGGAATCGATCAAAAGAGAAAGATAACATGAAGGACAATCATAGCAGGATATTTTACATTACACAACACTGCAGTTTCATCAGTTAGAGTTTCATTTAGTAGATTAATTAGACTATCCTAAGCACGTTCACATAGCCTTTGATGATTTTATAGAGAGATTTCAACTTCTCAGAGTCGCACAGTCTGGTTTCCGAGCAAAGCACTCATGTGAAACCGCTTTACTAAAGATGATAGACGCATGGTTTAAAGTCATAGATGAGGGTGAAATGATAGGATCTATCCTTCTAGGCTTACAAAAAGCATTTGATCTTGTAAACCATGATATTTTACTTAAGAAATTACACTTGTATCACTGTCCCAAGAACGCTATGTATTGGTTTCAATCATACTTATCCCACAGGAAGCAATGTGTCCACTTAAATGGAACGTACTCAAATCCTTTGGCAGTTGTAAGCGGTGTACCTCAGGGGTCAATAACTGGCCCACCTTTGTTCCTTATTTACATCAATGATTTTGACTTATGTCTCTCACACTGTTCAGCTGACATGTATGCTGATGACACAACTTTCCATGTTTCTGGTTAGAGTACTGAAGAACCATAAAGCTAAGCGAGGATCTAACAAATATTAGTAAATGGAGCAATGATAACAAAATGGTAGTAAATGTAGACAAAACAAAAAGCATGTTGATGTGCTCTAAGGAGAGGCAGCACACCCTCTCCGAAGCAGACTCCCTGAATGTTTCTTTTGATAACAACAGACTAAAGAACACCCAGCAGAAGAAGTTACTGGGAGTTAGGATGGATTCAAATTTGAGGTGGAAACAACAAATCGATTATGTGTCCAAAATTGTAAGTACTCGCTTAGCATTATTAAGAAGGATCAAGCAATTTATTGATGTACCTACAAGGATAAATCCCAAAACTCTTCTGGTTTGGTTATTTACGAACAACCTCACTTACCTGTCTCAACACAACAACTGCACTCCCATCTACCGTGCTAAGAGTACTGGTAACCTTTAACACCGCCCTTGGCGCCCTCGGGACTAATACCTGACTAGTGCCTCCTTCCCATGAAGCCATGGTCAATCCTGATGTGCTAGACCTACCCCACGTGCGGGAGAGGGGGGCACAGCCCCCCAACTCCCGCTGGCACCCCTGTGCCATAACGTTCATCGTCACAAACATATATGAGAGCGTGAGCCCCTGCAAACGCACACACTCCGTTTTGTCAGTTCTAGTGTAAGAACCTGAACATGAACATAACATGAACCTGAACATTAACAAAAACCTATGTTACGGCATAAAATCTAACATTGCAATATGTAACATCGTTAAGATGAGTAGCAATAAAATTAAAAGAGTGTCGTTAGGCCAACTCACTGTAACAAAAGACAGCCGTAGGGTCGGTGTCAACAACTGAGAGGATGAGACACTGTCACCTAAGTCTGGCGACCAACCCACCGTCATGTCGTGTCCTGCCCCCCAGGGGAGGGAGGAGGGAAGTGAGACAGGTAAGTGAGGTCGTTCATAAATAACCAAACCAGATGACTTTTGGGATATTTACTTCACTCCTCACTTACCTGTCTCAACACAACATCTGCACTGAGTAGCACTGTTATGATGGTGGGAGGCCCAAGGGGCGGGACCTACCCCCAGGAACTCCCAACACCGCACGTCCGAATGCCGACTCAGTCGCCAGAGTGTCCGTCAAGTAGCATTTCACAAATGTCGTGGGGGTCTTCCATGCCCCTGCCTTCATGATAGCTTGTATGGGTATACCCGCAAACAAGGCCGAAGAGGTCGCCTGACCTCTATCGTCATGGGCTCTGGCTTTCCCCCTGGCCACGTGGGGGGTGATGACCTCCACCAGCCACCTTGAGATTGTGTCCTTTGATGCTGGCGTGATCGGCTCCCTCGGGAGCACGAAGAGCCTCTGAGACTTTCTCAAGGCTTCGGTTCTCTTCAAGTACCACTTCAAAGCTCTTACGGGACACCAGAACTTGTCCTCTGGGATGGAAGAGCTCGTCTGTAGCTTCGGAATAAAGATGTCCCCCGGTATGAAGTCCAGCGTCTGGTTCTTTGGGACTAAGGAGGGGTCCGGAATTAAAGTCACTCCGTGATCCTCGAACCGGCAGTGGTTTGGGTTGATTGTTAGAGCCTGTAGACAACTTCTACCGCGAGCAGAAGCCGCCACCAGGAATAGCGTCTTCTTCGTGAGAAGTGGAAGGGTGGCCTTGTGAATGGTCTCGAAGGGGGGTTGAGCTAACGAATGTAAAACTTCCGACAGCCCCCAGCAAGGGGCCAAGCGTCTCGTCGTTGGTCGAACGTTGGCCATGCCCCTAATGAGTTGGGTGATCACCCTGTTATTACCTACAGTGGAGCCATCTTCAAAACCCTTGTGGACCGCCGCGAGTGCGGATCTGTAGTTCCCTATCGTAGAGACTTGTTTGCCCTCATCAAACAATGTCCGTAGAAAGGTGCAAACCTCCGTCACAGGGGCTTCGGTACAAGAGGAGCCCCACTCTTGGGCCCAGTCCTGGAACCTTTGCAATCTGGAATCGTAAGTGCGAAGGGTTGAGGTTCTCCTTGACTTTGCGGCCAAGACTGCCACGTCTTCAGAAAAGCCAGCCTCTCTGAGGGACTCCCCGATAATCTCCAGACAAGAAGTTGGAGGCCTTTGATTTGTTTGGGGTCTTGCCCCCATTCCGCTCTATTTGGTTTGTCTGGGAGCAGAAACGGAATGTCTACTAACAGTCTGAGGAGCTCATGAAATCACGGGCATCTGAGCCAGAATGGTGCTATGAGCGTGAGTCTACAATTCGACTGAGCGATCTTGGTCAGGGTCTTGGGAATTAGACACAGGGGGGAACGCGTACGCGTCTATCCTGTCCCAAGAGAAGGATAGAGCATCTGTCACCGCTGCTTCCGGATGGAAGGTCCTCGTGCAAAATGAGCGCAGCTTCGCGTTCTCTTTCCTTGCGAACAGGTGGATGTGAGGACGTCCCCACCTTCGAAAGAGGTTGTCGCACATCCCCTGGGATAGGGACCACTCGTTCGGGTTGGATACTCCCCTGGAAAGAGCATCCACTAGGACGTTGTCTTCTCCGGCTACGTGTGAGGCTCTGACTCTTATATTCCTGGACTCCGTCCACAGGAGAAGGTCTGAGACCGCCTTGTTGAGGGAGGGGGAGTGTGTTCCCCACGTTTGTTCACGTAGGCCACCGTTGTGAAGTTGTCGGAAAAGATTGTCACCTGATGGTTGCGCAGAAAATCCTGGAACGCTTTCAACCCCTTTTCTGCTTTCAGCTCCAACAGATTGATGTGGAGGGGTTTCTCGCTCTGGAGCCACTCCCCTGTCACTGTCCTGTCCTGCCAGTGGGCCCCCCAGCCCATGGTTGAGGCATTGGTGGTCATGGATGTAAGTGGGCGCTTCAGGTTGAAGTAGCGCCCTTCCGCCCAGACGTCGGTCCGTAGCCACCAGCTGAGGTGTTCCAACATGTTTTCCTCCAGCGGGATCTGGGTTTTCATGTCTCCCCTTTCCAGGCTGTAAAAGCGTAGGAGATGGATCTGTAGGGGTCTCATCCGAAGACGGCAAAACTCTACAACGTCTACGAGACTGGCCATAAAACCCAGGGCCCTTAGCCAGACGACGGCCTTTAAGTGACCCTCTCTCAGTATGGAAGCCACCACTTCGATCACGGCCTCAATCCTGGTTGATGAGGGGAGAGCCATCCCCCTTCGGAAGTCGAGGATCACTCCTAGGAACGGCACGACCTGCGATGGAGTTAAGTTTGACTTTGTGAGGTTGACCACCCAACCGAGTTGGTCCAGGGTGTCTACAGTAAGCTGAACATTTCTTTTGGTCTGGGCCTCTGAGTCTCCCAGGATCAGCCAATCGTCCAGGTAAGCGAAAAGGTGGACCCCTTGGGTTCGGAGAAATGCTACCATGGCTCCTGCTACCCTCGTGAAGACTCTTGGTGATGTCGATAGACCGAAAGGTAGCGCTCTGAACACGTAGTCGAACGCCAGGAATCTGAAGTGTGTGCGGTGTATCGGTACGTGTAGGTAGGCATCTTTGAGATCGATGCTCGACGCCCAGCCCCCCTTTCTTAATGTTGGCAGGCTCATCGCCAAGGTTTCCATGCGAAAGTGTTTGGGGCGGACAAACTTTTGGTTTAGAGGCTTTAGGTTTAGAATGGGCCTCCGAACCCGTCCTTTTTGGTTGTTAGGAAGAAAGACGAGCGGAAGAGGGGTCCCTCCTCCCCGACGCCAGAACAACTGCTCTCTTGGCCAAGAGAGCCGCAATCTCCAATTCTAAGGCCTCTTTCTGCCGAACGTCCTTGGGGACGGTCGTCAACTTCCCTCCGCCCCAAGCAGGCGGGTGCGAGGTGAACTCGATTTGGTAGCCTTCTGTAATTGTTCAGACTACCCAGGGGTCTGCCCCAATAGTTACCCATTGCTGGGCAAAGATCATGAGTCTCTCCCCCATCTTGGGTGGAACCATGATGAGGTGGGTACCCCTAGGGCTGGGTGGCGGGCATCGATCCGCTGGTGGGTTGGCTGCCGTCAGTCCTGGTCGAGGTCAAGGATCCATGGCCCTTGTTAGCCAAGCCTTGCCAAGGTCTGGAGTTGTAGCCTCTGCTCTTGCCTCGGCCTCTGTTTCCCCCTCTCCACTGGTTTCTTTGGAAGCCTCTGTTGGACCTGGGGGCTTTGTTCCCTCTTCCTTTGCCTCGGCCTCGGTTAGACGGCTGAAGATGGAAGTCGTACTTGGCTAACGTCTCCTGTCTGGATACCTCCTCCTGACGCCTAGACTGGAATTGGCCGACGAAGAGGTCCGGGCCCCTGAAGGGCAGGGATAGCATCCTGTGTTTCGATTCGAGGGAGGGCCACTTGATAGATGCCACAACGTGCTCTCTCCTGGAGGCTACAGACTTGACCGCAATCCTAGCAAACTGGTCGTAAGCCAGCCTGGCAAGCGGGCCGAAAAGGAGGAGCAGTTGACTTACGTCTTTTCTCGGGACCTGGTGTTTGTCCTTCGGTAGCTGTTGATGGTGCCGCATCAGTAGTTCTGCCATTAGCATAAAGATCGAGGCGTACTTCATCCCGACCCTTGCAGCTTGGTCGAGGTCCCATAGGACCTCCACGATCCTCTTTTGGTTGGCATTTTGAATGTGCCGGAGGTAGTGCCCTGCTCCACTCTTAGTCTTTCCTTGCTTCCTGCGGAATGGTGGGGGTGGAAAAGAGGTCTCTCCAATCCTGGTCGGAGACTTTCAGGGACCGGTCCTGTTTAAGTGGGTATGCCGACCACTTTTTAGCTGCCGCCAGTGCGTCGAAACGGTCGAAGCAAGTGGAGTCAACCGGGATGGAGGGAAGTCGGCGTGCTACCGGTTCGCCCGTGGCCATGAGTTTGGAAGCCCCTCTGGCTTTGGGTTGGAGCCCGTCTTCTGGAGTCTCCAAACCCAGGGGCTCCTGGAAGATATCTGCTACTCTCGTGGGCTAGGTCTGGCACCGAGGGCGTCTCCTGTAGAAGATTCGGGGATGGCACTCCCGTCGAGAGCATCGTTGTCCTCCTCTGGGTCCTCTCTATCGTCGAGACCAGAGAGCGCTAACGAGGACTGGCAGTCCAGAAAATCCTCCTCATGCCAGACCTCCTCCCTCTGGGAACCACTCGTAGCTGGAGTCCGAGGGTCTGGATCCGGGGTTGGGGCTGCTGAAGGAGCCAGTACTGGAGTTCGGCTGGACATGCTCGGAACCAATGGGTCTGATGGGTCCAATGGGTCCACGTCCAGTGTTAAGGGCGGAGCCAAAGATCTTGCTGTCTCTCTCTGGATCAGTGGGGCTAGAAGGTCGGTGAGCTTGGCCAGTCAGGCAGGCTCTTCGTCCTCTCTCGCAATCTCCTCTTTCTTCTGACCCTGTGTCTCTCTTCTGACTCGGAGTCGGAACTTATGGCCACTCTCCTTCTTCTGGCCCTCCTTGGAGATCTCGAGCGTGATCTCGACCAGGAATGGTAACATGACCAGGAAGAACTCCGGGACCGGTGACGACCCTGTCTCGTGGGTGCCGTGCAATCGCTCCTGGTCGATCTGGCCGAGTCCGAAACTGCTTGTGATCCCATCTCGGGTCCTGGTTTTGGGTCCGATACTGGGGCCGGACTAGGTTCTGTTGAACTGGGGCTGCGCTTCCTTTTGGACACCGGCTTTCTCTTCGCCGCAGGCTCTTCTTTTTGGTTCCTATGGTCAGCATGGATCCGGACGACGCCGGTACCGACAGCAGGGGTTGACACCTGCTCTGAGCGCTATGGCTCCGGTGGAGGAACGTCTCCCACCGCTCTCTGTTGGTTATTGCTTACCTCGGGGCCGGTCTGCAGCTCCGGTAAAACTTCTGGATCCGGTGCGGAGAGCTGATCCAATTGTGCTTGCAGTTTACTCCTCTGGCCTGCTAACCATGTTTCCAACTCTGCCCACTGAGTGGGGGTGAAATCAATACAGATAGCGCACGGGTCCTTTCGTGGGCATGATCTGCACTTTGGGCACTGCTGGTGCTCGTCCCAGAGTCTTCCCGGTCTGAACATGAACACCAAAGGCAACGGGGAAGCGCCCTTGAAGCCATACTGGGAAAACCTCGTTAAGTGAAGAACCCGAGCTCAACTCTGACAAATCGTTAGATGCACCGGAATCAGAGAGATACGCCAATTTGTAAAACACGTACAAACGAACAGAAAGCCCAAACAGGGTACGTGAAACACGATAAAGTATGTGCAACAGAAGTACAAAAATAACATACCAATATATCACGCACATAACACATACATACGAGAACACATGCGTATCAACAACAAAGCCTCCCGGTATAAGCGGGAAGGCTAGAATTTCTCTAAAAAGACTGGGCGAAAAGGCTCAGCATAGAGAAAGGTTTAGAATTAGTAATAAAAGCCTCCCGGTATCAGCGGGAAGGCTTAGACTGTAAGGAATTATCGAAACTAGGTAGGATTACAACAGAAAGGTAATTTTGCACAACTGCACCCTACACACTAAAAGGGCACGAAAAAAACACGTAACCAGACCTAAACAAAACATGGGAGATTTACTCAAAAAAGTAAAGGATACTTAGCGGAAACAATGCAAAACTTGCGCAAACACTGGTCTAACACCCAACGGCAAGCCAAGGAACACCAGATGGAGTTGAGCAAGAACGATATTCAAGGATAAAAAATGAACGAGAACTCCACACTCCTAGCACATAGAATGGCAGAATGGGAAGGAGGCACTAGTCCGGTATTAGTCTGGAGGGCGCCAAGGGCGGTGTTAAAGGTTACCAGTACTCTTAGCACGGTAGATGGGAGTGCAGTTGTTGTGTTGAGACAGGTAAGTGAGGAGTGAAGTAAATTATTTTTTAATGGATAGATTTTACCCTTTTTTAACTACTGTAACCTTGTACGGAGTTCATGTACGTGCAGTAATGTAATGAGAATAGAAAAGCTTCTAAAGAGTGCTGCCCGAATAATACTTGATGCCACAGAGGGACCCGAAGACCCTTTTAAACAACTAGGATGGAAAACATTTTTACAAAGTGCAAAGGAAAAGCGTCTGGTTATGGCATATAAATCTCTTAATGGCCATACCCCTTCTTACATGAGAGATATGATTCAGCATACACACTCTATTCATGACCATGGCCTACGGTCAACGTCCTCGCAAACTTTATACATATCAGGAGGCAGAACTGATTTTAATAACAAAAGGTTATCTTATATCGCTGCAAAAGAATGGAACAATCTTCCCAGTATCATTAAAAGTGCTACTAATTTAAATCATTTTAAAGCTCTTATAAAGGAAATTTCATGATATTCTTACTGACCGTTTACTGTCTTAGTCTTATGTACATCTTTATGATTCACGTAGTTCTCATTGTATGTTTGGGAGTCCTCTCTTATCAATTCTTGTGTATTTTTTTCCTTGTCTTATGCTGTTGTATATATTTGCCTTCTTTAGTTTCTTTTATGTTTCATATAACTGGTTTATATCTATTTGTCTTAAGTATGAATTGTTTTGCGATTTCCTTTTATTTTTATGATGACCTTTTATAGTTTACATGGCTTTCTTTCATATGCTTGGAAGTCCCCCCCTTTTTCACCTTTTGTGTACTTTAATCTTTTTCCATGTCCCATGGTGTTGTATATATTGGCCCCTTTTTGTTTTTGTTATGTTTCATTTAATTTTCCCTCTACAACTGGTTTACATTTATATGTCTTAATTATGAATTGTTTTATTTTTCTGTCATTTCTTTTACTTATTTTCTAACATTTCTTTTTTAACTTTTGATGTCTCTTCCATTGTACAGAGGTCCTCAGGGAAGATTAACTTTGGCTAACCGAGTCTTACCCTCTTTTATAAAGTTTAAATAAATAAAAAAATGAATAAATAAATAAACTATCAAATATTCTTGAGGGTTCTTAAGTTTCAAAACATATCATGACCACACTGAAGCACACCACACTGTAGCAGTGGCTACTTCTCATTTAACAAGATACACCACATAGTGAATGTTTATGGTACGTACTAATGGGAAAAAACCATGTCTTGAAGAATTACTCACCTATGACAGACTTGTTGGAAGGTTCTTAGAAATTCAAGTCCATTTATGGTGATCTTTCCAGACCCCTGATCCCTTAAAGTAACAAATGCAGTTGATGATTTTCGTTTCCCAGATGCAGAGCTGTAAAACCTCCCTCTCTCATCCCTCTGAAGCTGTAATATGATGACAATTTCATTTAAATTTACCTAATTACAGTACACCTTATTCCAAGCTTCATACCTTTCTGGTATAAGTGTAAAAGCTCAAGAAAAGTGATATAATCTAAATATCTTCATCATGACACTACCCATGATTTAAAGCTAAAAAAAAAAATATGCAAATGATGTTTGAAAATGTGTTTCTACAAAAGATTACTTTAGGCTTAGCAACTTAATCCATCTTAAACAGATCATAACAGTGACCCATTTAAAATGTATTTCTTCCAATGAGTAGAAGGTCTCATCACACGCAGTGAGTATAACCAATACACTAAAGTATGTGTCTATGCTACCAAAACTGTAAGGCTGTGAGCACTACTAATGGTCTATTTTCAATTTAAGCCACTGATTTTTGGCAAGGATGGAGCAAAATGTGTACATTTGTAACAATGTGTTGTCAATACTATAATAAACCAAACACAGATATACTATTATAAATGTAGTCAGTAAAGAACAGTCTGTGCAAGTGCAATTAAAGGACAATGATATAGCTTAGTAACTCAATGACACACTTGTTTAAGTGCTACAATGCAAGACTACTACAGTGTGCAGTCGTACCATTGTGTAGCACTCCATACATGACAAATAATTGTCCAATTGAATTTACCTAGTTATATCACTGTCCATTAGTTACAATTTATTATAATACTGTGACATTCAAACAGCCTGATCAAAGTCAATGGGATTTAAATGAATGGCAAGTTACTTACAGGTTCAATAGCGTCTTTGCTCAGGACAGCTTCAATCTTCTTTCTAAATTTCATAATAAACTGACTTGCCTCAATTGAGAGAGGTTGATGAAGGATTCGATGTAATAAGTTTATCAGTCTCTCATACTAATTAGAAGCAGAAATACAACAAAGGAAGAAATCAGAAAAGATGACAGTCTAGTCTTTGTTGCAGGTGGTGTGAACTTCTGATGATGCACTTAGAATACTGTAGCAGAATGATATATGAATTGTACTCTTCACATTTTTGTCTTCAATGAATGAGTGCAAGTTTTTTAAACTTTTATGAAAATGCCCGATTAATTATGAACAGGATTCCTGCACCTTAATGAAAATAAAATTGCATGACTTTTCCATGGCTATTTCTCACCTCTAAATTTGATCAATGAGTAATGGCACAATTATGGCAGCAAGTAAATTTTTAACATTAGTGGTCTAAGTTTCAAGACTTCTCCATGACCTCTGTCAGTTTTACAGAATTTCCTGACTTTTCCCGGTTTGCATTGGCCCTGCGTTAATTTCTGAAGAAAGGATCTACGTACTATACATGACAGGTATGATTGTAAAACTGAAGGATTAGTAACATGGTGCATCTCATTACATTAGAAGACCTTTCAAGAATAATTACCAAGTGGAATAACTTTTGAACTCAACCTGATGACCTGCCATATGATTCACAATTCAAGGTTAATAATGACGGGCAATCTTTACATGACCCTTTTCACAGGTGAGAATCCTTCACCCCCCGCAGACTACAGTGGTACAGTAATACAGCGGAGGCAGCATTGGGGAGTACTTAGGAGAAACCTGCAGCTACTACAAACAACAGCAGTGAGGTAAGAAAGTTGCATATTTTAGTAACTGTGAAGTATTTGTTCCATTTAGTGAAAGATAAAGTAACATTGTACAACCTGATATGTTAACAACTAATGAACTTCATTTAAAGTTAGGTAAATTAAAATGCAATACTAACATCTCCATCTTTCAGTTTCTCCAAGACTATTTTCTCTACCTCTGCTTTATCCAACCATTCACTGCGAGCAATATCTCTGTTGAATAACAGATACATAGCTGTGACTCACAAATAACATAAATAGTGTAATGCATATATCCATATACTGCAAGATGTCACAATAACCCTAAACTGTATTTTTTTTACAAGATTCTCACATACATTTTTAGAATTGAAATATTAGCCTCTTTTGCTTCTTACTCGAAAAAGACGCAGAAATTTAATGGTATAAAATATTAGTTGAATTAGTTATATTTCTATAGGATAGATACCTGAAAAAGACTAAAAGGTTCTTATATTTTCAGTAATCATGTTTACAAGGTTTTTAGAATTTGAACTTTGTGATAATTTGGTTGTATCTCCTCAACATTTCACTGAAGGCTGCAATGTGTTGACTGGCCTGTAAATAGCCAAGGACAAATCACAATGCATTCTTGCATCCAGGAATTTTGCCAAGTACATGAAAAATATGCACCAGATCATCAATTTCAACATAGAACATAGTAGATCACACACCTTGGGAGACTCACCCTCACCGACCTCACCCGCACTGACCTCACCCGCACTGACCTCACTCACACGCACCTCACCCGCACGCACCTCACCCGCACGCACCTCACCCGCACGCACCTCACCCGCACTGACCTCACCCGCACTGACCTCACCCTCACGCACCTCACCCGCACGCACCTCACCCGCACGCACCTCACCCGCACTGCCCTCACCCGCACTGACCTCACCCGCACGCACCTCACCCGCACTGACCTCACCCGCACTGACCTCACCCGCACTGACCTCACATTTCTCCCCTCATATTTCTCACTTGCTTCCTTCAGACGTCTTTGGTAAATTTGCTCCTCAACACTTTAGTTTCTCATATAATCTCACACAACTTTTTCCCTATATTGGCAGATCTGCAAACCTATATGCAAAGTTGGGAACATTATATTGCTCCTTTTGAGGTATTAATTTTCATAAACAGTTTCTGAATGCAGACAGGCTTCACTAAGTTGGAGGGGGTGGGCTATGATATAACTCATCCACTGTATTGTGTATCTTACAGAGTTGGTGCTGTAGCCTAACAAAGGTGTAATAAAGTTTAAAGGGAAATAAGGCGTTTGTTTCACGGAAAAAAAACATAGTTTCAAAACCAATGTTAATGGACATAGAGTGATAGATTATTCAAAATAAGGAAGGACAGTAGCCTTTTCAAGAACTAAGTTTCTCACAGATAGAAATTGAGTTGTTTATTGCTCAACAATAATTTGTTCACCCAAACTTTTCAAAATTCAAATGATGCATCCTCCGTTACTCAACGCATGCATAATGTTTTGAGGAGATGGAGCTTTTGCAGATGTTTATCGATGAGACTGAATGGTTTGACAGTGATTAAAGCTACTTTCTTTGTATGCCATGTTGGTATATTCAAAACACCCTATTTCCCTTTAATATACCATTGTGAACATAGATAAGAGCTTGCAAATCTTTTGCTGTCACTAATTAATTCAGTGACATGCAACGAGAATCAAGCTGGATTCATTCATTTCAGCTTGCTCAGAGAAATTTAGCATGCTGAGTGAAGTCCTTGATGACAATCTGCTTTTCACATCTTTTACTGTTTTTGAGATATGGCTTTTCAAATTTTTTGGAAAATGCAAAACCAATGATATGAAGTATTGCAGTATGTCAGGCCATTACATATTGTTTCCTAGTATTTGTCATCTGACTTACACATTGTTAAGTGATATCAGTGGTTGACTTCCAAAATAAAAACTAGGAATCAACTGCACAGTCAAAGATGATCTGACCAAGGTAGACCGTTCTGCCATATGACTTGACTCTTCTCTTTTCTCCACACAGGGTAAAGAAGATAACTTTGCTATCATAAATGTGACTGACTATAGCACTAACATGTTCTTGGAATTATAGATGATGACTTAGATCATGACTCTACTAACAAATGGTTAAAAAGAGTGGAAATAGATAATTAAGTGGCATATTGGGAAGCTTCACAGGATGCAAACCTGAGACAGATGCTTGCCACTATACAACACACAAACAAGGTACCCCACGTTGTCTTTCACTTTTGGGTGAGCTATGGCCATCAAAAACTGTCCTTCACTATGACTTTGGTTGCAACCTCTAACTCTCAGTTCTGTTCACTTTGTCCACATGGACTTCAATGAATTAGAGGACTTAACTAATTGATGGTCAGGCCCTGAAGGTAGCCTTTAAGTATCTTGGGACAAAAAGGCTATATTTCCCAATGTTGATAATTTTCTGGGCCTGAGGGATGTTAGAAAAAAAGTGTAGAGTGTAGTCTGCAAACCAAGTATAGATTGTACATCTTAGAAAATTGTCAAAATCTGCACCACAATATTCCTACCTTTGACTGATATTATCTGCAAATTCATGGGACTGCTATGGCCCCCCTAAAAATTGTCTGTAACCATACTGATATTGCTAAGACTTACACTGATAATATAGCCACCACACGTGCCATACCGTACACCCATAACAACTGTAGGTATGCAAGGAACATATTCATAACTTCAACCCATGGCATAGAAGCTTTACAAACATTTTGTTTATTGATCCATTGGATTTGTTGCTTGATTGTCCAACTTTAAACTTTAATCCAAAAATATTGAAACTAATTTGACAGGAGAGATTCAAACAGATGTTTTCCCAGAATGGCACCCTCCATAACTACACACAGAGAGTACATGTTGTAAATAGAGCATCCCCTGTAACGTAAACTTATGGCTCGAATGCATTTGCTCAAAGCATGAAAGGTTAGAGAATCATGTAGTGGAATATGAACAGTACTTGCATGGAGAATCCACACCAATGCAATTCAGTTTGAAAGGTAGAAATAGTCTCATGCACAAAGTTAGTGAAAAAAAACAAGGTAAAAAAGCATCCTAAAGGAAGTACAGTATCCCCCTTTAGTGGACTACAACTCTGGATTACACCATTTGATGAATAGAATCCCTTTGCACTATAATTCAGTGCAGATGATGGGAATTTTTCAAGGCAAGATCCATTTTCTAAACTTCTGTAACTGTGAAACTTTAATAAAGTAACTCCATGTTTCCAATGACATGTTAACGTATCTTTCATTCTGCCTCACAATCACTAAATGTTCCGTGGTAAGCAGTATGCACAGGTTAGTTGGATTGCCATGGTACATGATGGCACCTTGTTTTGGTGACCTATTCATGGCCTTAATTGACAGGGAGATTACGGATAACAGCCTGCACATGTAAACTATTACTCTATTTACCGTTGGTCATCCTGTACTTTATCCTAGGTGCTAATTCTGTTCATTCACATTCAACATCTCCACTGAAGTGGTTTCCTTTCTGGATGTAATGGTATGACTAAACACTGTTGGTTTCAAAATTTTGTGTAGGAAATCCAATCCCACTGATAGGCCCTACCTACCTCAGTTACACTATTTCCACCCACCACATAACAAGTCTTCAATTGTTGGTCAGTCAGCTGTTGTGATATAATATGTTCTAATATTAATTTAGTATGTTCTGCAAATACGTTCTGACAGGGACGCCTACGACAAAGTTGTGAGAAGTTTCGTCCAATTGCTGTTGAAGAGTGGATACCCATAAAAATCAGTTAAATAAATCAAATGTGCATCATTCATCTTCGTGGGCTCATCAACACAAAAGGAATAATGATACACGCTTCATTACCTTGGTCATCAGTCTTGATCCACCTGTCAACCCTTTCCTACGTAAAGTGAGAAAGGATTAGAAGACCCTAGAAGTTACCTAACCAGTCCTAGACATTTTCCTGTCTTCCAGTGCTAGTCAAGGGACCTTTCAATTGATACCCACTCCTAGTTCACAACACCACAGCTTGTCCTTCCTTGGGCAACCAAACTTGCAGAAACTGGTATAGTCAAATACGCAATCATTTTGCACCAATGATTCGACTGAAATTGTTCTCAAGATCAAGCTTTTTCCAAAATGAAGTGTACTCCTTCAAATTATTGCTTTAAGTGTCCCAATGTTACTAATGTAGATTGCTGATCGCTTTAGAAAGCCGTTCAGCAATCACAAACCAGCCTTTTTATCTTTGTATTAGGTTTTTATTATTTTGATCTAATTTCGTTCTTCGTCTGGAGTTACTAAATTAGTCAATTGAATGCTTCACTTGGTTGCTCCAGCTGTGTGTTAAGTTCTTAGTTGTTTACCTCCTACAGAGGCATCTCTTTTACTTTTGTGACTCTAAAATGCTTTGTCATTTTGAGCTAATAATTAGAGGTTCTGTCTGGTTCTAAACAGTCCTTTAACAATAATCCAAATGACATTCATTAGGTTCTTGGAGAGGATGTTAATCTTCTTGGTATTACCTTAATACTGATATCTCAAGTATAATCCTACCTTCAATACTGATATCTCAAGTATAATCCCATAAAAAGTATGAAAAAGCTAGTGCAAAGCTTGAGAATATAACAATTTTCCACTTGAAAAGGAATATGCATGTTTTGGAGAGATTTACTCATCATCCTTATTTCAATTATTAACTTTCTTCACTCTCAAGTGACTTTCTCACTGGTATAGGTAGTCTACTTTATCGTTTTGTTTGGAGACAGAGACCCGATATTGAAGATGATTGATATAGCAGCTGCACTAAAAGTGTCATGTTTTGCCTGTTTACTTACTAGTGGTGGTCTGGGACATAGTTGCTATTACTTACAGAGATACCAAATTTACTTCAATGATTAAGTATGGGAATGAGGTTATCTGACAGGGAAGCTGTCATGTTAATTATCCTTCTCAAAGAGATGTGTTTACCTCTACCAAAGTTAAGTCTGAAGGATACCTTAGAGATAGATAGAGATACTTTTAAGTAAGCTATGTTTATCACAGTAGGTAATCAACTGGTAAATTACTCTCACTGGTCCAAAAGAGCAGCATACCTGGAAACATTGGCTGGTAGAGACCACTGATGCATTGATTTGTATTATCAGTTTGCTATTCGCCTTGATCATGTAACGATGCATTCTTGCAATATATTGGTGTAAGTTACTTTATTCACCATGTATATTCAACTCACTGCTAGCTATGCATACATATTGCAACTTTACGTACACTCTAGGAATGCTGTCCATGAATTCTCCTTTCTGTCTGCAGGAATCTTCTTTTGCAATAACTTTCTGGAGCCAATTTGCTGCCTCCTGTATAGACAAAAAAAACCCAACCAATAACAGAAACAGAAACAATAACAGAAATGAACACATTCAAATGCATAGTGGGGAGATACATCCAAGAGCTGCCCTACATAACAAATATCAAATCAGTGCAATTTTCCTTTCATAAGGTATCATGTGTACAAGGTTGTCTTGACTTGACCCCTGTTGACCTCAAATGAACTTGGACCTCCATAAAACTTTAAGGTTTATTTGTACTCTATAAGCTACCTATACACACTGAAGAGGGGACCTCTACAAGCTCCCTTGCTCAAAATATCAAGTTTACGATATTTTACAACTTGATCCCTGTTGAAACCAAATGATCTTCGGCCAACACCAAACACGACTTCTTGCACATACATATGGACTGTGAGATCTATACAAGTGTCCTTTCTTGAGACATTGTGTTTACAAGGTTTTCACTTTTGACCCCCAGTGATCGCACATGAACTTCGACCTTCACTAGCCAGAAAGCCAAAAGGCTTTGTGATTCCTTGCTACATGGTTATATTATAACAAACATGAATTATCCACATGACAAGTATAAGATCAACTGCAGTTATTTTTCTTGATACACCACAAGCCTTTAACCCAAAATGACCTTTATTTTGGTGACCTGAAATGACCGTGACATTTGACGTCCACCAAAAGCAATAGGGATCACCTACCCAGTATGGCCAACCCACACATCAAGTATGACATCAGTCAACATTACCCTTCTGGAGTTAATGTGTTAGCAAGGTTTGACCTCAGGTGACCTCAAACAACCTTTGACATCCACCACAAACAAAGAAGTCTTCTGCTTAGTATATACAATCTACACATCAAGTAAGACATCAGTCAAGGTTAGACTCCTGGAGATATTGTGTTTACACATTTTTACAGTTTGACCTCTGGTGACCTCAAATGACCCTTGACCTCAATCAAAACAATACAGATTTTCTGCTCATTATTACCAACCCACACACCAAGTATAACATCAGCCATGGTTACTGTTCTGGAGATACTGTATTTTCAAGTTTTTACAGTTTGACCTCTGGTGACCTCAAATGACCTTTGCCCCTCACCAAAGATGATAGGGATCATCTAATTAGTATGACCAAGCAACACACTAAGTATAACATCAGTCACAGTTACCCTCTTGGAGATAATGTGTTTACAAGGTTTTCACAGTTTGACATTTGGTGACCTCACATGACCTTTGCCTTCCACCAAAATCAAAAGGAGTATTCTACTGACTATATACAATCCACACACTAAGTATGACATCAGTCACAGTTAAGGCGCCTTCACACTACAATGATATCGGATCGGATTACAATCCGATTTTTTTTATTTTTAGTAAATATCTTCTCCATCTCTGATCGGAAAGAACCAAAAATTTGCCAACTTGTGTAAATAAATGATTTGTACCAGAGGACTACGAAAATGAACTGTTATCTAATTATTTCCTGACGTCACACCGACAGAAGGCTTTTATCGGCACACTCGTGGTCCGATAAAAGCTGTCTGTAGGTGTGACGTCATGAAATAATTAGTATAAATTTAATTTTCTTAGTCATACGATACAAATCATTTATTTACACAAGTTGGCAAATTTTTGGTTCTTTCCGATCAGAGATGGAGAAGATATTTACCAAAAACGAAAAAAATCGGATCGTGATCCGATATCGTTGTAGTGTGAACGCGCCTTTACCCTTCTGGAGATACTGTGTTTGAAAGGTTTTCACAATTTGACCTCTGATGACCTCAAATGACCTTTGACCTCAACCAAAAACAAAAGGAATCATCTACGTGATATGAACAACTCACACACTAACTATGACATCAGTCACAGTTACTCTTCTGGAGATATTGTGTTTACAAGGTTTTTACATTTTGACCTCTTGTGACCTCAAATGACCTTTGATCTCCACAAAAACAATATGGATCATCTACTCAATATGACCAACCCACACACTAAGTATGACATCAGTCACAGTTACTCTTCTGGAGATATTGTGCTTACAAGGTTTTTACAGTTTGACCTCTGGTGACCTCAAATGACCTTTGACCTCCACCAAAAAGGATAGAGATCATCTACTTACTATGACCAACCTACGCACTAAGTATGGCATCAGTCACATTTACCCTTCTGGAGATAATGTGTTTACAAGGTTTTCAGATTTTGACCTCTGGTGACCTCAAATGACCTTTGATCTCGACCAAAAACAATAGGCATCATCTACTCAATATGACCAACCCACACACTAAGTATGACATCAGTCACAGTTACTGTTCTTGAGATATAATGTTTACAAGGTTTTCACATTTTGCCTTCTGGTGACCTCAAATGACCTTTGACCTCCACCAAAAACAATAGTGATCTTCTACTTACTATGACCAACCCACACAGCAAGTATGAGATCAGTCATGGTTACCCCTCTTGAGATATAATGTTTACAAAAGCATCACACACACGCACACACACAAACGACATCAGGATTGCATACTGTAGATTCCTTTTGCCTGTGGCAAGGAATAAAAAACAATAGACTTACTGTAGTATACGATACCCCCACATGTTAAACATAAGATCTGTACCAGTTTCCCTTCTTGAGATATTGTGAATACAAAGTTATCACTATTTTTACCCCTGCTAATGCCAAATGAACTTTGTAATTCCACAAAAAAACAAAAGCCTCTTTGTACTCAACATGATACACCCACAAATGAAATCCAAGATCTGTACATGCTTGCCAACTTGAGAAATTTTGTTTACAAGGCTTTTACTATTTGACCCCTGTTGACCCCATATGACCTTTGACCTCCATCAAAAATATTAGTCTTCTTGTGCTCTATGAGGTACCCCCACTAACCATATATGACATGTGCAAATTTCTCTTCTTGAGATATTGTGTTTTCAAGGTTCTCACTATCTGACTCCTACTGGTCCCCAAACGACGTTTGACCACCACCAAAACAATACAAAAAGGTACACTCACAAACTAAATATGAGATTTGTACAAGTTTTTCCATCTTAAGATGTCATGTTTACAAAGTCTCTACTGTTTGACCCCTGCTGACCCGAATGATGTTTGACCTCCACCAAAAACAATAGGTTTTTGCACTAAATAAAGTACACCCACATACCACATGAGATCTGTACAAGCTTCCATTCTTAAGATAGTGTTTACAAGGTTTTACCTACTTGATCCCCTTTTAACCCCAAATTACTGTACCTTTGAAACTCCAACAAAAAAGGGCTTCTTGCACTCAATTTTATAAATCCACACACTAAATATGAGACCTGTACACAGTTTCCTTCTTAAGATTACGTGTTTTACAAGCTTTTCACTATTTGACCCCTGCTGACACCAAATGACCTTTGGCCTTCACCAAAAACAATAGGCTTCTTTATAAGGTACCCACCTACCAAATATGAGATCTGTACAAGCTTCCCTCCTTGAGGTATGGTCTTTACAAGTTAGGTGTCACATACATACATGCATACATACTGTACACCCACACATGCATGCACATACACCAAATCACCATCACAAGGATTCCCTGCCTGCCTTTGGCAAGGAATCCAAAATGGAGCAGAAAAATGATATTTTCCATTTTCAACCAATTTCTGTGAACTTTTCTGCTTTTGGTCAAAACTAAAATGACAAGGTCACATGATTTCTTCAAACGTCAAATGCGATGTCACTAGAAGGAGTCATGCAGAGCTTGCAGTGAAATTCTTTGTCTGACCTTGGGCAAATTCTTTATGACATGAAAAAATTTAGCAGAGGCTTAGTGTGCACAGCGGCATATGCTGGAGGCATTTCCACCAAAGCAAAACCTCCAAGTAAATAAAAAAAAGTTAAACTGATTCTAACTTCCCAATTCTGAGAGTGTGGACACATTGATTGCAGGGCATTCATAGACACAATTAATGTATGATTTCTGGCCCAGAAGTACGGGCAGTGAGGAATCAATTAATCAACATTCTGTCATCAAAAGTAATATTGTTCATCATGCAGAAAACAGCGATTAGTTTCAGGAATGTTCATAAGCTTAATGTTTTGCTAAGAATGATACACTGTGCTGTGTCCAAACTTCCAGTGACATGCAACGAAATTCTGAATCCCATCAACCTAGACTTATACTGGGCCTAACAATTATTACAATATTAAGCAGCAGTCAAACTGGAGGAATTTAGTTTGTTTTGTGTACAGATACACTGATTCCATGACATAGCTTTATAGCCTATAGGCCTATATCTATTATGATTGAATAGGCCTAGGCATAAGCACCAAGTAAATGAACAGGCCTTGCTCACAATCTGGTCCATGTAATTTAGTAGTGGTGACTGTGAAACATTGCTGCTGAACTAGTAGACTACTATAGGCTAGATGTAGACATTTAAATGGGGACTTGAGGTAACTAAGAGTGAGATGGAAATTGGCCTAAGCTACAGTCTAAACTGGAGGTCCTGAATTATTACTTCAATCCTAGGTATTGTGCTAAATGAAATCATGAGATATGTGTGGTAGTTTATATGCTGTATGTGTTGACTTAAATTCTCTGGCCCGAAGCCCCACAAGCTGACCTCATCGTGGTGTCAGGGTGGCAAGAAATGATAATCAGTTGAAAAATTTCAAACTTCAGGTTTAAACAAACCTAATTGTGTCAGTTGTCTTTGAGCAGTATTTACAAATGCTGTATTTAAGCCATGTGACTTCCACTGACAAGCCTTTAACTCCTCATGTTTAGTAGGCTAACAAGCTTGCTAGGCATAACAATTTTTTTTTTTAGTTACCATGAGATGTAATACAAGTCTCTGTGAATAAAACAGAGTACGAGAGTGTGTCCTTAGTGATTCCATTCACTTTTTCAATATTGGGTTTTCTATTATTGGTGTTTTTCACTGACTTATTTTAAACTCACATAGGCCTACGGTTAATGTCCATGTGACAATTTATACCATTCAGCCAGTTTCATAAAACTTTAGAGACTTTAGAGACTCCTTTAGTATTCAGCATGGGGTACCCTTCCGTATTGGTAAGCCAGTCACAAATAGCACATGCTGAATGTAATGATGATCCTCCATGCCCATCAGTGCACAAAACCATCAAGTGTCATCCCAACACACTGTTGGTACAACATGAGTCACTGACTACAGTAGGTTGCTACAGTACCACTCTGGGCCCACGTTTTAGAAACAAACATTCCCCCCCAAAAAAAAGCAAAAACAAAAAACAAATCGGAATTTAGTAAACTCTGTGGTCATTTAACCTGTCTTTGGTGGCAGATAACCTTACTTATGGCACAGGAACAATTCTCCTCTCTTCCTGTATAGCAATCTTGAATACACTTACAGTGGTAAGTCACTTAGTAAAGTACTATGTTAATTGTAGTCTAAGACCTAAGTTAGGCTAAAGTGACCAGCAAAGCCTAGGCCTTAGTTAGACTTGCTCTTCGTGTGGAGTAGGCCTAGGCTAGGCAAAACTTGCTGTTAGGAGAGGAGAGTGAAGTCTAGAGATCAATGCTCTTTGTCAGTATAAGATAGGAAATAATCTTAGCATATTTTAAAATACACTATCATCTTTACTTTGAGACATGATTCACATGAATTGCATAAACACCAAAGGGAATAGAAATCAGCCGTTTACAACGTGTACGGCAGCTACAGATCCACTATAGTAGGCCTGTGTTCAAATTTTGAACGGTCCATTGAACTAAAAACTCTACCGACAAAGCAGTAGCACAGCAAAATTATCCTAGCTATCCATACAATGAAACAATAGGGAAATGACAAATAATCAAAAATTTTCAGACGTAATAATGTAAACAAAGGTAGCCAAGCTATTTCTCTCTGAGAAGATAAAACACTTCCTCGTAGTTGTACAAAGACAAATGAGACCTAGCACTGTTGTCTCAGTTGCCTCTAATGTAGTTACAGAGACGTGTGCAAATTTGTACATTCATCTACTCCAGGGGTCGGCAACCTTTTGGAGGCACAGGCCAACTTGCTATTTGGTGAATTAGCAGAAGTGAATTAGAGAGTAGCAAATAGCATTGCTACGAAGTCAATAAGGCTTTAGGGGCAAGTTAAGCTATACGCCCTCTAGAGGCGAGGTGTGTGCAGGAATTTGATACTTGAAGTAAGTATTACAGACAAGCATGTCTACATGTTCTCGCCAGTATTGCTCGATGTGCTTTTTGTGTACGATTTTGAATCTCTCCCAAGGCCAGATTATTGACACCGGCAAGCCTGTCTTGGCCTGTGGGCGGCAGGTTGCCGACCCCTGATTTATTCTTTTGCAAATAATTCCCATCGCTTCTTAGCTAAAGCATTTGCAGGATTATCTCTATTATTTAATTCACTGAGGATTTAACCTTCATCATGTCTTTTTTTTTGATGAGCATTACCCACCATCTATCTATCAGTTTATGTTGAATGTGAGAATCTCGTACACCTGCAGGTACGCTGCTGTGCCTGACTGTGTTCAGTGACATCATATGCTTGACCCAAGTCACGTTTCAGTTTTCACGCAGTCAGTCAAATTACATTTTTTGCTGTAAAGTTGTATTTTCAAACATACTTTCTCAGGGATGCCAAAGACTATTTTGAAAATTTGAAGTGTGTATTAGACAAAACAAACAGGAATTTGAGTTCACTCCTAGTTAGATAAAAATGCCTTTTTTATCTGAATAAAACCTTTAAAGGGACTTGACCTTGTACCCTCTAAAGGCTTCACTTGACCTTTGATCTCAAATCCCTGCACAACTTTTAAGGGTTGTGTGACATGAAAATGACATTTTTGAGCACTGGGGATATTAACCATTGAAGATGTTGAAAACAGCCACAAATTGCATCAAAATCGATCATGTACTGACAATTTTACATTCAAATTCTGGTCTCATAACTGCATCACTAGTAAACATTGGCTTAGTATGCAAATTTGTGATGTCAAGAGATGAACTCCTATAACATGTTGTATATTAACTAATTCGACCTTTCAAGGATAATTGAGAATTTTATACACCCTAAGGATTTTATTTTGAAAGCCTATATTTTCGTCTTTGTATATCGATATCACTTACCAATCTGAAACCAGTCATAAACACACAATAGACAAAGGGTTAAAAAAAGAAATACTAAAACTATGCAACACTCCATCTGTTTTGCATTTTCATCTAACTTTGAAAGGGCATAGCTCTTTCATCCAAGAGACTTTTATCCTCAAAAACGGTACTAAACAGGAGGAAATTTTCAATGGATTGTTATTGAGGGTTTCACATCTGAATGAAGCCAGCTCTTCTGTACATGCATGTCACATGACTTTAACATCATGCAAGGTTGTTTATAGTAGGAGATACATTTAAAGTTCACATATTGGCTTATAGTGACTCCTAAATGGCCTTGACTTCATGCTGCCGCAATGTTGAATTACATCCAAGAATTACTTTGCCTAAAATTCAGCAAAATTTATCCCAAAATGAGCATCTGAGAGCTCTAAACAATTGTGAACACATAATGCATAGACGGATACATGGACTGACAGATAGACACACAGACAGATGGATAGACAGATAGAGAGACACACAGACAAATTAACAGACAGACAGACAGATAGAGTTGAAAAAAGATAGAGTTACAGTGGTGGATCAAAGTACTGTAGCTCAAACCCCTGTAAGTTGGTTTAAGCTAAAACTAGTAACTACCTTGATGTGAACTACTGTACTCACATGCATAATATTATAATAGTTTGGTTTTCCTGTGTAGAATAGAAAATTAAATGGTCTGCCATCATTATCGAACTGGGCTGCTTTCTGAGGAGGATAAAAGTCTTTTGGATGACTGAGCATCGGCCTGGCAGCTGGATCAAAGAGACCAGACGGGAATAGATACTTGATTGATCTCTATGAGAAGGAAAACAAAGAAAAAAAAACAGAATCCCAATGATGTTTAAGCAGGGCATGTATACACAATCATGTGTCTTCACCTTGTGACAATTATACATAATTGCTGCTAATAGTGAACTTAACTCAAAATGCACTTGTTTCACCTGCTCTAAAGTAAGGTAAGGTAATATAAGGTAAGTTAAGATAAGGTTAGGTACAGTAAGGTAAGGTTAACTTTATTTAATCCAAAAAAGGAAATTTTATGCTTGCAGATAAAATTAGCAAGAGAAGAAATATGACAAGAAGAACAGATTAAACATAGTAAAACATAAGACATTAAACACCACTCTAATAAACAAATGCATATGGCAAGAAGAATGATCATTGATCAAACTAGAGCACCAAGCATGCCGAGGCTCACACCTGAATACCATGAAGGTACCGCACCATTTACATATCATTATGCCAAATCATGGAAAACCACCATTATTTCACCAATATTGTAAAAGAGAATCTGTAGGACTGCACAATTTCATAAACTAGAGCATCAACAGTGCAGAAGTGTGAACATGATTGGTAAATTTGTGAAAATTTTGATGGGCAGTACCAAATAACAGTGCCTATAATTAGCATCAGTATTCACATTAATAATTATGAAACTAATTTTTTCTACTGTACATACCTGGTTTGCAATGGGTGTGGGTATATGAATTAGTATTAATGTGAAAAAGTGTTCATGGTCACAACATTTCCAAAACGAATTTAAATCATTAACTACTCACTCATTAGTGGTCATTTGTATGTGACACAAAAGGGGAACCTTCTTAATTAAACCAATGATCTGTCACTACAAGCTATATGTTAAGGTAACTTGACAAAAAATCGACAGGTTTCTAATAACGACCTGAATTTCATGAAATGACTCAAAGTGTCCCTTCAATGTCTATTCTGGTCAATATACCTAAAGGCGATATAGAATTTCAGTTAGATACCAATGACACTGCCCCATTACTCAATTATCATTAATGCAAGAAAGGTATATATGAGATACAGTATGACAGTCTAAAGGGGCACCTTAAAAGTAGATCCAGCGGAGCATTTTGCAGAATTTCATAAAATGGACCATAGGGCCCACATGGAAAAAAAGACTTTAAATCCATGAACATACAGCTACATGGTGTGAGCTCAAATGAATTACAAAAACAAACAGATTGGCCCAAAAAGATGAGTGGTAGCGACTGGTATGTGCCTTTGGTGCGTGGGATCATAGAGCTATTGATGATGTCACGTAGCTAGTGACAAGGTATCATTTAACACTCAACTAACTTTCCCTCAAACCCAATCTTTAAAAACTTCACCCAGTCGGCAAACAATTCCCCATAACCTGACTGGTCCACTTGATGAAATCTCTCACATGTGAATATGTACAATATTAAAGACATAGAATGCAAAAGAAATGACAAAGTAATTAATACTACTGTAGTTAAAATTGGGAGGGACAAAAACGTGGTAATGGTGAAAGTCTCTTTCTTGATCGGTGACCGACATTCATTACATTTCAACCCACAACAGAAAGTCTCAGTGAACTTTCATAGCACACTAGTCTGACAAATTGCATTATCTGCTAAGGAAAGTGCAAGCTACTGAAGGATAAAATTAACAATTAACTTGAAAAAAAATATTCAAGTACAAAATTCTAAAAGGATATACAATTTGCACAACACATGAAAGTGCACAAATTCAAGTGTATTACATACATCAATATCTACTTGGGAAAAGTTTTCTGGGTCCTCCCCCATCATGTTGGCAAGATGGCGCCGACTTCTCTCAAAAGCAACTTCCTCACTCCTCAAAAGGTCATCTAGACAAAGAGAAACACTCAATTAAGTACCAATATGCTAAAGTAGTATTCCACCCAATGTAATCTTATGAAGTGGTGCTACTAGGATGTTTATGATAACCCTGACAGTAATGGTATGAGCTGGCAGAAGAATTATACATGGTCTTTCATGGTTTGTGTACAACAGTGTCCATCTTCATAACAAGTAAATAACAGCAACTATTTCCATGAATTAAAACCACTTAAAGGAATTCTCTACCAACAAAAAGCTTCAAATAATATATGAGACATTTTAATGTTCAATCAATTTAACATAATGATTTTGTCAGAGGAAGCTTTTTAAGATCTTAATTCTGAAACAACACATTGAGAGTTGGGCTTCAGCATCAGTCTGAAAATGTGTGACATCAAAACCGACAAATACTGTTTGTGTTTTCCATTTTTTGCACTGTGTTACTACAAAGGTCTTGCAGTGCAAAACTCTTGGGTTCAGTGATTGTGATAACCTCATGAAAGATACTTTTCATGCATGAAACCAGGGGAGCTAATATTGACATGGCAGCTCATTGACATGGACAGAAAATTTAATTCACTACAACTGTGTCTGTCTTTGAATGTAACTGTGTAACTGTGTCTGTCATTGAATATAATGGTACATATGTCTGTCATTGAATATACTGTAATTGTGTCTGTCATTGAATATAACTTTGTAACTGTGTCTGTCACTGATTCTAACTTTGTAACTGTGTCTGTCACTGATTCTAACTGTGTAACTGTGTCTGTCACTGATTCTAACTGTGTAACTGTGTCTGTCACTGATTCTAACTGTGTAACTGTGTCTGTCACTGATTCTAACTGTGTAACTGTGTCTGTCACTGATTCTAACTGTGTAACTGTATCATTGAATGTAGCTGTGTCTGTCATTGAATATAATTGTGTCTGTCATCAAATATAACTGCCTGTCACTGAATAGAACTGTAACTGTGACTGTCATTGAATTTATCTGTGTAAACTATGTCTGTCATTGAATATAACTGTGTAACTGTGTCGGTCATTAAATATAACTGCGTCTGTCACTGAAAATAACCAAATATGAGGTCCGTCAACATTACCCTTCTTGAGATATCGTGTTTACAAGGTTTTCAGTTTGACCTCTGGAGACCTCAGATGACCTACATCAAAAACAATAGGGGTCACCTACTCAGTATGATCAACCCACACCAGGTGTGAGGTCAGTCATGGTCATCCTTCTTGAGATACTGTGGCATGTTTGCAAGCAAAGCATCACATACACACCTTCACACACAAACACGCATCACAATCGCACAGATTCCTTCGGCCTTCAGCAAGGAAATAAAAAAGTTACACATTTTAGGGACTTCCCCAAATGTCAAGAATACCTGACATCTATGCTATGTGATGCAATGCGAATGTCAGAAATTCTCAACATCTGCATGAGAGTTGATTTTCTTGTGCATTGTTTTGTAATTACAAAGTTTGTTGTACTATATACTTTATGTAATAGACATGCTTCAAAACTACAAACGAATGCAAATTTGCTAAAATTGGGCATTGCACTGAGGCTAAACAGTAGCACTAAGTGTTAACAAGTCCCCAAAATGTCTATCCATTCTCAAGATACAGTAGGCAGAAGTACTTCAATACAGTATAAGCATCAGCATTTTTATAACCTGGGTTCCTAAGCCCAGGATTTTCAGGACCCTCAACTTTTCACTTCAAGTTTCTGTGACATGCATCTAGAAAAGAGCTGGTTTTGTAAGAGTTGTAAAACCCTGAATGAAAATCCTCTGGAATTTTGTTTCTAATGCCACTTTTAAGATATGGATTTTCAGTTTGAAAAGCAAATATGACAATGTGGAGTACAATGTTGATATGTCTTTTGTTAGGCAAATATACACTATATTAGCTCTTAACTAATTGATGTCACACTGGTGAGTGATAATTGTATTTGCAGAGAAGAAAATACATGCTTCCAAAACAAACCCCTCCAGACATACAAAATTCTCAATTGTTCTTGAAATAAAGGTAAGTACACAAAGGATAACATAATAAAACCATCAGTAGTTCCTCTCTTGACATCACAAATTTGCAAAATTTGTTTATCCATGATGCAGGTATAAGACTGGAATTTGCCTCTACAATCAGTATTTGATGGATTTTGATGTAATTTGTGGCTATTCTCAACTTTTTTAATGATTCATGGTGTCACCATCCCAAAATGTCATTTTCATGTCACACAATTTCCTTCATGGACTACAATCTCTATCATCCCATTATCCACAGAATCAAACTTTACAGGTGTGGGAGAGTGCAGCTTAAATCTGGAATACTTTACATGTCACTAAGTTACAATATCAGCTTCACAATACTTTCAACAATCTGGTCTGCTACGTAAGATGTTACACCAGACGTTACTGTTATTGAAATTGATGTTGAATTTAATATGCAGCACAATTATCTTACCATATGCAGATCTTCTTTTTTGAGCAGCAGCAATGAGAGATGATAAACTATTTGTTGCTTTTTCATCTTCTTGTTGTGGCTGTTGTGATTCTTCCAGGTGAGATGTTAACTACAAGATTTCAATCAAGACAAATATAAAATAATACTTAAACACCAACATTTTAAATAGTTAAGAAACTCCATAAGAAAACTTAATCAGAATAAACAGAATTGACAGAAAGATAGACTGATAGAAACTCAATCAGACTACATAGCTGAACTGATAATTGAGTCTAATACATACTGTGCCTCCCTTGTAGTATAAATTGGATGGAACATATTTCGATTTTTACTGCAGTAGTCTGTAATTTAGCAGACAGTATGAGTTTGGGGTCAATTTAGTTTGGGATCAAGTTATATTGTCTCCTGATCTCTTTGCTTCTTATTCAATCCATCCATTCTACCAGATTGTTCCAATTAAGACATTTCATCTGTAAAGTACATGTGATATAAAAACCACTTTGATCACTTGCAATTAGCCACAATATTTATTGAAACCCATCAAACATTGTTTCAAACAAATTCCTGTTTTAGGGTAGAGCAGAGTTTGTAGAAAAATATTTCAGAAAAAGTCCCATATCCTCCAACTAGATTTAACTTGAGGTAAAATGGGTATCCATAGGGGTGAGTAATAGCCATCTGAATCATTTTTTTTCCTACGAAAAACCAGAAGGTGAAGCATTCACACTCATGAATGAGGAGAGACCTTGCAGTTTTAAACTGACCTGTGGCAACACACAAGTAATGCACTGCAGTGTACCACTTATGACTAGCGTAGTACTAGTAGTCTGAAGTCATAAAAGTAGCACCAATATCTCAATACCTTACTAATGCAAAGTGTAAGGCTATATTCACAACTTAGTCAACAACTACTGTACTGTGACTATGAGACTGTACTCTAGACTTGACCAGAATTAGCCTGGCCTAAAAGTTACAACTTACATACAATTAGCCTACCATAGTTCCAGTGAAGTTCCACTCTACCATGATACGGCTCATAGGAAAGTTTGAAAACAATTACCGTGCACTAATTACATTATCTCCTGGACTAGAAAAAAAGTAATAATTTTGAAAAAAAAACAACACTGTATAACACAAACATTTGTCCGGTTGGAACCCTGCCTGAACTGACATTGAACACATTAAGGATCAGATAGTGTCTTGGGTCTTTCAAGCTGTATGCAAATGCACACAAGCATGTTAATGTGACAAATATGCATAGTTATACAGAACAGCTTAGCGTGTTACCATGCTGTCTTTCTTTCTATTGGGATATAAAACAAACAAGTTTGTACCATGCAATATTACCCATTACTGAGTCGAAATATTGACAACCAAGTTTCAAGATTTCGTCTATCAGACCAAAATAGAAGCCAAAGTTCACAACAAGGTATTTTAAACATTTCAGAATATACCAGCAGTGAAGGGTTGAGATTTTCATGCAGATCAGCCGTTTACAAAACATTGGAAAGTGTGATATTCATATTTTACAGTCCTTTTCTTCAGCAAACCCTCAAAAACATTTCTTTTTACAACATAAGAGTCTATAAACTGTTTCAACAGCCATAAAATTATTCTTGTGTTAATTTAAAAGTCCTTTTTAAGCAATTATGTTTCAGACAAAATCAATTTAGAGTCATACAATGCAAACACTGTCAAGAGGCTGAAACACAGCTGCTATACTTTGTTATTCAATCGTAAAAGGAACCTGAGTAATTTAGGGTTCCTTCATAGAGAGGGTTGCGACATGCTCTGTTCAAACAATTTCCAGTCACATGACACATGGAGCCATTTTGCCTCCAACTAACAAATAGCTGCTTCGTCGCATAACTAGTACCGTAATGTTGTGATAGTTACAAGCGACTATGGTGATTAGCATTCCGGCCTTATTATCGAACCAAAATTCATTTCAAACAGATGTCAAAATGGTACTTTGGTGTGCATTGGCTGAGGCACATGTCACAACAAAATTGTACAAATGTTAAGAATGTCCAGAAATAAGAGTATGACCTGTGTGGTAAAATTCTACAAAACTCTTGGACACCAAGACTGTCATCTGGTTACTTAGGCCTACAGTACAGTAGCTATACCTTGTATTCACAAGGTGAGATTAACATTGTTATCTAGGCATTAACTATATGCAGACTTACGTTAATTCCTTTAATGATAATAAAGTTTGGTACACTGTAGTGTTGGAGCTTCAGTAACTTAGGCCTCGCCCAGTATGTAGCAGCTACCTACTTTATCTACATGAGTATTGACAGGGAATCATGAAGTGACAATCATGCAGAATCTACCCAAACCAGTTTTTTAATTTTTTTTTATGAAAAAATAAACTAGAGGACCACTGGTACAGAAGCTCATACCTCAACATCCTGAAGGTACCATCATTATGTCAAATCATAGGTACCACTGAGTATCAATACACCAAATCATCAACACTGTACAAGAAAATCTGTAGGACTGCACAATTTTCAAATTTCCATAAACTAGATCCCAACAGTGCAAAAGTTTGATCTTTGTCAATAAAGCTATGAAAATTTTGATGGGTACTACCAAATAACAATGCTTATAATTAGCATCACTATTCACATCCAATAATTATGCAAACTGTCAATTTTCACTAATTTTTCTGTATGGTTTGTACTGGCTGTGGGTATATGAATTGGTACTAATGTGGAAAAGTGAATGGTCACAAGTGTTCTGAAACCAATTTAAATCATTATCTACTCACTAATTAGTGGCAATTTACATGTGACTTATAATGGGGTCCTCTTGGTTGAACATTTATCAGTCACTAAAAACCTTGACACAAAAACACATAAGTCATACATTTGTGAAAACTAACTTAAGTTCATGAAACAACTCAAAGTGCCCCTTTAAGTCCAAATACTGGTCAACATACCTGAGAGCAACACTGAGTTTCGGTTAGCACAGCAACTGACTGTCCAATTACTCAATTATCATTCATGCACGATAGGGATATTTGAGATGTGTATGACAGTTTAAAGGGGCACTTAAACAGTAGAAAAAGAAGCAATTTGCAGAATTCCATAAAATGGGCCATTTGGGCCCACATGGGGGTCTTGGACTACCAATTCCTGGACACCCTGAAGGGACCAGTAACTGAGCATCATTGTGACAAACCATCAACATTGTACAATATAATCTGTAGGAGAAACATTTTGTAGAATTTCATAAAATGGACCATACATAGGCTCCACATGGGGCCTTAGACTGAAACTTTTTTTGTACACCCCAGATGAAGCACCACCAGGTTAAATATAAATCCATGGATGCATGTAAGAGAAGCAACATTTCAAACAGAATTTCACATAATGAGCCATTGGGCCCACATGGGACCTTGGACCAAAAATTCCTGAACACTGCGAAGGGACCACTAACAGAGTATTATTATGACAAACCATCAACACTGTACAAGATTATCTGTAGGAGAATAAGCATTTTGTAGAATTTCATAAAATGGGCCACAGGGTCCACATGGGACCTGAGACCAAAAATTTCTGAATATCCCAAATAGCCCACCACCTAGAGAACATTATGTCCCAAGTTTCAAACAAATCCATGAAAGCATGTGGGAGGAGAAGCATTTGAACAAGTGTGGACAGATAGATTGAGAGATAGATAGACAGATAGACAGACAGACGCTGCGTGATAACAAACGCTCACACCAGCATGCTGGTATGAGTTAAAATGTCCCTGTTTGTTACAATTCATAGCATAATTAGTGCTGGAAATCTTCTTTTCCACCGGGTGTGCCTACCTGCCTATTGCTGTGATCAGCGTTGCCAGTTTGGCATTTTAAATGCCAAAATAGGCAAATTTGGTTTATCTTTTACCTTTGTGGGCGGGTAAAAATTAAAAGTGCATGCATTTTTCGCTTTTGGGGGCATAGTTGAAATGAGAATAAAACACCGGCATCATCGCAAAATTTCAAGAATTTTTTTCCCCCCCTGACTAAGTAGTCACCCGAGTGTGACGGTCACTGATTTACTCTCCACTTGTAGCAACATAGACTGAGTAAGTATGTAATGATGTATATCATATTGCAGTGTGTTGAAAACGTCAACAAGGGTTAGACTGTACAAAATACAGGGTCAAGTTTCCTCAAGTAGGAGCTACTTTTGCTTGGCGTTTTTTTTTTTTTCATTTCAGGTGATTTGGCCGAAAATTTGGCAGGTCCCACAAACAAACTGGTAACCTTGATTATAGTTATTATAAGCCCATCGATTGAGTAATGAATGAAACTGGATTACATTGGATCGCTGTAGCAGCAGGATAACCTTGAAAAGTTATGCCAAAGACTTGGGAAGCAGTTAAAACACAAAATTCCTCACAACTCGAAAACGGAAGGAGATACAGACTTTTTCCTTTTGTCAAGGAAATTTCAAAAAGTATCTTGAGTATGATCTTCATATCTGCACAATTTCTGTGTTAATTGGAGTTAATCCAACAGGCCCACGTAGTATGTTTGAGCATCTATAGCCTACATGCGATAGTAAATATCATTATATGTATCGCCGATGGCAACCCCTAGTCACGACCCATCTCAAGGTCATAAAATATGTCTTGAATAAGAAGAAGGGCGGCTGCAGAAAAGCTGCTTGTCTTTGTTGTTGTTGCTCTTTCTTTTTGTTGCTTCATCATCGCTTTTAATTGATACAGACTAAGTTATAACCAGCAAAATAAGGATGGTGTTTGCGGCGACATACTAACTTGAGTGAAGGTTATCACACCAATGTCCAGAAGAGACAAGTAGAGAAAAAAACACAAGGCGAAAGCAATACCGAGTGGGGAGCGAACCTGTGACACTGACATCACAAATCCGCTGGAGTAACTGCATGAGCCACTTCATACCTAGATGATTACATGGGGCTAAAGAAATATACAAAGATAGGCACCCAGAAGGTACACAAAAAAAAAAGTAAAAAAAGTCACCGCTGGAATTATGCCTAAACGTAACTTTTTCTCTTTCCACTTGTACATAGCTGAGTTGTTCTTCTTCAGTTAACTTTTGTTTAGTATGACATGTGGATGCTTCACTCGTCGTTTACAGTAGTTAAGTGTTAACAAAATAGGCAATATGTGTAGGCCTAGCCTGCATGGCTTGCATGATTTTACCAACGTTAAGGAAGATACCTGCTTTATTTACATAAGACGGGAACCACCACTGTGTACAAGGTTAACAACAATCGTTACGGTGATGAATACATTTACTTTCAGAAGCATTGAGGTTTGCTTTTGTGAGATATTGAAATGAACAGTTTTAAAATGGATTTCGAATTTGTTTTTGGTCCATTTTGATGCTGATATGTAAGTATTAACGCTACATTCGAAAAAAACAAATATTTGTTAATTTGTTGGAGGCGGTACCTGTACCACCACTACCAAGAATTTCCCCCTGTTCTGCGAAGTACTCAAAAGTATCAGTACTCGCGTAATCAGATTTTGCCTCCGGTAATGCGAATACTGGTACTGTGAATACCGGTCCTGACTTGGATACCGGGATACTGCCAAACCTGCGTGTCCTCTCTCATCAAAAAAGTGTCTCCAACCCCCCTACCCAATTAATGTGCATGTACATTAGTACAAACTACTAGCTTGGAAACATCAAGAGTGCTTGCTTGGAGAGTTTTGTCACTTTTTCAAACAGCATGTGAAATCCTTAAAATAATGAGTAATTAGTATTTCTTACAATATCCAGAATTTTCAAGTAATGCTTAAACTACTGGCAATTCTTGACAATTTGCCTTGTTTTGTGCTATGAACTTCAACATAATGAACTGTTTTATTTCAAGTCCATGTCTAACTATTTGTGGAATCACCCAGCTGAATCTAAGTTTCAACTATATGTTCTAGGCCTACCTGTCAGCCTGTACTGTACAGTAGCCTAGAGTGTACTGTAGGTCTAACCATCTAGGTTGGCATGCCGAGCTTCCTTTACATGAGATTTTGGTCCGAATTTAGAATCTATGACTGGAAGTGACGTCAACAAGGGTATCAGACAACTAAAACATTTATTATAGGGTCTATGTGTACTTTTTATCTTTGATTTTTTACATTGCTTGATTTTCTTTTTCCTTAATCTCACAAAGTTATAGACAATCTGTAGAACGAGCCGTGAAAACCTGTAAAAAAAAACAAGAGAAGTTAAACCTGCAAAGGAAAGAGGATAGAAGAGGATTCAAACCAACACTATTAGGATAACAGTCGCATCAAAACCCCTAAGCACAACCCACTACTGTACACTATGAGAGCAAATTTGGTTGTTGGGTATTTGAAGAATACATTCAACGAATATATACACCAACCCCTAAACCAATATACGTATGCTAACCCTATACGCTATTACCAGCAGTACTACGAGTGCTAATTCAAGTACATCATTGCCTATTTTGTGCATGTGGTCATAGATTCTACATGAGTCCGTACCATATGAACGTACTTGCTAGCTTCGATTCGGTCCACCGCCATCCTTGAATAGCAAATGATAATGGATTGTCTAGCTATTATTGGTAAACAGGGTTAGTTGATCAGGTTAAGGGATCGGGTTATGGGGTCGGGTGAGGGGATCGAACTAGGTGTTATGATTCAGGGTAAGGGGATAGATAATTATTTATAGTATATGAATATATAAATGCTGCTATATGACTAGGTTGGATCCAGATTGAAAACTTTGCCCTGCGTGGTGGATTTATCCCCCGCACAAAAATGCGAGTCTTGAAGTGTCTAGCCGCCCAATTTGACAACTGCAGTCGCGCAACGCAAGTTTGATAACACGTTCGCAATTTAACTGCACAAAAGTTAGGCCTACCTCACCCGAAAATCTTAAAACCGAATCTCAGAAAAGTCTTAACTCCGTACATTCTGGATCCCCTGCAGATTGTATTGTACTTGCTGTGCCACCTATGACGTATGTAGGCTGACTGCAAAGTACACATGTACAGTGCATACTGGCATATATCAATATCAAAGTTGGTGGCTTAAAAATTTGAAAATTCAGAGGGTGGAAAGGAAAGCACAATGCCTGGGAAAGGCGATTTCCGGCGATCTAGGAGGGTAGTTTTGACCAAAATTTTCTTGGCATGCTCCACGCCAACCGATAGTGGCGCTCCACTTAGATAGTCCTGGCTGCACAATTCTCTTGGTCTTTATAAAAATCCCCCAATTTTTTCTTTCCAATCTGTATTGTAAGAATTTTTGAACACCCGACCACCACATCCACTTTCATAGTGTTGTGGGTTATCCGTAAGACTTATGATGCATCTGTTATCATGATATCCAAGGTTCAAATCCTGATTTGACCTAATTCTTTTTCAGGAATAGCTCCATCACTTATTTCACAGGTTTCACTACATATTGTTCATTGCACAGAAAATCCATAAATGAGGAAAAAAAAACTAGAAAAAGAAAAAAAAAGGAAAGATAAGACATAGACGCTATGCTAGGCCTAATTCTTTTAGTTATCTGATACCTTTTCCGAATGATATGGATTATAAAGTAGCACCCTTAAAGATACAGTAGACTGACATTAACAAGCTCCCAACTCTGCCCAATACTTGCCTACCCTAGTACTAGTGTAGCCCACAGATCGTTCAAGTACACTTGTTATTATAGAAACGTTAGTATTTACATATGAGTGTGACGATGGCACAAAATGTTAGTATAGGATATTGTTATCTTAAAGGCTGTAATGCATCACCCCAAATTCGCCCAACCACTAACTCTAGTCCCTCCCTCAGCCTGCCTTACATTCCTCCACATGTGTAATCAAAACAATGGATCCCTGTGTACGCTGTGCAATACGAGCTGCTCTGTATCTTTCGAATTTGCTGGCAATCTAAGAGTGCTGTAACTTAGAACCAGTTGAGAATTTTCCTTTCAGGGAGGTAAAAATATAGCTTAGGGTGCTGCAATACAGCCTTTAAGCTACACAGTAATGTATATTCAATAGGATATTTATGTTCTGATCAAAACAAAGATTTCCTTTATGATGCATCATTGTGATTGGCCAACCCCTAACCTTCTTTTATAAACGAAGAATTGATTGGTGCTAACATTCTGTGCCACCGTCGTAGAGTATGGCTCCTCTAATGCTCTATATCGGCTATAATTATAAAGTAACTGTATAGCCTGCTTAACGTTAGGCTGACGTGTGTTGTGCCCAATACAGTTACAGGCGCTAGACATAGTCTAGGGTCCAACGTTACTTACAGTACTGTGAGCTAACTGTTATACTTAGTAACTAAATGGGCCCCGAAATTAAACTTCTCACACACAAACTTCTTGAATAAATTTTAGGTGATGCTGATACTGATAGCCGTAGGCAGATCCGATAGACAAGGCGAGATGAGTGTACAATGTCAATAGCGGTCGCCATTATGGAAACTTCCCCTGTCTTCTGCAAGTTCCGTAGAAACGCAGGGTCAGAGGCTTGGTAATCTTTCTTCTCAGTTAAAACTTAGCAGTTATCGTATCACGAACCATTAGCTCTGGCAGCGGTACTTGGAAGGCAAAGTTTGTGAATTTTTATAGTCAGTTTACTTCAATTCAAACGTTACCACATTCGTAGCAAGAAACGAAGAAAGACCTTAACGTTAACTGCATGGTAGAAACTTCTCTTTTCAGTAGGGCATCAACACACCACAGTCAAGTGCAGTGAGAAGCACGTTCAGCCGCACATTCATACCACACAGTAAACACATTATATGTTGAAGACAGCAAACAGCTGTGAACCAATGGTTTATTACGGAGGCCTTTAAAGGCCGTTTAAAGAAAGAAAAGTAATAAACGTGCTTCCATTCATTATTCAGCCACGCTTTAACAATCAGTTCACCATGAAACGAGGACAATAGCCACATATTGTTAGTGCCTTGTGACTCCTCCCCCACCCCTTTCCTTAAAAGACTTTAATTGTACGGTCAAAGAAAAAATCTTTTAAAGAAAAACAACTTATGAATATTCATTATAAACTGCTTCTCCTCTCCAAAGAAATGTTTCAATTTAAAGATAGATGAATTTGGTCTCAATAAAAACAGAAGCCTCGGAGACTTACGTCTCCGAGGCTTCTGTTTTTATTGAGACCTTTCCTATCAAGTGATGATTACATGAAATATAGAAACGGTTTCATCGTACAATGGGAAACTTTCCATTTTAAAAACACAACTTGGAGCCATGAAAAAATTCATTTGTTTAAAGGGGTGGGGCTTGGTGGTCTTGATCATGCCAACTAGGAAAACGTTTAAGAAAACCCCATCAAGTTGCGATATTCTCGTTGTAAAATATTTTGTGTCAGCACTTGCCTGCAATAACGTCTTGTGCCCTGATTTGTCAATTTATAGAAGGATATTATCACAAAAACAAATGGTAAATAAAGGAACAAAATATTGACCTTTTGCAACTAAAGTGAAGACTTCATGGTCAGAGTATGGTAACTTGGAAGTGACATAAAAGTCACCTCAATTCAGTAATATCGTGAGTTCTGGTGATTGCAATTCCCACCAGTGGTTGAAACTTAAATGTGGATTTACAAATCACTTCTTTTAGAGATAGATGTGTTTGAATATATTAAAAATTTTGCAACAGCTAAGGGACTGGGTGGTTGAAGTACGCGACCTGTACAACACACCTTACGTATTGGAAAGCTAATAAGTATAACTCTAACGTCTTTCCTGCAGTGACTGTGCATGATGGTCGTTGCACTTTTGAGCTAGAGGGACTTTTCATAAGTAAAGCATATTGAAGGTGTCTTTTCTTTTACTTCATTCAACACGTAGAATTATTACTCAGATACATAAGTTTAGAGAAAAGTATTTGTAGATTACTGTCCTTTGAGTTCATTGTTCACAGAAAAGGCCCCCTTTACTGTTTGCTACTATTGTTCACCTGCGTCCATTCATTTAGCCACGCTTTAACAATCAGTTCACCATGAAACGAGGACAATAGCCACATATTGTTAGTACCTTGTGACTCCTCCCCTCCCCCTTTTCTTAAAAGACTTTAATTGTACGGTCAAAGAAAAAATCTTTTAAAGAAAAACAACTTTGAATATTCATTACAAACTGCTTCTCCTCTCCAAAGAAATGTTTCAGTTTAAAGATAGATGAATTTGGTCTCAATATGTTTTTATTGAGACCTTTCCTATCAAATGATGATTACATGAAATATAGAAACGGTTTCATCGTACAATGGGAAACTTTCCATTTTAAAAACACAACTTGGAGCCATGAAAAAATTCATTTGTTTAAAGGGGTGGGGCTTGGTGGTCTTGATCATGCCAACTAGGAAAACGTTTAAGAAAACGTATCAAGTTGCGATAATCTCGTTGTAAAATATTTTGTGTCAGCACTTGCCTGCAATAACGTCTTGTGCCTGATTTGGAATTTATAGAAGGACATTATCATAAAAACAAATGGTAAATAAAGGAACAAAATATTGACCTTTTGCAACTAAAGTGAAGACTTCATGGTCAGAGTATGGTAACTTGGAAGTGACATAAAAGTCACCCCTAAATTCAGTAATATCGTGAGTTCTGGTGATTGCAGTTCCTACCAGTGGTTTAAACTTAAATGTGATTTAAAAATCACTTCTTTTAGAGATAGATGTGTTTGAATATATTAAAAATTTTGCAACAGCTAAGGGACTGGGTGGTTGAAGTACGCGACCTGTACAACACACCTTACGTATTGGAAAGCTAACAAGTATAACTCTAACGTCAAGAAAAATCGTAATTTACACTAATTGAAAGAGGGAAAAAGCCTTCAAACGTTTTGTTTTGTAAAGTGAGCTACCCAGTGACAATTTCCTCTTTTGTCTAATCTAGATAGCTAAAAGTATAACTCTGACATCTTATCCGGACCTAATATCCTCCCCCTCGGGCATCTACCTATCAACTTTATCCGACTTACCGTCTGTAGGAGGAGATGTTATACTTAGATACATACCATGTACTCACATAAGCACACGCACACACACACATCTTGATAACCCTTATTGTCACCTCACCACAATCGGAAATTCTGATCCACGTGACTTTGTGCATCGTAAGGAAACCTACGAACGTCATTTGGTTTTAGCTGAATACTTAAGAGGCCACCGTAAGGTGGTCAACCACTTAGGTGTCAATTCACTAAAGCAATTCAATGGAGTACAGGATCTCCTCGCTATTATACTACGTATAGGGATGAGCTAACCACCTTGAAAATAAAAAGAAAAAACTCGAACGCATCGAGTTATCCACATCCAAAATAATTGCTCATGAACCAGTAACGACGACAAATCTCAAATTAAACATTTTCGAGGAAGTTGAAAGCCCTCATAAACCCTGTCCATAACCGAAACAGTGACAAGTTACAGATAAATGCATCAAAGATGAAACCTTTTGGTTTCCATTTTTGAGGTTTAAATGAAAGTATTTTACTATATTTAAAAGAATTGGAAGCTGACATCTTTAAATTTAAGACCTTCTCCTCCTCTTGATATAATACTATGTATCAAATTCCTGACATTTACCCCCCCCCCCCACTCCTGTCTTCTCATATTCTTACTTTTTAATGAACTTTATAGATAGGTTACTTTCAAAACGCCCTTCAGGAATCCTACCCAAATGATATTAATTCAAAAGAGTAAGTCAGTAAAGATCGTACTAAACAACACAACTTCTAACGTCTACCCCACGTCAAGTAAAAATCGCATAACGACTCACTTGGAACAAAACATCTACTTTTTTCGCTGAGGTTAATCCAACATAAATCAGACATTTTAGCTCTCCGGAATTCACATTGGGCTTATCAAATATTTTTCTGGTTTGTTCCTACTGGTCTGTTCGTACATGTCGAAAAAAAAAAGCTTTTAATAAAGCGTTGCACACCGATATCAGAAACAAAATGCCCAGATTCAACACACGATTTAACTAGACTCTTTTCTTTCTTTCTCCCTAAATGGGAAGTCCAAATTTACTGCAAATCTTATCCGAGTGATACCATTAACGCAGGCATCCCTTTACGTAACCTGAATATTCTCCAGGCTACAAACTGCAAATTCAGTCAGTATGCCGATAATAATTGTATACAACGCACCAAAAAAAAAAAAAAAAAACACTAACCAAAATTTACAATTTCTTACCTTGAAAGCTGGTGCTTCATGAAACTGACATCTCGAAATAGATTTTTCTTAATAGGCTGTCTTTTTATACAATAAGATACTCTTTTTATATACTCTTTCTCTTCTAAAGGTTTTAAAATAACACCGTGCATTTGTCTTCAAAATATCATCTATAATGCTTTTATTAAAGCCTCTCCCAGTGCAGCTTTCCTTAGTGTCACTTTCGGAAATAAACTTTAACTTAAAACGTCAAAGCAATAAGTCTGCCATTCCGTTGCTGGATTGGCACAACTGCACTATCTCCATTGCCTATGTTCCGTCCGATATCCTCGTCAAGATTGCCAAAAAGAAAAATCCGTCCAGTCCTTTGCTGTAGAATTTCTCTTACCACTATAGCTGACGCCAATGAGTAAGTTCTAAATAGAATTCGTGGAAGTTGGAACCCATATCTGCTCGCTCGTAAAATCCCTGGTTACATGGTAGGTCTTATACCCACAATCCTGACAACGCATTGTACGATTTTTTCATTTCTTCAGAGACTTTAAGATTTGAAACTTTACAAGGATAACAACTCGGTTGTTGGTAGTTGATCTGAACGCCAGTTACGAAAAAACCAAGCCGCTACAATGCATTTCCCAAAACATCCTAATTATGCAGAAACTCCTCTTGCTTTAATCCTCATTCCTTTGTGGCTCACTTCCATTACATTGCAAGTAAATTGTTACAGCTTTTTTAAAGAATGCAGTGTGATTGTAGACATCCTCATTGTTGTCAATGGATAGTTTTGCCTTAAAAAGAAAAGGAAAAAATGTCACTGTAGCTCATCCACACTCCCTTACAGGACCTTTCGTGAGGGTGATCAGAGGTGAACTTTATCATTATACATTTGTCTCTACCTATTTGTCCCCTGTTTCTAAAGTTCATCTGATATGCATCTAGAAAAGAGCTGGCTTTATTCAAAATTTGCAGAGTGAAACTCGGAACAAAAATCCTTTGAAATTGTGCTAATATCTGTTACCGTTTTTGCCATAGGATATCCTTTTTCAAAGTGTGATAAAAATATGATGATAACGTGGGATAGTTCTCAGCATCTGTATTTCTTTATAGTGAACATTTTTATATGTTACAAAGGTTTCATACTTTGCAAATGATATCACTATCATGTAAAGACGAAAACACATGCTACCAGGACAAACCAAAACAAAAGACACATAAAGAATATTCTTGAAATAGGACATAACATAAGACATATGATGCGAGTCCCTCTCTTGTCATATATTTGCATACTTAGAGAATGCTCATTTACGAAGCAGTTTAAGCTCATTTACGAAGACAGGAATTCTGTGTCTGTAAAATCGTCCAATATTCTACAGATTTTACATTTTGACATTTGTGGCTATACACACAAAACATTGTGTCCTTTTCTTTAAGGGGTACCGAGCACTTACAGCAACTACGGTAGTTCAGTAGGTTCAAATAGATTAACAGTTCAAATTTAACACCAGCTTCATCCCAGGCTGTCCGACATTGGAATCAATGCCACTGTCACTTTGACCATTTACAGTTAAAAAGGAAACTTAGGAGAAAATTGTACTGGCTGACATAGGTTCTTGCCTTTATTTCTTCTTTTTATCAAGTCATGCCGTAAATTACTGTAAAGAACAAACAGAAACTAAACGGTCAATGTAGTAAAGCTTTCTGGCTGGTTAAATGTGATTCTAGCATAGCGCCATCATAACAATAGACACGCGGAAATGGAGTCTACATATATATGACACTTCATTATAGGTCGATGGTCATCAACACACATGTATAGTGCTATGATTCGTTCTTCAACTACTGTAATAGCTACGGTACGTTGATTACAATGTGACAATTTCACTGTAGGGCAGTTCCGAGCAAAACAGGACATGACCCCAGAAATTTCAAATTCATCTATTCATTACAAATTTGGTATCAAATTGAAACTAAGGATTCAGATTTTCATAATTTACAGACATTTTTATTTCAATATAATTCATTCAAATTTTCATATTTAATTAGTAATAACAATGATAAATTTATTGTCAGAAGGCTCAGAAATGGTGTGTTATTCACATAGATAATTAACAAAGATGTTATGAAACTTAGGTACTTATGTGTTTATATGGCTCCAGAGAGTAACAAAATAGCAAAATTTTTTGGGTTAAATAATTTGTTCCAGTCCATTCACCCCAATTAAATTTCCTGAAAATTTGTCACAGTATAACGGTAAATATTGATATTTTTCCAATAATTCCTTTAAAAGACAACAAATTGCAGTGATCTTTTGTTTGCAAATCTAGAATATCAATACCCTTGAAACATATGCAAAATTGTACCCAATCCATTTCCCTTTAATTAATTACCACTAATTAAAGTTTGTCACGTCATAACGTTATACCGTGACATCCCATTGACTTGCATGCAAAATCATGAAAGTATGTCACGGTATAACCGTGAATATTTACATTTCTCCGATAATTCCTTTAAAAGATGACAAATTACAGTGATATTTTGGTTTCAAGTCTAGAGCATCAATACTCTTCAAACATATGCACAGTTGACGTTCCATCTATTTCCCTTTAATTAATTATCACTAATTAAGTTGTCACGGTGTAACGCTATACCGTGACAAACTTCTATTAACTTGCAAACAAATTTGGGAAATCCAATTTCCCATTTTCTGACAAGGTTACAAACTAAAAATGAGCGCAGAACGCCCAAAATCATGACCAAATAACTTAGACCACCTGAAACAGAAGTCAGTTGTGGGTCGTCTCACTGAACTTCAGGGCCGATGGTCGCATGTTCTGACCAGCTATGGAAGTGACATGTCTGCGGTCCCAGTTGGTCTGATCATTTATGCTCAAACCAGAAAAGAAACAAATAACTCAAAGAAGATTTATACTTTCCTATTTTCTGATAGTTCCTCCTTTGAGTTATGATTTGCGCTAGCTCAAAGGCAGACTATTGGGTTCCATTTAAGAAAGTTAAAACAAAGGAATAAGGATTGAATTAGGGGATCAAAAAAGTGCCATTACAAACAAAACTCATCAAATTAATGAATAAAATACAATTTCTTTGTTACCCTTTATCTTTTTCATTGGGCTTAAAGTTCGACTCCAACACTTTTATCTTGTTTGAGAGTCAGATTATTGCAAGTAAGTTTGTACTTTATAATCCTCTGTCTTATAGATTGAACTTTAAGTTACAATTGATCCAAAAACTTTAAATTTATATTTGAAAGTCCTGCAAGCTTCGTTTATTTTTCCTTACTCTTTCTCTTGTTAATTGTACACTTTACTGTATATTATGTTTTTGTGATTAAACTTTTATTTTCAGGTATACTGTATAAGGGCACATGTTAACATTTGAAATTTTAAAAAGTTGGAATCATTTTTAGGTGAGATGTATGACAGGAAACTTTCACTGACTTACGCACCGTGTCACGGTATAACGCTGTGCTATTTTTGCTTTTTATGACATAAAATTCAGGAATTCCTTGTTCTTCACATACGGAATGTAGAATATTCATTATAGCTATTATTTGACAGATGTGAGAAACTTTAGACCACCAAGGCCACTGGAACGTAGAATAATTCAGTCATTTCCATCCATGCCATAATTTTAAATTGACTTTGTGTGGGAGATTCATTTGTCACGGTGTAACTGTCAAGGTGTAACAGTTCCTTTGTTGAGATTTCATTACATAACTTCCCGATTAATCAATCAATTATAGCACTTTAGGTGTCATATTGTAGCTAAGACATGACAGAAAATGACAAGAGTACTCTTGAATTGGTACATTTTTAAACTCTACAGAGTTTTGAGCATATATTTTTAGGTAAAAATGTCATGTCCATTTTATGTCACGGTATAACGACCATGATTTATTATCCATATTTCATAAATATACAAGATAATTCAAAACTTTGTCACTTATTATGAGGGACCATAGCTTCAGTTATTATGTTGTGTCATTTGCTCAGTAATCTATAGTAAAGTGTGTGTGCTAGAGCCACTTGACTCATGAAAAAATCTTCAAAGTGTCACCGTATAACGCTTGTAACTGCCCTGTAGTAACGTAAACGCTACAACTGATATACGACACAAATGAAGCATAATCTACAATATGAAATCACAAACTAATGATATTCAGTCAAAATGGTAATGTAGGCCTACGAATTTTAGTACGCCACAAACTGAACATCGAAAACTCCGTGACAATTAACAGAAACAACTTCATAAGGGTAGGTTAGTAACGTTAGGTCAGTGATAAAGTCAATGCATGGTGCTTTTCAGAAACCACACAGAGATCACAGGATCGCTACAGCCACCAGAAACTCATTAATTAGCACATCTCATAAGAATGGCTTGAGGAATTTCTCATTTCCCAAAAGTCTTACGAGAATGTCACGAAAATTTATTGGCGAGAATCTCTCGAGGATTTCTCATAAGGGTAATATTTTTACTAGACCCGTACAAAAGATCTTGCTAGGTTTCCTTGGAGAAGCGGATAAAAATGTACAAAGTGCACGACACTTATTAAACCGAGCGCCACAATCAGATGGCGCGTGGGGTGCGTAAATGCTTTCTGTTAAAATACAGTTCAGAACGCCGGAAAACTCTCACGCATTGAGTTTCGAGATGTTTTTTGTTACAATTTTAATTTTCGGTGATATGATTCTTTCAGGATATATTTTTCTCATGTAACTTTTTATCAATAAACACATACCCTCCTGCGATGATTACTAAAGTAGAATACTCTGAATGCATGGTTAAACGATGGAAAGTTCAAAGGTTAGTCGGCGAATGGGGAGAAGTTACTCAGATATATCAGGTAACCAGGGTTAGATGCAGTCTGGTGCAGTGTTATGTGTATTTTGAAGTTGAGTGTTTTCCTCACAATTTCTAGTTTCCCTTAATCTAACAATAATACTTACATTGTGCTGAACATTTTTTAACCTTTGCCACAATTTTTAATGTTACCATAACAAAGCGGAGTTTCTATTGCACCAATAACTATTGTTACTACGCACATGTTTCAAGTATAATTTTAACAGAAGATAACGTGAAATGGATGACCGGTGGCCTAGTATAGGGAAGAGGTCTATGGAACGGGTTACCAGCATTCCCTACGAGGAATTTGTAACTATCAGGTGAAATAGTTTGCATCGTCTGAAATCAGAAAATGTGCCAGATGGTATCATGTAAATGTGCCATAAATTGTCTGAAAGACAATATATGATAATTTCTGAGAAACTCAATGACAAATTTGCTAAAGAACCAGTCATGCTGAACCTTTAAAAACTGATCGATGTCAGCAGTAAATGCCTGTGTTTAATACAACGTAGGCCTATGGTGAAGCTGACTAGCGTGCACACTACACCCTTTGGTATCCAACACACACGCATGAGAGAAGTCAAAAGCAGTATCAAGCGAAAGATATGCAACAGTACAGAAATGTCCCAATGACAGGTCGTTAAAGTGAAAGTCGGGGTGGGCGCTGGTTCACCCCCTTCTCATTTTTCTCTTTAGGTTTTTAAATGACTTGAGGAGATCGCTTCGTTTAGGCTTTGCAGGTGTGGGGATATATTTTAGCCCTCTATCCAATGCAATTATCTCTATGTTTGACATTTGTCTGTCAGAGAGATTATTTAAGAAGTTTTTAAAGTTTTCTGCTTCTTTACAAAGTTTCAGGGTTTTAGATAGACCAAAATTGGTTTTGTATTCCCTATGTGTAGCATAATATTTTTGTTTGCATTTGTTAGCTTTACATGATCGGACAAACTTTCGATTCTTAGTGATCGCAGAGAGAGAGAGAGGAGAAGAAAGAACTTTGCATGTTTTGTAGAGGTGTAGACCTTCCTTTTCTAGAAGAGTTGATGGCCCTAAAAAGAGCCGTTGAAAACTCGAGTCTGTCTCGGTGATCTACTTCCTCTTATATGGTTGTGGTCTGTTTTTGGCCTTTTGATGGCGAACAGGTTTTCTCCGATATTCCTCTTTCTTGGCTGATGTAGTTAGCAGGATTGTCAACAGACGGGTATACCCTCTATGGCATCGGCTGTTGACTCCAAGTCCTTCGTCGCTCTTGATTTCTTTTCAAGGAATCTCTCTTTTTGCCTTTTTGCCTGGCCGGATAACTCGTCTCTCCAAGCTCTACGGAGTTTCCTGCTGGCTCTTTGGAAAGTGGAGTTCGAGGAACTCGTAAACTCCTCCGAGTAGTCCAGTAGCCCCGGGAGACTGGTTGATGAGATGAATAAAATTCATCCTTTCCTAAAATTCACCACAGAAGTTTCCAATACTGAAGTCACATACCTAGATCTCAGAATCTTTAAAGGTCCTAGATTCCGCTTAGTCGGGATACTAGATACTAAAATCTATACCAAACCCAATGAAACCTTCCAGTATCTGGATAGGAATTCCGCACACCCGCTTGCCACTTTCAAAGGCTTTATCAAAGGCGAGGTATTGCGATTCTCTCTCCTTTCTGCAATAATGAGACCGACTTCATCGAAAAAAGAGAAAATTTCAAAGAGAAACTTCTTTTAAGGAATTACAAGGAAGAGGAATTTGCCACAGCCACAATAGGCATCAATTTTAATAACCGTGTGCAATACCTCACCCCCAAACCGAAACAAAAGGTTCCACCGCTGGTCTTCAAAGTGATGTACACCCCCCACATCAAAACCCAGCACATCAAAAAGGCTCTCTTGGAACACTGGCATTTAATTTCGGGTCACCCCGAATTATCCAAGTTGTTTCTAAACGAACCGATTCTTGCTTTTAAGAGAGCACAAAATCTGAAAGATCTCCTCGATTAATTCAATGTTCCAAAATAAAGATGAATCGTTCGATAGCCAAGGTTCACATGAAGATCTCTCGAACACATTGATAGCTGCATTATGAGCAAAAACTCTTTCTAATGCACTATACACATGCAATAAGAGAACTAAGACACCCCAGCCTCAAATATAAAATATTTGGAAAGGCTTGCTACTGATGACGCTCCTAATCTAAAATTTGAGAGCAGAAACCGTTTGGTCATAAGAACCATTCTTGTCGCAATACTACATCAAAAGTAAGGTTACTTCACCTAAAAGGTGAAAATGCTTCTAAGAAGAACATGCATAAAGACATGTATACTGTACCTCAGGGCATAACCTAAAGAATTCTCATCAGTTTCTTGGTCGTACTGTGGCGTTAGATAGTAAACCAGCGCCCACCCCCACTTTCACTTTTCACACACATAACGTTTTCGACTTGTACGGTTCGGTGGTTTTTTACTGTTTATGAGTCATCATAAACAGTATAGCGTTCCTGCTCGTACCTTTCAATCACGTGACAGGTTCTTTCGTTCAGTTTTTCTCCAGTTACACAGCTTCAATAAGTCTGGAATTTTGACAAATAATTGTGACATACATGGTCACCAGTATGACATCTCTGTGATACCTATAATCCTTGTTTCGAAGATTAAAAATTTAGATGTCTTTGATGCACAAAACGGTGCCTTTTAAAGAAACGGATGTTGTTTTGTATAATAGGCTACTGCATACTTGTTGTATAAGCTGTCAGTATGCAAACGCGTAGTTGTATCGTCTGAGCCGTAGTAGCAGGGAGCTGCCCAGTGGCGTGCCCAGGAATTTGTGGAGGGGGAGGCCGTAGCCTCTGCCGGAATTACTGCAATTGAAAGATCCGAGCGTAGCGCCACGATCGGTTGGCGCGGAGCGTACAAGAAAGTTTTTGCTAGGGGGGGGGGGGCATGCTTTCCCCGGAAAATTGTGAAATCTGCATATCTCCTGCAATCTGGAGCATTTAAGAAGACCTTAAAAGACCTTCCAAGGGGAGGGGGTGCAAACTCGTGAAGACTGTCTAAGCGGAGCGCCACATCGGTTGGCGCGGAGCGTACAAGAAAATTTTGGGTTTAACAAACCCCCCAGATGGCCGGAAATAGCCCTTCCCAAGTTTTTTCAGCTGCATGAACCCAGCCTTGAAATATAAATCTCATGTCTACAATTTCTCAATTACTGAGAAAATAACTAGTCTGTGAAAAAATGAAGCAATGCCGAGATGAGCATTCAAAGAAACGTTTGGCTCTACAAACCACTCAGATAGATGAAAACTGCCCTTCCTGGGTGTTTAACATGCAGACACACATGCTCCCAACCCTGCATTCCACCCCTGCCTTGGTAGGCCTGCCACATAAATTGAGGGAATTACTATTTAGCGATATCGCGGGGGAAAAAAAGCGAAAATGAGATCAAGCAGGGTCGCCCTGTTCGCCCTACTTTCCCTGGCTATGCCTATGCTCCTGGGTATTTCTGCTAAAAGTGAACGATATGTCAAGATAAAATATTTCATAGCTGACCCTTCAAACACATGGCTGGAAAACATGGACCTCCCTCAACTTGGGGTGGGTCGTTCGAACGCTCCGACCCCCCTGGCTACGGGCCTGTATTCCCTCAAGTTTACCTATATACATATAGTAGGCCTATATTGATACTAATCATGTCAATTCCCGCTTATTTCTGATATTTTCAGCAAGATATGCAGTATTTAAAAAAAATGGGGAATGTGAGGGGGCATGGTCCATTGCCCCCCCCCCCCCCCTGTGTACGCTAGTGGAGCTGCCACTCTAACAGCTCCCTGGTAGTAGTGAACCGACTTCAGTAGTACCGTAAACAACGGCGCGGTATGCCACGTACGTTATATAAAGGCCTACAGTAAATGTTCATCGGATGATTCGTATCCACGGAGCATAGTTTACACTCTGGGCATAATTGGGCGCGAGTACTTGTGTGCAAGCTGTACGGCAGAAATCGATGCGGCCAATTCTTGACGATTTATTTGTCCTTGTTAAATGTGTATTTTGGCCTAAAAAGTGTTTTTTAGCTCTTAACAATGACGAGGAAAGTTTTGTCCAACTTGTCTTGTCAACAGAAATTGTCGAAAGGGGTTTAAATTTGTTTTTCAGTGTAAAAAGAGTAACGTTCAAAAAAAAAAAAAAAAAAACGCACATAAAGGTATGGACAACTCGCCCATGTAAAACAAAACAGCTTCACACTTTTCAGTGCCTTTGTGAAGTCTGACAACTCGGCATGTACTAAGTGCCTATACACATAAGGCAACTCGGCATCTCTGGGGAGCAGACAAGTCGCCCTCGTATGAATTGGCAGTTTTGTATAGCCTACCATTCGTAACAGTTCTCTCGTGTTCAGTGGAGATTGGCTACTGGATATAAAATAGGAAGGCACATCCAGTTTATGCTACTAAACAGACAACTTGGATGGGGAGGCGTTTCTATAGGGTTTTTTTTTATCTCTAAAGCAGGCAGGCTGAGCACGAACTAGGGGCATGACTGAGTTTTTTTTAAGGAGCTCGTCACGTAAAATTAATTCACATGCGGTCCAGTGGTTGACTGAAAAGATAAACTAGAATATTTTTGCAGATCAGTCAGCTGGACATAAAGGGTGTACAAAAGTTATGAACATTAGCCTACTCCCTTATTCTAAGGCCTAAACATAGCTCGGAAGCAAGTGACTGAGCAGCCTAGTGAATTAAGGACCTAAAAGCAGGCTACCTGCCACACTGGAAAGAGACTAGACTTGGTTGGACATAAGACTTATTTGCATTATGTCTTATTTTTGCTATAACCTTTTTCTTCCTTTTTTGTTCACATATACAGATATATTAATATACAACTAACATATATAACTATTGGAGCAAGATTGCTATTAATCATTTGAAAAGGAGAGTAAAATTTGGGAAACGACAGACTGGAACTGTAGCCATAGTTGCATGTCACAATATCCCACTCTACCCGCCAAGGTGGCGGCTGCAATCATGTATCATGATATTCAAACTACAAAGCCTATACAAAGGTGAAAGAAGTGCTTCTTGTATAAAACATATAGGACCTATTCAGTCTCCGGTTGTCACAATATTAAATATAACACTTACAGAAACTAGTAGCACTGAGTTCACTAAATTGAGTACAGTACACGAAGAGCAAAACGGAAAATAAATTCTCTCATGTACTTCTTCCTCAAACATTGAAAGCAGTTACTGTTCTACTAACCATTATATTCCACTCACAACTTCAATCATATGTTACTTTTCCAAGGCTCTAGGCATTTGACAGTTTTTAACTGTTATCTAGTATGATAAAGAATGCAGCAAGTCATACTGACAGTAGGCTATTGCTTCCCATAGTTTTGTTTGGCTCGTTGAATCCAGCCAGGTATGTAGAACTGTATGTTAAAATAGACATTTTCTTTCAAAATATTCAAAGTTTATGATGATAAATGAAAGTCAGAGGACAGTTTGCAGTTGAAATACACCTGCATGGACACGTGACCGCTGACCATGACTCCAGACATGCATGAATACGTGATCACATCTGGTGAACTTGAAAGTACAGGAAAGAGCTCACAGCCAGCAGCACTAAGGATCTGAGCATGACATCCCTTGGGTTTCTCACTGACAAAAAAAAAATCAGTTTCAAGTTTGGGTTGAATGTCATCATTAACCCTGAAGTAATTGCAACCAAACGCGACCTGTAGCATAGTAGGTCTACATACTTCTAGTAGCCTGCAGTAGCCTACAACCCAAGATTGGCATCATGTATACAGTATTCGACGTTTTTACGTTTTGGCTCCAACAGTTTGTCACAAATATATTTGGAGAATCTAGACATGGCTTCCATCTTCTTAAATATAGTTATGTGGCCCTATCTGTTACAAACAAACATATAAATTCCCCTTCTACTACCAACCGACGGTCACAAAAGAACGTAAACAACTTTCCCTCTACACGAACTCATAAACAGTGTGGTTACGATTTTCGTAACCACTTTTCTAGTGTTAGTGTGTGTTTCCATGTCTACACGTGGAGATGCACTATGTTCTTTTATTCAAGTTGTTCTCCTTGGTGCGGATTATTTCTATCTTCTCTTCGATGCATAGGTCAGGGAGCAGAGTGGCAGCTCCCTGCATAGGTTGCAGAGGCCTGATGCACGCTTAGCTGTGTTTGAGCTTTTCAGTACATCCCATCTTATGGAGTAGTCCTTATTTTGTTCCTTTAGCACCCAAATATGTTTAGAAAGTTCGTTGTCATTTCTGTAGCGGTTATGTCTGAATGATTTTGTGTGGTTGTTGTACCTGGTTTTGAACTGTCCGCTTGCAAGGCCTATGTATGACGTGTTGTTATTGTTTGATGTAACTGTGACTTTGTAGATGACGTCACTCCTGAGACAGTTTCCTCTTAGTGGGCAGCTGTTTGGTTGTCTGCAGTTGCATGACTTTTGGTTGGGTTCCTGGTTTGCCGATTTCAGGACTGTTGAGTTGTGCGACTTGATGATTTGTTCCATATTTCTCAGTCATGCAGCTGTAGCTGATTTTCAGCGTATTCCTGTTGAAGATTGTGTGAAGTTTGCTGTCTTTAGAGAAGTGCTTGTTAATTAGCTTCTGGAATTAAGCTCCAATGTTTGTCTTCACGTTCTTGCTGAATGGGGGGGGGGGGGGGGGTTGTACCACATTATTTTTCTTGACCTGTTTTTCTTCTGCTCGGTGCGTGGTCTACTTTGGTATTGTATTTCGTAGCTGTATCCAGCTGCCAGTGCGCTGTTATATGTAGGGGCGGCCTTGTGGAAGGCTACGTCACAAGAAGAAAGTTCCGAGATTCTTTTCTCGAAAGCCTGTGGTATATTTTTTATGATGTTGGGGGGATCGTTTGAAAGGCGGTTGATGTAGGCCGGGTTGTCATTTGGTTTTCTGTAGGATTGGTGTGATCCGGTTTTCAAGTCTAGGGTTACATCTAGGAAGTTGACAGTTGTTAGGTTCGGCCGCCGAACGCGATCAAATATGCTAAGTGGAAACATTGTAGATAAAAGCAATCCAATTTTTATAAACTATTTTTCGTACATTTATGTTTTCCTTTTTCATTGAGAAATTGCAGATATGAGATCCCCTTTTCCAGCCGTCTGGGTATATGTAGCTTAGGACGGCCGGTAAATGCAATTATCGTCCATCAGTGGGAGGTTAGTACCCAAACAATTTTCTTGTGCGCCCTTTGCCAACAGATGGGGCGCTCCGCTTAGATAGTCCTGGCGAACGTGCCCTCAGGAAAACTCCCCAGTTGAAAACCATGACATGTCCTTTCATATAGCCTACCTATATGACAATGTGCTCCCCAAATCACTATACCCTGTCGACTCCCCTGGTAATAATTAATTTAATGGTTAGTCTCAAAATAAATGAACGGTGAAATGTCTGAACAGTATTGCACGTTTAATACCATTCAAAGATACACAAATGCTACCTTCCGAAGCTCAATGACAATTCTGCAAACAACTCAGAGCTTTCAGGTTTCTCTTCTGTTTACACAGACCGCGTGGGGAAACCTAAGGAGGCCCCTGTCCAATGTGCCTAATGCAATTAAGTGCACCCCCTGTGATATGATTACCACTTTAGGTATTTTATTTTATTTCTAGTTGTTAAGGAGCATCTTGGTAAGCAATGTTATTTTGGGTTATTGTCGATATCATAAAATGTGTATGGTTACGGTTTTAAGTTCTACGTTCCCCCCCCCCCCCCATCTTTTAGGGCTTATTCCCTATCCCGTTATCCACATGCTTGCAACTGAATACACTGGGATGTGAATTCAACATCGTGTCAATTTGCTTTAAATGACTGACGATGTTTTCTTAGACCTAATTGATAATACAATGAAAATTTACCCGTTATTTCTTTAATTCAAAACAGTTGTGTGTTTGGAACAATTTTCATCAGTTTCTATTTTCCGTTAATTACTAGCTTGTCGTCACATTAAACCAGAGAGCCAAATGACTTTGTGATTCTTTGCCAGTATCTCGTTTTTCCATACACACAAAGGCACTTTAAACAAACCCAACCAATTGAGAAGGGAAGAGATTTCAGCTCAGCCTTGATGAAAATTGTGGCCATGAAGGATGGCGTACCATATATCTCTTCATCAAGGTAGTTCACAAGTTGATAGAAAGTTCCTGACACCAAATTGTGGTTGAAATATCTGACACTGTGCAAGACAACAAAGGCAACCAGATTCCCAAGGGAGTGTTTATCGTGACTAAAATAAAGTACTTGTAAATCTTGGCAGGAAATTTCTGGCAACTGAAAAATTCACTGATTATTTGTAAAAGGTGATAATCAAAAGAGCTATGTTAGGTGATTTTTTTTGGAAAGGTTGCTATTTAGCAGCAATATATGCTATTAAACATCTCCTTTTTTGGCAAGTTTTCAATATGAAAATATGCATTATTTTCTTAAGATGAGTGACATTTACCTATTCATATGTTCACACATACATTCAGGACATATAGAACTTTCAAAGTATCACACGTTGGGCTTATGAATCCAGGACAGATCTTTAGAATTATAGAACTAATTCATTTCATGTCACATTACAGTGATGAAAAGTCTCCCATTGGGCAATATGGATAGATGTCATGTAATCATCCAGTGATAGCAGTGTTGGAAGTTCCAGCTATATTCAGTTGCTGAGACATCTTACTTAATTAACCTCTGGTGACCTCAAATGACCTTTAACCCCATGAAACTGAATAGGGATCATCTACTCTTAGTGGACTACCAACCCACCAACTTTGAAGTTAAAGCACCTTTCCCTACTTGAGATATTGCGTTAAAAAGGTTTTCAAACTATGTCCTCTATTAACCTCACATGACTTTTGACCTTTTTAACCTCCATGAAAATTAAAGACATCATCTATTTATTGGCATCTACCAATGATAAGAGTTTCAAGTTCCATCAATATTCAGTTGTTGATATATATTCCTGAATAGGTTTTCATACTGTAAGCGCTGGTCACCTCAAATGACCTTTGACCTCCATGAAAAACAATAGGAATCATCTACTTACAGTGAACAACCAACACACTAACTGAAGTTCGTGCACCTTTCCCTTCTTGAGATACCGTGTGTAGAAAATTTTCAAACCATGTCGTCTATTGACCACATTTGACCTTTGACCTCCATAAAAATTGCTTCACATCGTCTATTCATCAAGTGCTACCAATGATAAGAGTTTGAAGTTCCAGCAACATTTGGTTGCTGAGATAGCTCCCTTAATAGTTTCTCATACTTTAAGCTCTGGTAACCTCAAATGACCTTTGACCTCCGTGAAAAACAATAGGAATCATCTACCCAAAACGGACTACCGACACACCAACTTTGAAATTCAAGCACCATTCCCTTCTTGCGATATCGTGTTTACAAGCTAGGGCGTCATGTACATATACACATACCTTAGACACATACATACACATACGCCATCACTATCGCATAGATTCCTTTGCGATGGTTCTTGATTCTTCCGGCAAGAAATCAAAAACCACTTTAACCTGAACCAATTTTCAGGCGAAATGGGAAGAATTGTCACAATTAATCACAAACACCCCACGCGACGATCAAGATTGCACACCGTTTATAGGCCTCCGTACTTGTCGCGAAATGAACGCACGCTTACGATAACAAATTTTGTGACCGCTAACTTCAGCATGCTATTTTACAACAGTTATTTTCCAAATGTGCGGCTGCAAGCGCGGCTCACTTGACTCTGGTCATCAACACTTAAAAGGTAGTTAACTCTAAAACCAGGGACAGTTAACAGAACTAGATAAAATTTCTATGTAACGAACACAAGTTTTAAGGTGTCGTAACATGGCTGACATGGAACGCCAAAAAAAAAAAAAACGAACCGTGATTTCCGGGATTACATGTCATGGTAGTAACATCACGCAGAGCACAAAGCTAAGAGTATCCTTTCCTTTGGATCTATTAGTCTTCACCTGCAATTTGAGGGCTAGAAAGGCAGACTTGGGGTTGCCATCTACGCCAAGGAGAGAATACTATTTGTGCATTGATGATGAAAGCATGACATCTCATCCATAACTCGTAATTCGTTTTGACCTTTTGGCGTTCCATGTCGGCCATGTTGCGACACCCAAAGGCTAGGTTTTGGTGGCTTCACAGCTAGCGGCCGGCGAATCCAGTTAATGTATAGTTCTGGTCAACACAGCATGTACGTGTCGTGTGTGAGAGGGTGCTTCATGAACTGATGTGCTACCGCGAACAGACATATGTGCATGTGATTCGGAATCACTTTGGTGAAGAGTTATCAGTTTGGGAATTCGTGACAGTTACGACCAAACTTACGGAAATGCATAACCAGAGAAAATACGAGGTTGTTTCCGTTCCATGGTTGTCAATCAATGAGTGGCACTACATTCGAAGACAATTATTCTCAGCACATCAAGATATAAAAAGAGAGGCTTACGAACGAGTACTTTCATGGCAATCGAGGTTGGTCACTCACTTATGTATTGCAACGTTACAGTGGGCTAACAGTATACTTCTACTTACAGTAGGGTCGAGTATATTCTCCCGAACACGGGCTAATATTGATATTATTTGCACGAATGTGTTGTGTCAATGGACGTGTCTGTTCGCCTGTGTGTACGTGCGAATAAGGTTGCTTGATCGCCCGAAGGTGTGCATGTGAATAGGTGGTATTCACCAATTTTCGTGCAAAAAATAGCGGCATTCACTTCTGTTCCTTCCTGGACCCAGAACAAGAACGAGGACCCTAAGATTCCTTCATTTCATTATTATAACAGTATTCGTGGTAACCTCTGCTGAAATTTCTTCTCCCATAAGATGCTGAATATGAGCTTTTGGGTGAGAGAAACATAGGCTTCTTTTTAATTCTCAGCCTTCCAACCCTTTGCACTCTGCAGTTGTACTCTGTCTCCTTTACTCAAAGTCAGGATTTGTTACTGGTAAATTTTGTACTAATGAGTATAGATAGTTCAGTTCAGGATGTGCACAGAAATTTTTGATTCTCATTACTGTCCATGACGTTATGGACAGTATATTATGGTATATTGTATATATGTGGTTAGCCTTCAGGGTTGGGGATCAGGGATGTAATTTACTTCGAACACACAACCAATTTACCCCTGTACAGTAGCATCGTGGGTTATACTAAGGATGTGACCGTTGCCTTTATATTGTTGGTTCGAATCCTCTTCTAACCTAATTTCCTTTGCAGTTTTAACTTCTTGCATTTCTTCCACACATTTTCATAGTTGCTCCTTCCACAGATTGTCAATACTTTGTAAAATTAGGGAAAGAAAAAATAACCCAGAAAAAAAATCAAAGATAAAAAAGTATCTGTTGTCACACCATACAGGTACTGTAGAGATGTCAGGACATAGCATAGGGTGTCAGAAGATAAGGGTGTCAAAATATACTGTAATGCAGTCACCTCATAACTGACCTCATTGCTGTGTTGGCATCCCTGCACTAACTGGTAAATGATCAATTTGCGACTTGTTCCTTTTTGTTGCTTCTCTAGTCCAAAAAACAGTGAATTCATCTACATTACCACTTACATCTTGGCTTGAAATTGATAAGCATGAGAGACAGTCAACATTAGCATTTTGCTTAGAAGAACTATAAGTGATGTCATATTCATATCCACTCAGTGAAATCGCTCACCGTTGTAAACGTGAAGCAGCTAACCGGGAATACACTTGTTTGGGCCCAGCAAATAATGTAGTGGTTTATGACCAGTATACAGAGTAAAACGTTTACCACATAAATACTGGTCAAAAGTGCTTACCCCATAAATGATAGCTACTGTAATGCTTCTTTCTCAAGTTGTGAACAGTTTTGCTCAGCTTTTGTAAGCTTTCGTGATGCAAACAATTGGTTTTTCACCCTCTGCTGTAGAGTGAGATATTACGGCTCCTAACCCATAAGGAGACGCGTCTACAGCTAAGGATATATACTTAGATGTAGGCATTCATGCATTGGAACTAGGATAGTCGACAAATCTGGATTGAATTTCCTGTAATAATTAATAAGTCCAATTAACAATTGTAACTCTTGAGAGTTCTGAGGAGTGGGTGCCTTTGTAATTCCCTCTAGTTTTACATTGGATGGATGGATTCCCTTTGAGTCAACCATAACTCCCAAATATTCAACTGAATCTACAAAAAATTTACGCTTGGATTTTTTAAGCTTCAACCCAAAATGTGTAAGTCTTTCCAATACTAACTCTAAATTCTTGATATGTTCCTCATTGTTTCGACCTGTGACAATTATATCATCAAGATAACAACCTACTCCACGAAGGCCACTAAGCACTTGTTCCATACACTTTCGAAATATGGCTGGACTTGAACTCACACCAGACGGTAACGGTGTATATTGAAATAAGCCCATGTGTGTATTAATTGTTACATATTTCTGAGACTCGGGGTCTAAGGGAATTTGAAGGTAAGCATTCGACAAATCAAGTTTTGAAAACTTCTTACCCCCTTGTAACTGTGCAAATAATATCTGTGCTTGTGGGAGGGGATATTCCTGCTGATGCAAGACAGGATTTATTGTTACTTTGTAATCTCCACAAATTCGAACAGAGTCATCACCTTTTCTCACTGGTACTATTGGCGAAGCCCATTCTAAAAATTCAACCTTCTGCAAAATACCTTCTTTGACTAATCGATTTAATTCTTGTGATACCTTATCCTTCATAGAAAAAGGAATGGGATGGGGCTTGAAAAACTTCGGTACTACCTCAGGTTTTACATGAAGTTTTGCTTGAACTTCTTTCACCTTTCCTAAAGTGCCATCAAATACATTACTTGCATTTAAAATTTCTTTCAAGCTTTCAGGAATATTACCCAATACCTGAACATTATTAATCTCTTCCCAATTAAGTGGCAATTGTGATAACCATTGTCTACCAAACAAGGCAGGTTCACTTCCCTTAATAACATATAACGGCAATTTTTTAACATTACCATTGCATTTGACTGACACATCATACTTTCCTGCTAAGGGAACGACTTCTCCGGTGTATGTCTTACTGTAAGCACCATTTTAGTTGGCTGCAATACAACTGTAGGTTTCAGTGATTCAACATACATTTTATGCAGGATAATCGATATGCCTGCCCCGGTATCGAATTCCATTGACACTTTTTGGTTTTCAATTTCAACATATACCTTAAGTGCTTTGGCAGAGTCTAAACTATTAACATAAAACACAGCGCCATCTACTTCTTAGACCTGTTTTACCTTTGAACTTTTACGGTTTTTACGATAAGAAAACTTGTACTTGCTCGTGTTTTCTTTACCATTACTTTGTTCTGCGGCTGGTTTATCTCTACAAACAATTTGCAAATGTCCAATACGTCCACAATTAAAACATTTAAAGCTTTTCATACGACAGTCCTTTTTACGGTGGCCAGTTTTTCCACAACATGAACTTAGCAATTTACTAGCATTCGAACTTGAAGACGTCGGCGATTATCGATAACCGTTGTACATTATGTGTCTCACCCTTAATAATAGCGGCATTCTTGTTGGCTGATTCCATACTCATGGCGATGTTAACTGCTTTATCTAACGTCAATGAATGGTCCTCTGAAAGGAGTTTCTTCTGGATAGCTGTTTGGAAGAGACGCACAGATGAATTTATCCCTCAAGGCTTCGTTTAAAAATCCACCAAAGTTACACGTACTGGAAAGCCGTCTTAACTCCAATAAATATTTGGCAATATTCTCGGACAGAGCCTGAATTTTATTGTAAAAACAAAAACGTTCCAGAAGTACTGGGGGTTTCGGGTTGTAGTAGTCATATAGATGTTTACAGATATCGGAAAAAGTTAACGTTGATGGCTTAGTGGGTGTGGTCAAACTCTTCAACAAACTGTAACCCTTGGGTCCCATGGAGGACAGCAAAACAGCAACCTTCTTTTTATCTTCTGTGACATCATTAGCCAGAAAAAATTGGTTTGTTCGTTCTTCGTATTATTCCCATGTTTCCAAATCTGGATCATAAGGCTCAACTTTAGTAATTAGTGTTCCTGTAGCCATGTTGAAAATAGTCAATGAGCACCAGAAGAATATACTTGCCAGTATAAGTCCTGTAGCAAGGTTTGCAGCTTTTCTCGTCTTCCTTTTGCAAGATAGAAAATTCTGTCCTTCGTGACACGTTTTTCTTTTACGGTGAAGACCTTTAAGTACCCTTTGAGGAAAATACAAAGTTAGAGCATGCTGGAAACTTCATCTTCGTCGCCAATTGTTGTGTCGGTCCTTGGGCACACAACGAAGAACACACAACTCAATAAATAATGAAAGCATAACATATTGACAGGCCTGCATCTGAATGTACAGCATTGTGCGTCTCTTCTTAGAGCTCTCAAAACCACTTAACACAACTTACACAAATAACACCTGTAATCAAAATACCATTGAAAAATTAATATGCAAAAGAGATGTTCACTTAAAGCAATACACTACACTAATAATCACCAATATCATATTCCCTCAAAAAGAAATTCAATGCTGTAGGTTTCCTAACCTTATAGCTTAACTCTGAAGTATAACCATGTGTACCAACCACTTATCATATTCATGTTGAAATGTTATATGTTCTGCCACTGACTTTGGTAGTTTTTTCCCCTGAGATGTTAATGTCAGAAGGTGATTTTTTCCAGGGACGGTAACTGTCCAAGGACAAAATTGATGTATCCTGTGAAATACTTTAGTGCTGTACAGTATGTGTATGCGTTAGTTTTATAGTAGTTCAGTGTTCATGGGGAATTTCTATGCACCCATAATGGGCAGCTCTCAGACTACTGTTAATCTAGAGCTGTGCTGTCTTGATAATGTGAAATTTTGACAGTAACCTGGTAACTTTATTAAACTAACTGTTACTGGTAATGTTTTCCTATTTGTTCTCAGGTTAGGTGTCAGATGTCCAGTTGCTATCGTTTGCACCATCAACCTCATTGAAGCACAGCTAGCTGAGTCAAGAGGAATAGATAATGTCAACCTTGCCAAGCTTTACAGTCTAGCACTTCTCAGGTGCATATAATATTGTTTCTGTATTTCCAACAGGTTTATTTCTACAGATCCATTTGTTCTGGGTGCTGTATGTTCCATACTGTGACTAATTCTATTTGAAGTCTGTTTAAAGGAGGATGAAGTAGTTGTGACAAATGCATTATAAATTTAACTTTTTGTACGTCTTCTTTCAAATCAGGTGAAATCATGTCCTTCAGATTTGTGGTTGAAAAAGATGAAAATTCTGTCCGTAACTGCCGCAGTATGTTCACATCCCATAAATGAGTATGAGTTTTTACTGTATGTCTCTCCCTTGTGTGTACATACAATCCTGCTAAGTTAAAGGTTATTGATGTTTGCCAAAGTTAGGGAGAGAATGTGGACCTTTGGAATCATTGATTCTGTGCAGTTTATCAGTACTTAGTGTAAGTTATTTTGCTTCAGTTAAACCTTTGAACAATAAGCCACTTTGTTTGGAAAATACAGGTGATGTCTAGGCAAACTTTAGAGCTCTACACATATGGTTTTGGTATACTTTACACAAGTTAACTTTGCATCAAATCCTATCTTAAATTTCTCTCAACAAAACAAACTCCGTAACTGTGCTATTAGGCTGTGGAATTCACTCCCTTTTTCTGTTACTGCCTAGTCAAGCGTCAAGTCTTTCAGGAGATTTTACTGAGATATTTTTTCCGTAGTTACTAGGCCTATTCTACTCTCTTTTGCGACATTCATATTCTCTAGTACGTCTTTGTCACAGGTGCGTATTTATTTGTCTTGCGTTTTGCCTGAAAAGGGGGGAGTGGGGCGGGGGGTTTTGTTAAGAGGTGAGATTGTGGGTCTCTTGGGTTGTTTTTCTTTTTTGGAGGCATTTTGTTCTTTCTATTTCATTTATTTTTCTGCACTTTACTTGTCTTTTTGTATGTATTTTCTTGCTTTCATAAGGGAGTGGACTTCACCAAGCCTTAATGGGTTTACTGTTCACTTCCTTCCACTCCGTGTGTGAGTAATGTATGTCTTTATATTTGTCTTAGTGTACTGTCATGTCTAGTGGAGAATTAAATAAATGAAACGAACGAACGAACGAACAAACTTTAGGCTAGCCTAGGTACACAAGTAGCCATTTCCTTTGAGTCACTGTGTTGATTTCTTGCTCTGCTAGAAATTGTAGTTGAAAACTATCACAACAGCATTCAACGTCAGTTAGTTCAATGGGTCAAACTGGTAGATATGTGGGGGCTAAGTGACTTTCACTTTGGTGCGAACTTGCAAGGGGGGAAACGACCAGTAACTTGGCCTTTACCTAGCATCATACATTGTATTAACATGAATAGTATTTCAGCTTGATTTTATTTTGCTTTGCCATATATAACTTTAAAGCCTGATGTAAACTAGGCTATATTACATCTTTATGTGGAGTTAGCAAGCACAGATGTCTCGTCAAAAGAAAGTGAAAAGACTGTGTGAACAACCTCCGAAAATACAACTGGTAGCCTAACATCATCATTAGCCTAACCACCTGGGCTTTAGTGTTTCATTGTCACCATGAATAGTCAACTGTAGTCAACAGGTATATACTCTGTTGGTGTGATGCGTGTTCCACATCCATCTAACTGAGCCCTATTTATCTGGGACATTGTGGGAATTTCCTGGAATTTTGGTGGTAACTTGGTGACTTGACCCAATTAAGTCTTTATAGGCGGTGACAGAAAACTGTAACTTAGGCCAGGAATCTTTATCTCCCATTCATGAATACTGCAGACAGGTGTTGGGTGGAGGTGCATGCTGTAGGAAGTTTATTGGTTACAACACCTTCAATTGAATGAAAAAATGTTGCTCAGCTGAAACAGTTGTGCAGCTTGTACTAAGAAGTTATTCTGCTTTTCGATTGTTTTGAGGAAAAAGCAGCTTGTGGTTCTACAACTGATAATGACCATGGTGAATGATTACATTGAATGAAGAAATTAAATTTACCCTCACAAGACACTGAGATGTAATATAGTAAAGATTGTTCATGTGTAACGGCAAATTTATCATGTTTTCTTCTGTTGGTATTTTGAATGCATTGTTTAAATATCTTTATGAGTATGTATGTTTTTGGTTGTGATGATGATTGTAACTTTTGCATTCATGCTGGTGTGTGTGTGTGAATACATGTATGTGTGTGTATGGTTGTGTGTGTGCATGTGTACTTGTGTGTGTGTGCGTGTATGTTTGTGATGCATACCTTGCAAACGTGCTGTTTAAAGCAGGGAAGCTTGGACAGATATTATATTTGGTATGTAGGTGTACCTTATTGAGTACAAAATGCCTACTGTTTTGGGTAGAAGTCAAAGGTCATTGGGGTCAAGAGGGATCATTTTATGAAAAATCTGTAAATGCAATCTCTCCAGAAGAAAAGCTTGGACAAATTTCAAATATATTTGGTAAGTATGTGTACCTTATTGAGTACAAGAAGCCTGTACTTATGGTGGAGGTCAAACATCATTTGGGATCAACATATGTTCACCTTATGCAATATACCAGATTCAAAGTGCTCATAATTGAATCACCATAACCACAGTGCCTTTTGGCTTTCCGGTTTATGTTTTAAACTTTAAAGTTTATGTTTCAAACTATTTAAACTTTAAACAAAGTATGCATGTTATGTGTGTGGATTATAGTTTCAGTAAGTAAAGTTCCCAGAAATCCTGCAGCTATGTGCTGCTTTTACTTTTTACTTTTTTATTCACAGAGCCATTAGTCTTATCACAGATGCTATACAGATAGGGGGCACTGCAGTGCCAATGCATACCTTGGGCAATAAGGTAAGAATTCTGTGTACTGTCATGTCAACATATTAACATCAGAATGGACAACATCAGGATTTTATGTATTGCCATGAATTCCAATTTTAATTTGAAGATTTGATTGTTTTTTGTTAACAGCTTGGTATTCCTGAATGGATTGTAGAGTTCCGTCATGAGGCTACTCATTCTGTTGGTACTTCCTCTCATCAAGTCGCTAAGAAGGCTGTAGACTTCATGGTTAACTGGCTAAGAAGAGAATACTGGGATACCTTAGACCCAAAACAAACTAGCCCTAGGATTGAAGAGTATATTGCAGAAAGTTCTGATTTTAAAGCTGGAGGTAATAATGAAATTTGCTCTGAACTATTGTTTTCTAAAACCTGTTAATATGAGACAAGAAGCCTTCTTCTGTTTTCATAATAACAATGAACAACTGCTTTCCTATGTGAAAACATTAGTTTTATTAATTATTCCAGTTCTAAATAATATTGCACATGTATTTAAAGATGACAGTTGGTTGTGTAATCAATCCACACATTACGAGGAGAGCACTTGCAACATCATTCGTCAAATGAAACTTGATAGTTTGTATTGAAGAGCAAAATTACTCTAATTAGAACCAAGAAGGCAAATCTCATCTTAGTTGGGTAGTTGCTTCTAAATCATCCTTTAGTTCACATGCCTTTAGCTGTCATTTTGTTTTAGTTGAATGTTTGGCAGCTATGTTTTTGATTTCAATGTAATTTTAACCTTTGCTAAACTGTCAGAGTATATACTGTATGTGTGTGTGTGTGTGTGAGGTGCATGTGCATGTTTGTGATGCCTACCTTGTAGACACAAAATATGCCTACCTTGTAGACACAATATCTCAAGAATGGAAGCTTGTTTAAGTCTCATTTAGTATGTGGGTGTACCTTATTGAGGATAAGACGCCTATCGTTTTTGGTGGAGGTTAAAGATTATTTAGGGATAAACAGGGGTCAAATAGTGAAAACCTTGTAAGTAAGATCTCTCAAGATGGGAAACTTGTACAGATCTCATATTTGATTTGTTAATGAGCCTTATTGAGTACAAAAAGCCCATTTTGCTTTTTTTTCTGGTAGATATCAAAGGTCATGTGGGGTTCAACAAAGGTCAAGTAGGGAAAAGTTTGTAAATATGATATCTCAAGGTGGGAAACTTGTACAGATCTCATACCAAGTGGGTGTACCTCATTAAGCACAAGGAACCTTTTGCTTTTGTAGAAAGTCAAAGGTCATTTGGATCAAATTGGGAAAACGTTGTAAACACAATTAAGAAGGGAAATGTGCAGATCTCTTATTGTGGTTGTGTCTTATTGAAGGCAAGAAGCCTTTTGATTTTGGTGGTGGTCAAAGGTCATTTGGCATTAACAGGGGTTGAATAGTGAAAACATAAACTTGATATCTCAAGGAAGGAAACATTTACATGTGTCATATTTAGGATGTGAGTGTACACTTTATTAGGGACAAGAAACCTATCGTGTTTTGTGAAAATTGCAGGTTATTTGCAGTCAACTGGGGTCAAATTGTAAAAATCTTGTAAACACAATATCTTGAGAGGAAAGTTTGTACAGATTTCATTTTGGTACAGTATTTATAGGTACAATACTTCGACTTCAAAGAAGCTCTTGTTTTTATGGAGGTCAAATGTCATTGACGTCAATAGGGGTCAAATCACATCAACCTTGTAAACATGATATCTCAAGAAGGAAATTTTGAGCAGATTTGATATTTTATATATAGTGAAGATCTTGGATATATCTCTAGTATGCAGTTGTGCATGTTCAGATGTATTCCTATGGTATCAGTCATCTATTTCGGTCAGCAGATGTCTTTGTTCATCTCAATTGTTGATATGATACATTACTGTAATATTGCAATAGCCAAGTACTGTATATTAGAATTCCTTGCCTTATGCAATATGTACTGTAAGATTCCTCTGATATAATTCATTTAACCACCCTGCATTTGTGCATTCTAGTTCTTGGTGCACATTCAGCATGGGGCTTTAACCTGCAAGTGTGATATTTTCTGTTAATATTTCAGATGATATTTCATCCCTTCTCCTTAGTTTTCAAGATGAACAATTTCAAGTAAGTTAAAGGTTGCATCCTATTCACATCCATCATGACAAAGACAAGTATAAACAATGAAAAGGATTTAATCTGCTGCAAGTACCATCCATGTATATATCATCTGAATACAGCCGATGCTTTATCTGTATATGCTAATTAAAAGACATTTCAAATCAAAGAGCCGCTCAAAGGATGTGGGACTTTCTCACTACTAAAAAAATTACTTATGCAAACTACTGTAATAACATATGAAGAAACCATAACCACAGAGGAATTAACCACTTACGAACTAAACATAGAAAAACTGAAGACTGCTGATATGTTGATATTATTGATATATCTTGTATTTCACTCCATGCTCATAACATCGATATTGAAATTTTAATACTGATAGATAGATAACATGGATACCTGTATACTGTATATGTCACATGTGCATGCTATGTTTTAATTTAGTAGAAGTCCTGAAACATTCTAGTTTAGCACCACCAAGTTTTCTTGAACAATTAATGAAGATGCAATATTCCTAACGTTCAATCGAACATGTTCAGGAATCTCATACCTGTACTGTAGGGTTATCAGAACTCATACATACACTAGAGGTTGGTTGGTAAACTCGAAAGTCGACACTCGTTATAACAATAAGTGACGTTACAACCATGCATGGATCTCGTAAATGTTTTATTGCTGAATACAATGACAAGTCGGGATTGCCTAACGTCCAGCCTCGTCAGGCACCGTACAGTATATGCTTCCTAACCGAGTACAATAGGGAGCAAATTCCCTTTCCTTTACACATTCAAATTTTACGGGAGCAAAGTACTGAGAGGCATCGAGAGGATAAATACCAACATTTCTGAACGCACATAACATTTACATCACATCATGGAATGTCTACAGCTATCTAGTACACAATGACTAACTAGATTGGTTTGGATATCGTCTTTATTACTGCAGTTTGTGTAAGACTCTTAACTTAAGACCACATTAATAAATAGGAGTATTTTGGGTGTTCAATTGTTGTTTTCTCTTTGAGCTGAGCACAATCATTCTAGAAGAAAAATTAAAAAATCTACCATAGTAGTAAAAAAATAAGAATTCCAAAGAGAGAAATCTTGTCTTGTGCTATTGTTCAGAGGCTGTAGGCATAATGTTGACAGTATAGGCTAACACTATAAGCTACTGTACACTGGGATGTTACATTCCAGGCCTGTAATGTAACCCCCCAAAAAGGGCGGTGTCTGTTAGAAATGAAGTTTGTCTTGGAGTAAATACAGTGGTCCCTATTTGCTACAGGCCTACATTTGATGACTTTTATTAGTCCTTATATGGTGATTTTCCGTTTTGTAAAATATTGCAGGAAAACTTGTTTTTGATATTATCTACATTATCATCATCACATTATCTACAATGATGATGTATAGATATCGATTTTTTCAGTACTGACTAATTATCTTAAGAGAAACTAATCACAGAGTAACTAACCATAGAAGAATTAACCACCAAGGAACTATCAACAAATCAATTAACTGTAGAGGAACTAACCACATTGGAACAAACCATAGAGGAACTAATTACCACATAGGAAATAACAGAGGCTGTAGCGGAGGGTGGTGTGATTGTATATGCCAAAGTGGATTCGACGACTAAAAAAAACCTGAGGGTCTCGACTGGAGTTTGCCTTGCTTGTATTTGTCAACTCCGTGAAAACTGTACAAATAAACATTTTGGTGAAATTAAGTGCGAAATATGTAAATTATACAAACATTCCAAACTATAAGGTAAACATATAACACAAAATATATTAAAAAGAATTATACAAGTACAAGAAAAATGAAAACATTAAGTATCGACTCCTCTGCATCTCTGCAGTCTCAATTCATTTACCCGAAAATCAAGTTACACAAAAAATTTATAAAAGTACAAAAAATACACGTACCTCCTTGGGCTCTCTATCACACCAAAAGGTTTCTTAGGTAAGTTAACGGTTTCACAGGTGAGGTTTCGCAGGTAAGGTTTCGCAGGTAAGTATATGGCAGAAAGGGCTGCCACGCTCGTGGCGGTCTGCTGGCTGTAAGTGTGAGTATGTTGACTCTTTGGAAGCAGGTAACAGTGCGCCTTTCGCTAGCCTTGCAAGCTTTGGCTGTAACAACTAAACAATGAGCGTCTCTATTACTAGCAGCCGCGACCCACATTCTTGAGATGAGCGCAATATGGTATGCATGCCCCCCCACCCCTTGAAAATCTGGGATTACTGCAACTGCATGTAAACTGTGTATAACCAGCTATACATAAGCATGTATACATGTGAAAAACTGAATGATTTGCTTTTAACTATGAAAAAGAAAAATAAGAAAGTATAAAGAGGAAGTCATGCTTCCCTATTGTAAATACATGGCACAAAATGTGTCATGCTACATTGTTGAAAATGGATGTGAAAATGTATTATGCTGAGTACACTGTTAAAAATGGATGTCAAAACATGACATACTACACTGTGAAAAATGTGCTGCAAAACATGACATGCTATATGTTGAAAGTGGATGACAAAATGCAACATGCTACAGTGGTCTAAATGTGACCTGCCACACTCGAAAACAGGTAGCAACACATGACATGCTACATTGATGTGTATAGACTGGGCAAAATGTAACATATGCCACACTGTTGGACATGGATGACAAAATGTGTCATGCTACACTTTTTAAAATGAATGGCAAAATGGGCTGTGAATTATGCTGTTGAAAATAGATGGGAAAATGTGATATGTTGTTGATAATGGATGGATAAATATGACATGCTACACAAATGAAAGTAGTTTGCAAATGTGATATGCTACAACACACTGTTGAAAATCGATGGGAAAACATGACATGCTGCATACAGGAAAAAAAAAGATGGGAAAATATGACATAGTACACAATCTAAAATGCATGGCAGAATGTGCTGGGAAATTAAGGTCACTAAGTGAGAACTTTCAGATGCCAAACCTCTATTGATTTAGATTGTCTTCAAATATTGTTGATATTGAAATTCTTATTATATCAATTTAAGGTACTGATGTGTAACAAGAAGACATCAAAGACCAGACATGGTATTCTTTGTAATTTGAAACAGCGCCTTAAGAGTGAAGATGCAAGGTGAGTGAATTGTTATGGGTGATAATTTATTTTCCTGAATCTGTAAATTGAATGATATATTTGCTAGTATAATGAAAATGGAGATTTTTGGCTCCATTTATTTCATAAGTCAAAAGATTTTCCAAAACACCACTTCATTTGTAGCACATATCAGAATGCTGATTTGAGCTATTGTAATCACATGGGGTCACTCTATCTATCTGTCCGTCTGTCTCGCCATTTTTCAGTCTCTCTGCCCACCATCTATATCTGCCTACCTATATGCCTATCTACCTTTTTGCCTGCCAATCTACCAATCTATCCACCTAACTATCTACCTGTCTGTCTGTCCAGTCTGTTTGTCTGTCTAATGTAGTCTTATATGATATCTCACAATGCACAAGCACAATGCAATTACACATTCTCTGCAACTCTGAGTTCAGTGCCCAGCACGCACAATGCAGTAACATGTTCATTGGGACTCCGAATCCAGCAGCCAGCACAATGCAATTACATGTTCACTGAGACTCCGACTCCAGTGTGCAGCAAGCACAATGCAGTGACACGTTCACTGAGACTCCAAATACAGCAGCAAGCACAATGTTATTATATGTTCACTGCGACTCCAACTCCAGCAAGCACAATGCAATTACATGTTTACTGAGACTGCGACTCCAGCAAGCACAATGCAATTACACATTCACTAGGACTACCAATCCAGCAGCAAGCACAATGCAGTTACATGTTCACTGAGACATTAACAAAAATAAAAAATTGACAAAAATAAAAACACTAGAGAAAGATCCATTCAAACTACTAATTAATCAATTAATTCAGATTGGTAGAGCAATAACAACTGCATTTTAAATTTTAATAAATTATACTAACTCCAAATAAATTTAATTTGAACTCAAAAGGCTCATTCTGAGATGATTGGGTGTATTTGGTTTTACATAGTTGTTTTTGATAATAAGTAGCTAGTTTCTGTTGTGTATCATGATAACTCACAGTTTAGCTAACTTGAAAACAATAAATAGTCACTTTTTGATGTTGTTTTGTTATTATTATTATTGCAGTGTACAATATGGTGTCACAACATAGTTGTTGCTTCTATGTGCAAAATTTAATATTGACCACGTAATGTGATATCTTTCCTTTTTTATCAGTTTTCTGTGATGGATAACATTCATTAATGCAAATAGCTTTGAGTTCTTAATGGTAATGTTTGATAATAATCTTCATTTTCAGACGTACGTTTTGTTGTATCCTTGTGCAAGATGGATTTTTAATACTAACAGAGGAACAGATTTCTGCATTAAATATTTCAGGTAATTATCAAACACAGGATACCTTTACATGCACTCGTAGTGTCTTGGAACAAAACCCGTAAAAATTTCAGTTAATCACACATCATGTGGTAGGAAAATCTATTGCTCTGGAAAGGACAACTATATTGTTTAATATTTTAATCTAAAAATAATCTTTGGATAATCATCTGAAATCCTTATTGTACATACTGTATGTGCAATGTATGGACACATTGTTCTCAGTTTGCTGATACGGCTTGCCACTTTTACATAGACCATAGAAACATGTATACTCCATGACTTTGTGAACATTCCAGCTGTTTGATGTAGCAGCAGTACAAATTTGCGCTTAGAGTTTGTGTGACATGAAAATGATACCTTTTAGTATTGCAGGAATTAAGCATTAAACAGCCATAAATAGCCATAAATTCGTTCAAAATGTGTCAAAGATTGACCAGTTTACAGGAAAATTAGTGTCTCACAAATGTATCATGAATAAAACATTGGCTAATTATGCAAATTTGTTATATCAAGAGATGGACTCCTACAGTATGATATGTCTTACGTTCATAATCCTTTGTTTATGTAACCTTTATTTCAAGGCCATTTAAGAACTTTTCATGCCCAGATTGTTTTATATTGGAAGCATGTAATTCAAAAATATTGATATCACTTGCCTATGTGAAACTCAGTAATTAAGTAATTAAGAGGCAAAATATATAGGCTTAACAAAAGAAATACTGACATTCCGTTTGTTTTGTACTGTTCTCAGACTTTGAAAAGTCATATTTCAAAAGCAGTAAAAGATAAAACAAACCACTGGAGAGGGGGTAATCAAAGATTGTGATTGAAAACTGCAGTGACTTAACACTCTAACAAGGCTAGCCTTGTTTTCAACTTTTCACCTGCAGTAAGGACAAAGAAAAAATATCACCTCACAGTTTTGCAGTGGCATTTGGTGGAAGTTTTGCACAGTGTTTTCTTTTTTTTCCTTGAGCTGGATTAGGACTGTTCTTTTTCCTTTTCATTTCTTTTTTATGATGCAAAACAAATTTTCTCAGAAAAAGGCAGATAGACAGATTTCTCAAAGACACACCTGCAAGTAAAACAGAATTTAATTAAAAAGAATTGGTCCCAATGCATTGTATATTTGCCTCTTGACCAATGATTGAATACATCACAATGAATCAGGAAATTGGGACTTTCAGGAATTTGTTTTGATTGATTTAAGATATCATTAAATAAGCCCAAATACTTTTTCAATACTTTACATCTGAGTTTTGAACTGGTTGTCAAATCATAAACAAAAAATTTGATTCTCTCGATCAGTATTAGGCCTTTATTTTGAATGATTATACATTTTAGTATTTGGATGAGTGCTAATAGAATCAAGATTAATGTCTTTAATGAGCTGTAAAATAAAATGTTAGGGACGAAAAACAAAATTGCAAACTAACAATTGACTGTTGTTCATGTAGGTAGGACTTCAGAAATTCGTATTGCAGTACAATTGTCTTGCAATCTCGAAATTTAATGGGATTAATCATATGGATTTAGTAACATGGATTATTTTTGTTTGTTGAAACTGCATGAATTGATGAATTAAACTATTTTTTATTTCATTGAGCCAACTAGTGTAATAGTAGCATTCTGTTGAGGCCTGCATCTACAGTACTTCTTGAGCTGAAATCCTGAAATTTCAAGAAACAATGTGTTGGGTATGAGGATTTTTTTTACTCTGAATTCAGACGTGGCATTTTACTGGGATTTTGCTCAGGCTGACAGAAAGTGAGAAGTCCTGAAGTATACAGTGAGAGGCCTGACATGTGGACTAAAACTCAATGGAAACAGGTTTTTCTAAATATGTGGACAAATTGATATGCAAAACTGCTTTTGTGGTGCTTGGGATATCTTTGACTGTTTTGCAATCAAAGTTTTCACAGTTGGAGGCTCCTTCTTGAAAAAATTTTACTCTACAAGGCAGCTTATGACATCATATTAGGAACCTGTTCATGTATGTCGTATCGATCCACAATAATTCAAAATGCTTCTGTGTGCACATGCCTTTATGGATTTGCTTCAAACTTACACATAATCTTACTTGGTGTCTGGGCCATTTGGGGTGTCCAGGAATTTTTGGTCGAAGCTCTGCATATGGACCCTATGGCCCATTTTAAGAAATTCTGAAAAATGATTTCCTCCTACCACGGCCGCTTGCCATGTACAATCTTCATGGTTTGTCATCAAGATACGATGTTATTGGTATCTTCATTGTGTTCATCAATATTTGATCCAATGTATCATATGGGCCCCATTTTATGAAATTCTGTTGGATGCTTGTGTTCCTACAGATTCTCTTTTACAATGATAATGCTTTTTCGTATTGATACTCAGGTGGCACCATTTATGGTGTTTAGGAACTCTGGGTCCAAATCTCAAGATGGGCCCTAGGGTCCTTCTTTTAAAATACTACAAAATACTGACCTCTTTTCTTTAAACAGATTTGACAACACCCTATAGTCGGTCATCTTGACAATTTGTCATAATGATTCTTTGTTAGTGATCTGTATTAAAGGTTTTGTCCATGGTTCAGTGTGGAACCTTTGACCCATTTTACGAAATTCCACAAAATGCTTCTCCTCCCACAGATTGTCATATTTGTGTACACTATATCAATGTTTTGTCCTTATGATGTTCTGTCAGTGGCACCTTAAAGGGGATATCAGGGTTTGACTGAGAAAATTCACCTGTAGTTGATTTTTCTTTCTAAACTTATTGTTCACCGAAATATAGAGACGTTGGGAGGTGTTTGAAGGTATGAGAAACGGTAATTATTGCGTTAATTACTATTGAGTGAGAAATCTTAATATTTGTTGGGTACAAAAAATAAACGTTCATGTACAAGACAAGACAGCCTCCTCTATATGATGACCAATCACAGCGTAAGACTGAGATGACGTTATATGAATAAACATAACAGAATGTTTACTGTTCCCATGCTGTTCGTGCATTTCGCAATTCTCAGTAAACAAGAGTTTAGTTATAGTTGATGATGCATACAGCACACGTACAGTAGGCTAGGTATGAAACTGTTCAGCCACACCTCCTCATACCTTGAAAAGGCGATAGTATTGAATATTCATATTTTACCATGAATATGGATGTTACAGACTTTCGGAATTCTTCACCAAGTTTTTTGCGAGTTTGACTCGTTTCTCAAAATTGCCCACATATTTTGAAATAATCTTGATCATATTTGTTAGTTATAACTCATTGCACAATACCGGTGGGGAATTGTAGTGAAATACTTTGTGAAAATAAACCCTGATTTCACCTTTAAGTATGTGTGTGAATTTTGCTTGTAAGGCTGAAGATGGGCCCACAGGCCCATCTTGGGCTTTGGATACAGTGGTTTGAACACTCTAAAGGTGTCACTAGCAGAGTACCATTACATCAAATCATCAACATTGTACAAGAGAATCTGTAGGTGAATAACTTTTTGCAGGAGTTCATGAAATGGGCCACAGGTCTGTGACCTTGGATAAAAAAAAATCATGAACACCCTGAGGGTACTACTAACAACACATCATTGTGACAAACCAATAAGATTAGGTATGAAAATACATAGGAGAATGACCAGTTTGCACAATTTCATAGGGCCCACATTGGGCATTGTACCAAATAATCCTGAATACATATGGCCTACTACCTAAGAAACATTGTGTGCAAGTTTAAAACAAATTTGTGATAGTATGTAAAGTGAAAGTATTTTCAATTATCATGGAGAGTAGCTCATGCATGAATCTGCTCCTAATATGACATCATTATTATGTCATACAGAAACAAAGATTTTTCAAAGGGGAGCTTCTAACTATGAAACTCAACACTTTAATTGCATAACATTGGATGATGTCACAAGTACACCAAAGGCAGTTTTGGGTATCAATTTGTCCAAATATATAGAAAAAAAAATATGGCATTTTAGTCTACATGTGATGACTGCTTTAATAATGTGGTGTCCAATCCTCAGCCTTTTGTTTGACCCTGCAAACCACTAGGTCTTCTGTTTTGTATAGGTTCTCTGTGATATTCAATAGTCAAAACAATTTCTGATTCCTTGCCAAAGGCAGGCAAGGAATCGATGCGATGGTAATGGCATGTGTGCGTGTGTGTGCTTGTGTGTGTGACGCCTTGGCTTGTAAACACGATATCTCAAGAATGGAAAGTTGCTTGAACTTCAAAGTTGGTGTGTAGGTAGTCCATATAGAGTAGATGGTGCCTATTCTTTTTCAGGTAGGTCAAAAGCCATTTGGGGTCACCAGCGGGGCTAGCCCAAAAACCTATTAAGGAGGATCAGTTGCTAGAACTTCAAACAAAAACCTTTGGTAGCACTTGATGAGTATATGATCTCATTCAAGTTTTAATGAGGTCAAAGGTCACATGAGGTCAGTAGAGGACATAGCTTGAAAACCTTGTAAATGCGGTATCTCAATGAGCAAAACTAACTTGAACTTCAAAGTTGGTATCTACGTAGTCCATTGGGAGTAGATGGTCCCTATTCTTTTTCAGGTAGGTCAAAGGTCATTTGAGGTCACCAGAGGGGAAAGTCTGAAAACCTATTATGGAGTATATCTCATCAATTGAAAGTTGCTGGAACTTCAAATGTATAGCAATGGTAGCATTTGATAAGTACATGATCTCTGTCAAGTTTTGGTGAGGACCCTTGTGAGTAGGTGATCCCTATTGTTTTTCATGGAGGTCAAAGATCATTTGAGGTCACCTGTAGTGGAGTTTGAAAACCTTGTAAGGAAGATACATATCAGTGACTGGTATCTCAAGGAGGGCAGGGTGAGTGAACTTCAAAATTGGTATGTTGGTTATCCTTTCTTCATCATAAATATTGGCTAGGAATCACAAAGTCCATTGACTTTCTGGTCTATCTTTGTGACATGGCACCACAAACACAGTAGTCAATTTTGGTTTTGCTAATACAATCATGTGGAAACTAGGTGACGTAGTTCTTACCTCAAAACCACAGGATATGATGGAATTAAACATGTATTTGCCACACATATACATCAATGACATTATTTAAATTTTCCTGTGAAAATTCTTTGACAATTATTACTTTTGTGAATTCACATTTTCTGTTACATTTATGCTTTAAAAGATGTGTCAATACTAGTATTTATCCTTGAAAACTTCCTAGGCTGCATAGTTGTAGAACTCTTAATTAAGCAATCTTACAAATCTGGTGGTACTCTCAGTCATAAGTTGATAACTCAAGTTTTCCTGTTTGTAACTGGAACATGTTAATTCATGGACATCTCATATGTATCAAACCAGGAGAATTGTGCCCCAGATGTTGAAATTTTTGGTTTTGATGATAAATGTAACCTTTGTAATCACGCATATGTGTGTGTATGTACTGTGTGCGGGCGTATGTCTGTGATGCCGTATGTGGTAAACACGATATCACAAGAAGGGAAGCTTGGACAGATCTCATTTTTGTTATGTAGGTGTAACATTTTGGTAGAAGAATGCTTTTGGTTTTGGTGGAGGTCAAAGGTCATTTGGGGTCAACAGGGGTCAACAGGGGTCAAACTGTGAAACTTTGTAAACAGGTCATCTCATGAAGGGAAGCTTGGACAGATACCATGTTTTGTACGTAGTTGTACCACATTGAGAAGAAAAACTCTGGTGGAGGTCAAAGGTCATTTTGGGTCAACAGGGGTCAGATTGTGAAAACCTTGTAAACAGGATATCGCAAGGAGGGAATCTTTGACAGATCTCATAAGTAATGTGTAGATTAGTCATATTGAGTAGAAGAACCATATTGTTTTTGTTGTAGGTCAAAGTTCATTTGCTTCTACAGGGAAATTGTAACAACCAAGTAAACATGATATCTCAAGTAGGGAGAAGCTTGGATGATCTCATATGTAATTTGTGGGTGTTGCATCACTGTAGTAGGCAGTTGTGCATGTTGAAACATGAACATACCATTTATCCTACATTCATAAAATTCTCAGAATGAAATTATGAAAACCACAAAAGATTTGTGTATTCTGGTTAAGTTTGATGTTAGCAAAAAGTAGTATTCCTATATAGGGCAATAATTTTTTTTTTGTTTTTGGTGTGTGTGTGTGTGTGTGCTGATGGTTTACCAGTTAATATTGTTTGGGTGGCTTGTAAATGGAATGTATAGAAAGTAACAAAATGAGCATGACAAAAACTACAGCCACTGATTTTTACTGAAGGAATGGTACTTTAACTTTTCTGCATGAAATTCATGACTTTACCAAGTGTGGAGGGAGTTTCTATAAAAAAAAAATATTAATTGAACAGTATTTAAATGCTTTACAACTGTTACAGTTTTCCGAATAATTTTTTTATTTAACATGAGCTTATTTAATATGAGCTTTATTTAATATGAACTTAAGAACCGATTGCCATGTATACAGTATACTGCACATGACTACCTACCTACAATCCATGACAAAAATACATGGGGCACCTTCCCCCCCCCCCCTCCCCCATTCATTGTTGAAATTTCGGATATCTATTGGTTGGAACAACATTGATCTATGGGGAAGGGAATTGTGAAAGATGAAGGAATCTACCTCCAATATTGCTACATTTGTCTACAAGAGTTCCATCATTTTTGTTGAGGATTGTCTGAGCTGCTGTACACATGTTTATTGGAGAGTACAAATATACCAAATAGAGTACACAAAAGGGTTTTGACTTAGTGGAAAAAGTTTGAGAGCCATGATTGATAAGTTGGTGGTGAAGTAATTAAAGGATACAGAGTATTCTTAATTTGGCAATAGAAGAAAGTGAAGATAATGTAAGTTAATTGCCATTATTGTAATAATGGCAAGAGTTATACTTTCTATTACTTTTCACATCATCCGCTGATGAGCTGCTACCAAAAAGGCAAGGAACTATAGGAATCTGATTATACCATTTGGTGCTTGCTTAGCTGATTTGACACTTGATACAATAGAGGTATAATAAATATCATAAAATCTAAGTAATACAGTCCGTACAGAAAAACCCATTGAAGGTTACTTGTAAAGCCTCTCAGTGCAATAATTTGATAGGGCAACACCATCTTCTACGGTGCACAACTTACTTGACCACGGTTCACTGTTGAACTTGAAATACACACTGTTTCAATAGGACTGGCCATTCACTGCACTTATTTGAGGAGTAGGCCTACTGTAACACAAAAATGACATTATAGCAATTTTATGGTTCACCATGGAAAAACATGAAGTAAACTTGAAATGGAGGGATCAACTACTGTAGTATCATAGTAAAGTACTGTACAACATTTGATATCACCTACACCTTTACACCTACACATAGTTATGACATCATCCTTAGAGAAAATATCAACAAAATAAATGGTACTGTACATCATGTGGTTCACCATAGTTTCGGTGTAGCAATTAAAAGGACAATTGTATGAACAGCAATTGAATTATGGTACCTCTTGTGCATGCATGTCCACCTTAGTAACCTTTCAACAAATCTTATTTATTATGAACATTTATACCTACAGCAGTGTTGACTCCTCAACCCCCACCCCACACTCAGAATATACTGTATCCTTCAACTTCTTATCAATGAATTTTCTATCACGGCTCTCAAAGTTGTCCCAAAATTTGAAAGACTCATGTACTCTACTATACTGTATACATCCCTATGCTTCCATACATTTGTACAGCATTTCAGTCAATCTTTGCAAAATTATGTGGGACACCTTCCCCCCCCCCCTCCCCCATTCATTGTTGAAATTTTGGATATCTTTTGGTTGGGACAACATTGATCTAGGGGGGAGAGGATTGTGAAAGTTGAATGAACCTACCTCAATATTACTACATTTGTCTACAAGTTTCCCGTCATTTTTGTCAATGATTGTAGCCATGAAAACACAAGGGTAAAAGTAATGTTGCTGTAGCACCTCAAGTAAGGCATTTTTCTAAAGCTTGATTCTCGATAGCTTAATAGTCTGTGAAACCCATTTTGACAGCTGTGTAAAATAAGTTTGATTAACCTTTTCTACTACTTTCCTTGGAAATTCGGAATCACCAGCACCATTAATTCAGTGTGCACTTATTGTATCCCATATTGTTTAGGAATCACCTGGGTAATAATTAATGAACATTTCTAAAAATAGCAAATTTTGTGGTCAAAAAGTATGTGGATTTGTATCTCACAGCATGCCCACAGTACCAATTTCACTCTGATCAACACAATCATGCAGATGTTCAGACTTTCCCAGGCTCACCCTACACATTGATATAGTGGCACAAGCATACGTTCTTGAATCATTAGGCTTCTATAAATCACTCCAACCACAAACTTTTCCCATGTATGATACTTTGTAGTCTTCTTACAACAAGTGGGGGAAATGTTCAAAACATATCTAATTGTTGGTTGTTATCAATAATTGACGAAATCAACCGCAAAAATTACGTACAAACCTGTGTAGTGGTGGTAGGAGGTTTAATGCAGTGTATTTGTGGCCTTGTCTTCGAGATCATACTTGTTTATAGGTGTTTTTATGCATCTGTGCATTTTTCTGTGTGTATAAATGTTCAATTGTAGGAAAGCTGACCTGTACATATCTGACATCCTTATTTTTACATATGTACAGTACTGTACTTAAAGGATAGGGAGTTTTGACATATATTTTACATTTCTTTTTGCCTTTTCTTCTCCTAAATCAAGTATAAGCATATACCATAAAGAGATTTGTGGCACAAAATGATCTGTCTATGACAGATTCTGTCAGAAAATGCCTCAATAGAGAGACAAAACTCTCATTTTTTTTCTTATGTTGACATCCTCTAGTTAATAATACATCAGTACTGTATGTGTTTTATGCCTTTTCTTAACTTCAATATACTGTACATGCTGTTTGGTCTAAGGTTGTCAAATTTAGAAAAGAGTAAAGATAAGAAAAATTTACATTTTTCTTTCTCTCTGCTGCTGCACTTTCTGACAGAGATTGTCATTAGCTGGTCATTTTTTTTACCACAAACCCAATTTGGAGAAAGTAAAAAGTTACAAGTTACATGAAAGTTATGTCACAACTACCCATCCTCCTTTAAAGCAAATGATTACAGTAATTTATACAAATAATTGTATTCTTGTGACTCACTCTTTACTGTACATTCTTTTGTCTTGGAGTGAAAAGGAGGATAACTCAGTTGGTCTGAGGATCCTTTCTATTTTTCTGGTTAACATGATTTTTTGGTGTATACAGCATTTATACATCACCTACTATCTTTTTACAGAAGCAGTTACTGATCTAAACGCAACAGTTCGGTTACATGAGATCATACAGCTGTTTTGGAAACCCGTCTATGAGTTAGTCTGTGAAAGGAAGCTATTACCACAATTAGTGTTGCATCTAGTGAAAAGATTGGTCATCACATCCCACTTTGCAGAAGACTTCACTAACAACTTAACACTAGGTTGGATTACTGCTATCTGTTCATCTATTTCTGTAGCAGAAAGTAAGTGGTCAAAAACTAGCTTTAGCTGGAATTTTTGAACAATTGTCAATTTGTGTACTTTTGACCAGATTGAATACTACTGGAGAAACAATTTTGTTTTATTCAGGTGGCTATACATTTAATCATAGAGTATTCCAGGCTGACAACTACATTTTGTTGTTTGCCTAGGTAACTAGATATCCATAGTCTAGACCAGAGGTCGGCAACCTTTTAGGGTGAGGGCCATTAACTTGCTATTTAGCAAGTTAGTGGTGGGTAAAGGGGTCGTTGAAAAGCTGGAGGTGTGTACAGGAATTTGATAGCTGAAATAATAAGTATTACAGGCATGCTGCATCGCCAGTATCGCAGGTTGTGCTTTTTGTACACAATTTTGACTGCTCTCCACCATGGGCCAGATTCTTTACACCTGCAGACTGTATTTGGCAGTAGGTTGCCGACCCCTGGTCTATACAGTCTCAGCATAATTTGCATCATTTAGGTTTAATATGACTCACAGTTTTACCAGTGCCACCCCTAGTCTCTAGTTCACCAAGATGTCACAAATTTCTTGGACTAATAATCACTTCAATCTTCTAATTATAGTACACACACTGTAAATGTTTAGACAACAGTAGCCTAGGGCTGATTTTAAATGAAGATCAATGTTTCTCTAATGCTGTATGTTAAACATGAACCCATGTCCAGCCTACATTCAATTTCTAAAAGAGTGTATCACCCCTTCTTCTTCCTAAGTCTGACACCCACCTCTCGAAGAAGTATCAGGTATACCTTTTATACCGCAGCTATGGTTCCTGTGAATTATTTAGCTCAAAAAGGGTTAATGATGGAATGGTGCAATGATTTAACATGCTAAATCTTACAGCAATTGGAGAATCATGTGGGAAGTTAAGAAAAATATCCCATTTGGGAAATGGAAAATCCCATATGGTGGTATAGGGTCTTTGATGACCATATATGGGTTTTCTGGTCCTCAAACTTTCAAATTTTAATCGTAAGTTAATCTTAAGTTGATGGCAAATTCATAGTTGATATGATTAGCATACTTATAACTTACTCCCTATGTTTAGTGTCTTGTAAAAGGCCACCTGATTGCATACTTTCAATTATCGTTTCTCCAGATCTGCTGAGTGGCACCACTATGTGGTGACCCCAAAACAAATGTAAGATAAATTTATTTGTAGGGCTGAGGCATAATATGAACAGACAAAATGGGCTCGGAAATGCAATTTCTGGTGATTTGGGTCGTGTTTTCTGCCAGACATTTCTGGTGTGCTGAGCACCAATTGATGATATCCATAAAGGCAGACATTCGTCACCGCAAGCTATAGTTTTGGCTTAGAGATAGCAGAATTCTTAACTGGTTCTGCTGTTTGATTTACTGCAAATTCAAAAGATGCAGAATGGCTCATGTTATACAACATACACAGGGACCCATTATTTTAAATATACGTGTGGAGGAATTTTAGACAGTCTGAGGGAGGGACTAGAGTAAGAAATTGGGAGAATTGAAACTGTCTGGGCTGATGAGTCTTTGTCTTTAAAATCTTTTGTTCCCACCAATGGTAAGATTTCTGTAAAGGTTTAACATGTGGCTGCTAACAGAGGGAACACAATTGACTAGTTGAAAACACTCAAGGTAAAAGCAATACAAATTATGACAAGTGTTTCATGGATTGATGTTTTCTTCATTAAGTGAGAAATTGCAGACATGAGACCACTAGTTCCACACTGGGCACATGCCACTTACAGTAGGACACCAAAGAATACCATTCCTGGTCATCTGGGGGGGGGGTGTTGTTAAACCAAAAATATTCTTGCACTCCCCATGTCAGCCTGTGGTGGCACTCTGCTTAGTATGTGCAGGTGACCATGAAATTTGTGGCACCCACTGACATTAAGATTGTTTTTAAAGCTTAAGGCATGGTCCTTGATCAAGAGAAAGCAATTTAATGGGTGGACGTACCCTTCTGTAGGCACAAAATAATCCACATTATTGCCATTTTTATACATTGATGTTTTCTCATTGAGAAATTTCAGACATGAGACCCCTGTGTCAAGGCTGGGTATATGCAGCTTTAGACAGGTCTGAGAAGTGCTATTTTCAGCCATCTGTGGGCTTAGTAAAGCCAAAAATTTTCTTTGCTCTAAGTCATCAGATGGTAGCGTTTCGTTTTATAGTCTTGCCTGGGCAATGTCCCCAAGTAGGACCTCCCATTGTTAAAAATCTTTTTCATGGACCTGATGTGTCCTTTTGTGGATATATGGCAGTATATTTCCCACCCCCATCACTAGACCCTGGCAGAAATCCCCCTCCCTGGTTCTTCTAAAGAGTTTTTGAATTACTGTTTTGTATTTCTTTTAGTTGCATAATGACATGAATGTGACTAATTTCTTCACTGTGACATAGGCACGGGCCATTTATGAAAATTCTTGTTTCTCACCAGATGTTGTTCTCAACAATGTGTACTTTCACAGCAACTGGATATGTGGCAAAAATCCATCAAAATCTCAAACAGCAGCATAAATTAGCATCATATTTAAGTAGAAAGAGCATAAGTCTATAAAAAAATTCGATCCAAACATACTGGGAGGCCTGATATAATAATTTGTTGAATGTAGTGTATTGCACGTTGGTGTTACTTTCACTGTGGAAATACGGTAGGCCAACTGCCTGTCTTGAAAGCTAGAGCACTATATTTCAAGGCTTATTTGTATATTGCACCCTTAATTTGCAAGTTTTATTTTATAAATGATGTAATCTGCAGTGCTCATACACAAATTAAATCAAAATGATAACCAGATATTAAGTAATCATACCCATTTAATTTTAGAAACCCATGTGACTGGTAGCTTCAGTAATTCTCCTTGATTGCTAGAATATGACCTACATTCCCTGTCAGAATTTTCACTTCCTTAGCCAACCATTGGGTTCAATTCACATGTTTAAACTGACATAAAGCTACGCTCAAGACCTACAGTGTTTGCCGTAATAAAACAGTGATGAGGAGATTAACTGTAATGAGAGATTGCTGTAGTAAAGTGAATGATGCTGGACTGATGTTTACAGATATAATTTATCCTACATAATTTATCCTGTTTCATTCCATTATGTTACTGTTATTTTCTTGTAGATAAAGAATTGATCAGTAGACGTGTGCTTTCAAAGCAAACTTTGTACATCAAGGATCTTGGTACAGATTGGCATCTTGTTTTTATTGCATGTACAACAGTAGTGAACCATCACACTGAAGCTGCTTTCAAAATGTAAGTCATGTGTAACAGTTTTCATGATGGTAAGGCTAATCAACTCACACATCATGCTGTCTGTCTTACTTGTTTTTATTATTCTCTCTTTGCTGTTCCTCATTTAAAAAATTTTTTTAAGCTGCAAATAGAGGTGGTGCACGCCTGTTATTCCCCCTTCTAGATACATCACTGTTTATGGCATTGTGGTGTCAAGCAATGAAGATTAGAGAGATGTTATTTGCTATGCAGGGTTGCTGTATTGAAAATGAAGTAAGATTGCTTGAAGTATAAGCTTGATAATATTATATATTAACATACTGTATATATTGAAACAAAGAAAACTGAAGGAAGAAATGATTTGACTTTTGAGGACTGTATAATTATAACTCACAGGGAAATCTTCATTGGTTTATTTGTTAAATATTTGCTTATGCTCTTTTTCAAACAAAGGTTGCTGCAGACAGTAGGTGCACACTTACCAAATTCTGTTAATCAACAATTAGAGGCTTTGATGGCTGCCAATACTTGCTGTCAAAGTATTGCTGAAGAGGATTATCAGCGTGCAATGGAACCTCTATCATTGGATACTGTGGAATTAATTCAGACTTTTGAGAATATGGAAGAAATGGAAAAGACCGATGCATCTAAACTTTGTAGATGTAATCCCCCAGCCTGGTCTTCCACCACTGGTAAGATACGTTGGCACTTCTTACATGGACCTTTGTATGCATTTCATCATGATCAGGGAAACAAGCTTGTATTAGTTGTGTATAATACTCATAGAAAACTAAGTTTGAGAAACATGTTACGGGGGGGGGGGGGGGATTAGGTTTGAGACAGTTAAAGCAGTAAAGGGAAGATTTCAGTGGTGACTTTGAAATTATATACAGTAAAACCCCGCTTATCCAAACCCCGTTTATTTGAAACCCCGTTTATTCGAACTGGCCGTTTGGTTTCGCAAACCTGGCATCGTACACAAGCAATGTAAAATTTCAGCCTAGATATGACAACATTTTGCCTCTCTGTTTAACTTTTTTCGATCCTCGAAGATCTTTATTGCAGTTAAGCCAGCTATTGTTAATGTTTATCTCTACTACGAACTTAAACCGCCAAGCTGGGGATGAATACATGATTCAGAAAGACCCAGCTAATCCTCCGTGTGTTTTCTTTCTTCGTTGTCGGCGTAGAATCACAATAGCATCACTAAGTCCATACTGACAATAGCCTATCGAAGTGTACTAAACTTAGGCTTTTCATGCAAAGCCCCACACTAGTGTTAATGCTGCCCAACAGTTGTTCTTTTTCACACCTAACAATACAGTGATTGGAATTAATACGCGTGTGGAAGAATGTCAATCAGACTTAAATCTGCATGGGTGCTATAGGTCACGGTGAGAATAAAGTGAACTGATGGACCCAGATGAGAAAGCTTGCCAGTTCAAAACAAATAAATCCCGTCTTCGAACATCTTTCGGCAATATCTTTGAATTCATTCATGCATTGTGGCAAGGGAACTGAAAGCCCCATCAACACTTAACGAGCTTGTGAAAGATAGCAAGCTTCTAAAACCTAGTTTAACTTCGGAAAAGCCATTTTGATAAAGTCGATCATACTTTTCAAATCTCCTGAATATCCAATTAAGGCGATACAACAAACGATTCAAACAAATAGAGCTGTACTCAAGACATATGGGCGAATTATCCCTTGCCACGTTCGATTTCAATGACTGTTTAAAAAATTAAGCAGCGTACGTTATTTTTCTACCACTCAGATTCCGGCATTTCAATAAGCCTAGCTTTCAAACAGTACCAGGCAAGTAACCACGCTCGCAGCCTCGCAATGTTGTAGCTAGCGCTCCTAAATTCGCAAGTAGTGGTACTACTGGTTAGACTGTCGGGGGTTTTAAGTTCCATGCTTCTCACTATACATCTCTCTTTTCCATTTTGGCAAGCGTTTGTACCGTTTGTAGAGGTAAAATTTTAAATGCATGTTTGTTATTTTATCGCATTTTTTTTGAGACTGTAGGCTACTGTTGCTTTTGGTTGAATGTTAGGATTCCGTGTGTGGGCTATATGTTATCCTAACGGCGAGCAAAGTATCGCAACGCAGACGGACATTCATTACCCTCATTCAATTTATCCTCCTTGGAAGTTCAATCTAAGAAAACCACACGAAACACTTTGAATTTTCAACAAATATTTATTTTTTAATAAGAACCAAAGAAATAACACGGAGACAACGTAACAATGGTTAATTTCACTTTATTAATACGCGCATGTTTCACTAGGGGTAGCAAATTAACGATAAACATGAAACCCCGTTTATCCGAACTTTTCCGTTATCCGAACAACGTCTTGTCCCGACGTGTTCGGATAAACAGGGTTTTACTGTAATTACTTGTACAGTGATGGTGTATTGATAAATCAATTGATATACATGTAGAAGCACACTTTTACATTCATATATCTGTATAACCGTATTCTTGTATTCTCATACTGTACGTGTAATGTTTTGTGCTATAATGGGGTATGTTTATACTTTTAGTCTAAAGCTCAGCGGAGTCACGCAGGCGCAGGCCCACACATCCCTTGTTGGGTAATGTGGACTATATGTCAAGTTGCCTCCTCTCAGATTGGAGGCCTTCTCACTTCAGTGGGAAGCGTTTGCAGGGGACTTGGCAGAGACCTTGCCCACCACATAACACAACTCTAGCACATCAGTAGCACATCAGGTTTGACCATGGCTTCATCGGAAAGAGGCATTAGGTATTAGATCAGAGGGCACCAAGGGCGGTGTTAAAGGTTACCAGTACTCTTGGCATGGTAGATGGGAGTGCAGTTGTTGTGTTGAGACAGGTAAGATGAGATTGTTCGTAAATAGCAGGTAAGTTTTGGGATGTTCATGAAAAACCCTAAAAGTGGAATAGTTATCAGTTATTGTGAATCTTGGGCTTCTAAACTGCAATAGCTGAAGTGTGCAGAGTTGTTGCATTTTCATATTATCAATCACAGTTTAGGTCTATGTGAAGCATATACGCTTTACTTAACAGTTGCTTCAGTGATTTAAATGAGTGTTGATCTGAGATAATTTCTCCTAACCTATGGAGTTTTTAATTTAAATATGTTTGTATGATTACATGAATACATGAAAGACACATACTTGAGTAAATGTGAGAGTATAGTTTCAGTCACTAAGGGATGGATGAATGTTGATGTATTGTGTACAAATACTTTGACAGGTACAATATTCTGTACCTGCTCTGACCCTGTGTGATGCAAAATAACATTTAATAAATTTAGATGTTTTCATCATGTTTTTAGAATCCATTACTCCATAGCCATGATATTGTTTTATTATTTACCTTGCTGCAGACTCCATCTGTTGGAAGCTTTATCCGTTGGGGAAACTCCCTGGCCAATCAGATGATCCAAATCTTCTAAACCTCTCATTAAGAGAGGATGGAACTTCTGTTTACAATAACCAACCTGAATTTGAGGCCTCTAGTGAAAGGTGACACAACTTTTATTTTTCTAATTTACTTGGAAGAGTATTGATACAACATTAATAATCTATATGAAGCTCAGTAACTCATGAATGAAAGAATAAAAAGCCGTTGCGATCAACCTGAAGAGGCAATGGCCGATAACTGTAAGTGCTTAGCTCATGGTCCTGTGACCAACAGGATCATGTATTGATTGTATGGCCCCCACAATAGTTGTTGACTGTATGCTGTATGGTTGATAGTATGCTGTATGAATATGTTTTAGGGATTGTATGGATCAGTTCAGTATCATGTTAAATTGGTAGATAGTATGATATTATGCTGTAGAGATAGTATGAATTGATTCGGGTTGAAATAGAGATGTTGTGTGTTCATTTATGTATAGTACTTGTGATAGTAGAGATTGCCTAGCCTTCACAGTTTATGCCCAGTTCTTTACATATTTATGGGGTGCCCATTTGCATTAAATTTTCTCTAAGCAATCATACTCTTCCTGTCCACCAAATGTACTGTAGTACAAGAGTTGGGCAGTATCCCGGTACCCAAGTAACTACCGGTATTCGCAGTACTGGTAATTGAAGTACCAGAGGATGAATGTGTGCGAGTACAGGTACTTGGGAATACTTTACTGTACTGTTAAAAGTTATCTGGCACCATCTGCAACAGTGAACCAAGAATTTGTTGTTTGAAATGTAGCTTTAATACTTGTATGTCAACATCAGAACGACCAAAAATAAATTCCAAATCCATTTTAGCACATTTCATTTCAATATCTCAAGCCAAAACAAAGCTCAAGACTTCTGAAAGTAAATGTATTCATCGCCATAAATGATCATGGTCAACCTGGAACACAGTACACAGTGGTTATTACTGTGTTATGGCTTATAATGCAGCTATTCATCACAATGGCAAAATCATGCATACCGTATAGGCTAGGTCTACACATATTACCTATTTTGTTAACACTAACTTACTGTAAATGGTAAACGAAGAATAAATTATCTGTGCGTTATACTAAATGAAAGTAAACTAAAGAGCAACTCACCTATGTAGACATAGAAATAGTTATATTTAGGTATACAGTAATTGTTTCAGTGGTGTTTGTAGTTATAATTTTTTTTTCTGATGACTCGTAAGGGCTCATCTTTATATATAGCCCCAAGTAATTATCTAAGTACTAAGTGGCGCATTCAGCTTCTCCAGCAGGTCTGTAATGTAGATGTTGTAGGTTCAGTCAACAGCCGGCAATACTTTTGCAATGTGTTTCTTGTTCTTGTCACGCTTTTTTCATTGTTGAACGTATTGGTTTGAAAAAGTTTGCTCAATTTCCTATGTAGTCACTAATGCCATCTCCTTTTTGCTTATTATAACTGAGTCTGTAACAATAAAAGATAATAGTGATGGAGCAACCAAAAAACAAAACAAAGATAAACTAGTTTTTCTGCATCCACCCTTCATCTGATTCAAAATATTTTTTATGGCCTTGAGATGAGTCATGACTACGAGTTGCTGTTGGGAATGCATGTAATGATATTTAGTATGGCATGTAGGCTATAGATGCTCAACCATTCTGCATAGGCCTAACTGTACAGAAATCAGGTTGCTTGAAAATTAAAAAAATGGAAACAGTTTGAAATGTTTGAAAATTGCATTTTACGATATTTGAGGACAAAGTGACCTTTATATATTAGCTGAACCACTGTTTATGTCAAACCAAGTTCATTATCATATCACCCCCCACCTCGATATTTTACATTAGAAATGCGTTTTGAGAGGATTTCGTGGAACTGGTACACATCATTGTAACTCTGTCAGATTATTGAAATTGCTCAGATGGAAAGTTCACACTCAAAATGCCTTTTGAGACTCCCTCGATGGAAGGAAAAAGTCCATATCTCTTTCCGCTTTTGAGTCGCCACGAGCAACTTTGTGTTTTTAAAATGTTAACTTTAACTGCCTCCTACATCTGTGGCATAACTTTTTTAGGGTATACTGCTGCTATAGCTGCCTGATGTAATCCAGTTTTATTCATTTCTCAGTCGATGGGTTGCCAGTTTGTTTGTGGCATAACTGGCCAAATTGCCAAGCAAATCACCTGAAAAAATGCCAAAACATGACAAAACTTGACCCTGTATTGTTGTACAGTATAACACTTGCCCACATTTTCACACTTGGTAATTTAATGTACATCATTACTTACTACAAGTATTATTGCTATGAGTGGAGAATAAATTGTAAACCTGATACAACCCACTCGGATAACTATTAAAATCGGGGATAAAAGTTTTTTTTTCTTTGAAATTTGTGAAAAAGCAGGTGTTTTATTGTTATTTCCATTAGGTCCCCCAAAATACCAAAAGGCCATTTGGCATGCACTTAAAATTTTTACTGGCCCTCACAGGTAAAAATGTGCCAAGTTTACCTGTTTTGGTGTTTAAAATGTCAAACTGGAAACCCTGACTACAGCAATAGCCAGGCAGACCTGCTGAAGCCAGAGAATGCAACAGTCAAGCCCTGTGACTTTAACAGAGAGAGCTCTCAGTAGAAGAAAAGATTTCCCTCGCTAATCTTGTTATAAACTGTGACAAAGAGGAACACTCTACATGCGAATTGATGCCATTAGTAAGGAAAATTTCATTCACATAAATGTATAAGTTAGATTGGGAATATTGGTGATGCCTGATCATAAGCGACATTCCTGGCCTTGCATCTCATTAAGTTCTGCCTGCCACTTGCATTATAAACTCATGATTGGCTGTCAAAAGTTGTGGCAAGTAACTTCAATGAACTATGTCAGTGTCTAAACTAAAAGTACTATTGAGATATGGCTCACACAAATGAGATAATTGTTCACAAATTTTCATCAAATTTCCTTCAGTGTCTAATCTCTTTAAGGCTGTCACCAATACCAGGAGTTATTTTTGTATGCTGTCATGCACTATTCTGTAGACAGAAGTGAGAAGTGCCTCTTAAAATATGAGCCTTCAAAGTATCTGATTAGTGATGATATACAGCCAAACTGTGAAACTGGAAGAAATTTTTCTCCTTCGTGCATATCAGCTATTTGTCTTGTTTCTATGGTAATAGGATAATATTGTTGCCAACAACTACGACACTTTTAGTCCTGTTCCTCATACTGTAAAGCTAAAAGAAATATAGAATATAAAGTCCTATTCAAACTGTTGGTTATTGTAGTAGATTTCAGTTTCAATAAGCAAAGAAACAAACAGACAAAGAGGAACAGATTCTATCTGCAGGAGGAAATACTTGTTATTTAGCTTCCTTCATAAATTCCTTTTTGCAGCTAATATCAGGATACATGTGCTTGTCTATATCAGAGGGGATACTCCCAGGTTTTCCTCTGTGAATCCTTTCACTTATCCTCCAATATAATAGCCTATGTATCTCTATTGTGGTGTCCAAGAAGAAGTAACATCTTTCTCAATGGATGTGTTATTTTGTCAGTAGCTTCTGTTTGTTCAGTATCATTAACTGATGTCCTATACTGTGATATACTGCCTTTATAGATCACCACTACATCATGTTACCTCATTGGATTCATTATTCCTCATATCATGTACTACCTACTGTACTGCCTGTATAGGGTCACTACCATGTCATGGTTTGTTTTCTCTGTTGTTGTCTGTTCTGTCTTCCTCTTTCATACAAACATGAAACTACTCAAGTTGCAACTGAGCTTCTTCAATTGTGTTCAGTATTTGACATATCAGGCATGTGGAAGTGAGGAGGAGATACAACAGGAAGGTTAATATATGCTTATCCTATATATTAGACTGGGCATGAGAACTTGCAATTCATAAAAGGTTGAGTACAGCTTAGAGCACGATTTTACTTGTGTGCGATGTATCTCAGTTGTTTCCAGGAATATCCAGATAATCTTCATTCACACTCGCTTATACCCTTTGAAGAGTATTGCATAGAATAGAGCTTTGATGCAAGGTTTCATGCCAACAGTCAAGTCAGAACCACTGTCTCACAAATCAAAATTACTGATTATTGCTTTGGAATCAAGACAAACTGTTTTGTAAGAGTAAGGAATAGACCTTTTGACAATATGCTAGTAATGAAAACGGTCATGTAGGACTATACTTTAATGTAGCATTTTATCAATTTTTGCAGACCTGCTCCAGGTTTGCAGATGATGTATCCATGTTCGACAAATTACACTAAGTCAAACTTTTCTACTGTGATAGGTGTCAGAACTCATCGGAAGTTGAAATTTAATTTTCAAGATTAACTACTAGCAATGTTTTAGCTGTGGACAAAATTTTTTGATGGCAATTTACAACGGAGCAGACGAGATGTACCCTTCATGTTAATGTTGTGTGGAGATGGTCATTCTACCCCACCGTACTCAAAAGGGTCATACAAAGTGCAGCTTTCCGGTGTTTACCCCAGATTTATTAGCTTTTTCTTTTATTCCCCTTAGACAGTCAAACTTGCCAAGACAAAACATTAGGGAAGTTAAAAAACTAGACATGCAAAAGGACGTCATCTGTTATGTTTAACCTGATTGGTAGATCACAAATGGCAACCATCTCATATCATTACGTAAGTCAACCATTTGCCCTTTGATTGGTCAGCATCAGCATCTATATCGTGATCCTTAACAGTTTGGCATGGGTCGATGCATCCATTTTGCCACGAGGTCGACGCTGGCAGCCTGACCATCAATCCGTCAACGTCTGTAAAATATGTGGGCCTGTGTCAAATCTCAAACTCTCTCCGTTTCTGTATTTTTCTGTCTTCAAATCGTCATCGTTAATTGAATTCATTAATTTGCATGTGCCAGCCGAATCATCTTAATAATCAATGGAACTCTTATTATCAAAGTCAAATCTTACTCTTTCTCTGGATGTTGTGACGTCTCTTTCTTTGTAATCGGAACTTAATTTAGTGTTACATCTCACCCGTCACTGGAACAGTCATATTTTCATAACACGACTAGATCCAAAACATACAGAACATGAAGTTCCAAATACCTTTTAAGCCCATTGAAGCTGTTAGTGGTGAACAAACGGGGTGATCTTGGTGGAAATTAGGCCACTTCAAAGGAAGGATTTCCATTGTATCTCCTCTTCAATTGCACCTTCCTTGACATTTTAAGTACAGTAGTACTGTTTTGTTTTGTGTGTTTGTTTCATGTTTTACCTTATTTTTTTTGTCCAATCACATATGTCCACAAGATATCAAATATGATTGTTCCATACTATTGCACCCTTCTCAAAAAAGAGAAACCTGTTGAACTTGAAATTAAACTATGCAATGTTCTCTTCTACTTTGGTCTTGTAAAAAGAAACATTACCTTATAAGCAGTTCAGGCTCTATAATCATGATTTTCTTATCTTTGCAGGTTAGGATATCAAATGGACATCAGCCATGAATTAAATCACAACGTTCAGCTAACAACACCAAACCAAGTTACAAGACATGAACAGAGAAGAAATGTCAATGAAAATAAAGTCATGATATTGTAATTGCTCCGTATATTGTGAGTTCAGAAGGAAGAGGCAACATCAATAATGCAATGTGGTGTGTGATGTAGAAATATGATCTGAGACGGACAGAAAACTGAAGTCAGTAGCTCTGATCAGAAGTTGTGGAGTGAACCTTTGGACTTGTTGGAACTATTTTCACTTCTACTGTACAGTATAATGTATTACCGTTTATATTCCTTGCCAAAGGCGGTCAAAGAATCTTTGCGATGGTGATTTGGTGTGTGTATGCGTTTGTGTGTGCATGTGCAGCAAATCTTGTGGATGCTCTAGTTTTAGAAGGGAAAGTGCAAGGTGGATTGATCAAAGTCGGTGTGTGGGTAGAAGATATAAAGATCTTAGCTGGGATTGTTTTTGGTGTAATTCAAAGGTCATATGAGCTCAGCAGCCTGCAGAATGTAGACAAACTATGTTTGTAGTGTTTCAAGAAAAATATTCTGCTCCAACTTCATACTTGGAGGATATGTACTGCTCTTTAAGTATATGAGATTGTGCAGTTTTTCATGTAGGTCAAAGGTCATCAGAAGTCATGTAGTCATAAAGCTGATAATACTTATGTGCACTTAAGCTTTTGAACTGAATATCCTATTGAGACAGCGTAAAGTCTGGGTGTGTGTGGGACATATGAAGATCTCAGCTGAGGTTGATTTTGGTGGATGCCAAAGGTCACCCGAGGTCATCTACAGGCAAAATAAAGACAAACCATGTTTTCAGTATCTCATGTATCAAACATATTATGAACCTAATACTTGGAGAGTATGTACTGCATTCTAGGTATAAATAAGATTGTGAGGGTGCTTGTAGAGGTCAAAGGTCGTGTTGGGTCAGTAGAGGTCATAAAATGAGAAGCTTGTAAACACACTATATACAAAAGAGGAAATATTTTCTTTGACCTGTAATGATGACACTTCATCCATCTAAACAGCTGGCATTGTGTCGATTTGTGATAAGGTATATCTATGCTTACCCAGTACGATGTTATGTGACCTCATAATGATGAAATGTTATTGAAAGGCGATATCCTGAAGACCTTATTTCATTGATCAAATAAAGCACTATTTATTAGAGTTTTTATTCAGTTCACAAAAGAGGGCAATACTGGGATCATGCTTCTCTTGTTTATAACTGTTCTTTTGATAGCTAAAAGTGCTCACATAGTTTTCCAAAGCCATAATTTTTATGACTTTTTTTGTCTGATAATGATCATTATCCAGTAACCTGTGTGGTAAGTAGTGAGAACAATATACATAATGATCTTATTAATTGGAAATGTTAATCTGTGCTACAGATTTTTGCAGTGAAAAGTCTATTGTACAATAAAGATGAATATGTTATTTCAAGTCGATGTAAATGGTGGAATTAAAGGACATAATGTAATTGGCCTTTACTGATATCTTCTCAGCTGTCATAGGAGCATCTCTTGATCTTGGAGAATGCAATACTGTTCTTGGGCTATTACTTTGCTGATGGAGAATTCTTGGAGTACCATATTAATTTACATTGCATGATTTACTTTGTTATTAATGGCTGTCTGGTTGCCCTAGCCTGTGGTTACTATCATATACTGCAACTGGGAAAAATTCATACAGGTTTACTAGTGGCAAGGAATCAGTAAGCCTGACTACTTGGAAAATTGTGATATAGTACATGTGTTGCACAGTGCCCGTATCTTGATGAAATTATAACCTTTGTAATCATGTGGTGATGTGTGTGTAATGTGTGTGTCTTTGTGATGCCTACCTTGTAAACACCGTATCTCAAGAAGGGAAGCTGTAACAGATCTCATATTTAGTGCGTAGGTGTACCACATTGAGTATGAGAACACTATTATTTTTGGTGGAGGTAAAAGGTAATTTGGGGTCAACAGGGGGCAAATTGTGAAAACCTTTTAAGCACAATATCTCAACAAGGGCAGCTTGGACAGATCTCATTGAGATCATAGGTGTGCCATATTGAGCACAAGAACCCTATTGTGTTTGGTGGAGGTCAAAGGTCATTAAGGATCTACAAGGTAAAATTGTGAAAACCTTGTAAACACAATAGCTCAAGAAGAGATGCTTGGACAAATATCATATTTAGTATGTTGGTGTACCACATTGAATATAACATCCCTATTGATTTTGGGAGGAGGTCAAAGGTCATTGGAGGTCAACATAGGTCAAATTGTGAAAATTTGTTAGCACTCTATCTCAAGAACGGAAGCATTTGCAAATGTTATATTTGGTACTTTGGTGTAGCACATTGAACACAATATGCCTATTGATTTAGTGGAGGTCAAAGGTCACTTGAGGTCAACAAGTGTCAAACTGTAAAAACATTGTAACTACAATGTCTTCAGAAGGGAAGCTCATACAAATCTCAGATTTGGTATGTAAAAGTGCACTTCATTGACAACAAGACCCCAATGGATTTTGGTGGAGATCAAAGGTCATTTGAAGTCAACAGGGATCAAATTATGAAAATATTGTTAACACAATATTTCAAGAAGAACAACTTAGACAGATCTCCCATTTAGAAGGTAGGCGCATGTGTCCCATTGAGTATAGAAGAGTTCCATTGTCTTTGGTGAAAGTCAACGGTCATTTGAGGTCAACAGGGCACATTGACTTCTTGTAAACATCATATCTCAAGAACAGAAGCTTTGACAAATGTCATATTCAGTATGCAGTTGTATCTCATTGAGTACAAGAACCATTTGGTCTTTAATGGAGTTCAATTGAGCTCAAAGTGATGTCAATGAAGGTCAAGTTGTGAAAACTTTGTAGCCATGACCTCAAGAAGGGAAGCTTGTACAGATCTCATATTTCATGTAAAGCAAAGGTAGCTTGTGGCACATGCTAATCCTGTTAATGTCAGATTCAGGGAAAAAAAATATTCATAATCGGATCATCAAAACCACAAAGCATTTGTGCATTCTGTGTTGTTTCAGGGGGTAGCCTTTTATTTTGTACATTATTGAATTCTTTTTCATATGTTGGTAAACCATAAATGATATCACTACTTATAAAAAAATATTCACATCTAAAATAAATCCATCACAGCACATCAATTGTTAAATCATCCTTTATATGAATGCTAAAAAAACTGCATTACATGAGACTTGTTATGTGAGTCCCTCCCTTCATGGCACAAATTTGCATACCCATTTATAATGAAAGTGTGAGACTAATATTTGTTGGTAAAATGGTCAATATTTGATGGATTTTGGTGCTTTTTTCACGTTTCTTGATTTAAGGAGGAATAGTTATTTGTGATATACCTCCTACATAACATAATGTGTGGCAAAAGAAATGATCTGCCAGTGTCAAGTTCAGTTAGAGAGAAAGAAAAAAATTGTTTTACTTTGTTTGGTTTAAGTGTTTCATGCCACTTTCTAGCTTTGATGGGACATTGTTTGGTCAAAGATTGTCAATGTTAACATGACCTGTATCAACCATATTGAATTTTTTATGGACCACTTTGTGAAATGCAGAAAGTTTGTTTTTGTATACATTTTCATGTAACAATATAGAGGGCATTCCACATCAGAACTATGGTAGTGGTACTGTTCATGATTTGGGGGTCCAGGGTACCAAATGGACCATTGTATGCGATCATGCAAAATACTTTTTTGGCAGAATTGTTTTTCAATGTGGAAGTTTTGTCTCGTTAGTGCTATTGTAGTGGAACCTATTGTGGGTCCAACTTCAGACTGCACCATATTAAATCATGCAAAGTCTACAGATCACAGGCTTCAGTGTGGATTTTTTTTTCTCTGAATAGCACTATTATGGTACTGGAGTACCCTTTGCTGATCAGCATTCTTAAGGACAAATTGGGCTATTGTTGGGTTTGTCTTGTAACAGACACACTGACGGTACATGGTTATGTTGTTATCAGTTTACTTAGTAGTTATCTTTAATGTTAAAAAAATGTTAACATGAGAATTCAGGTTTTCTAAATTTATTACCTTTTACAAATGATCATTATGTTACAAATTCACACAACTTCAGTTTAAGATGAATACAATAATAGATAAAAATGATAAATGATTTAATGCTTTCACATTTTAAGAGAATAACAAATAAAGTTCTTAAACCACTTTGCTTTTCATCAAAACAGAATCAAATAGCAAATGATACTTTTCGAATGTAGGAAAAAAGGAACTGACTGGTCACAAGCTGACTTCTCTTCCTATATTCCTTCCTGTAACTTATATGAAAGTTTCATGGGAAGTTCCCCTTTCAGTACGATTCCCTTTTCTTAACTAACAAAGGGGCTGCTCTAGTTTTTTGTTGTCATCATTTTTGGGACATTGTTAGTCTGGCTATAATGTTTAAGGTGAACAGATAATACAACCAACTGCAATGTAGCATCTTCTCATTATCCTTTTAATGATACATTAAATTTGTAATAACAACGAGCAGGCTTCATATATCACACAAGAAAGCTAAACGAACAGCCTTTTAATTAGGCACTGGAGGGTTTGTGACCCAATAATGCTGGTTAGTTGGAACACCCAATATCCCTGCAAACAAGTACTGGTGAGATAGCTGGATGATGACCTACCAATACTGCTAAAGATGGTCGTTGGTTGGAACAAGCAAACGCTACAACCAATTGGTTGCCATCTTTCCAAGGAGCAATAGGTCAACCAATTGCTCCTGGTTATGAAACCATCTTTTTAAGGTGCAGTAGATCTACCAGTGCTACTTGGTTTTAACATACCATTTGCCCATGGTGCAATAGGTTGACCAGTACCACTTAGTATTAACATACCATGTCTTGTAGGTGCAGTGGTTGGACCAGTACCACTTCATTTCAACACACCATATTACCAAGGTGCAGTTGCTCGGCCAGTGCCACTTGGTTTTGAGATACCATGTTATGAGGTGCAGTTAGTTGACCACTATACCTTGGTTTGAAGATTTTAAGAGCACTTCTCAACAATCTATTCATGTTATATTCTTCATTTAGTCATAAAACATTCTAACATAAGTTAAATTTTAAATGCAAGTAATAAAGAACCAGGACGTAAAAAACCAGTATATATTGGTTGAAGTGTATGCATAGACTTCTAAACTCTCTTTTATGTCCGGAATATATCAAAAATTTGAGCCTACAGTATGAAATAATTTTTATTTACATTAATCAAGGTCATAAAAGTTTTCTGGTCATCACTTCTTCTAATCTTAATATAAAATCAATAAACTTGTCATCTTTATACTATCATGCACACTGCCATGTTAAGGATAAGAGCATACACAAGTCTACTTTATCTGGAAAGATACAACTCAAAACAATGCAAACTACTTTCTGCAAAACTGTCTTCACAATTCATTGTTGTGATTTTAAGTTCAGTAATGTACTGTAACCAATTAGTAAGTTCCATATAATAAGTAATTAATACTTCTTACTCTGTTTACACAGTAAACAATTTATTTATACTAACTTGGCACTGCTACACAAGTGTAAACAATGGATTTACTGCACTGCTCTGTAAACAACTTTAATTAATGATAGTACTGACTTTGTTAACATTTGTACAAACATACTGAATCAGAGCCACTAAAAATTAAGCTTTTCATATCACTCTACGACAAAAGAAAAGTGTGCAATATCCTTTAACTGACTTAATCACCGTAGGATTTTATTCACTCCATGATTATCTGCCACTCAGGTCGCTAACAAAAGCACCACACATTAAACATGTTTTCTTGCGCTTTATTTCATACTATGGTATGGAATATCAGTTGTTATGCCCATTAGCCCATGTGTCATTGAGAAGTTTCCTTCCTTTTCTAAAGAGATCAAGTCTTCATCATCATAAACAATGTGTCACTGTGTTATCGTTATGTAAAAACAACTTACTATGAGTGACACATTTAATCACCATGATTACAAACCTCTACATATATCTGACTAGATAATCTGCATTACAAAGTCATACATTAGAAACTAAAGCCTGGTCACAGCTATAACATTAGAAGCTAAAGCATGGTTCAGTTACAATGGCAGAGCCTTCACAGCCTGGCTTCATCTTATCTAGTATGTGCCTATGAGATAGCTGGACAACTTTCACCTGATATACAAGTTAACATTTAAGGGTACCACTATCCCAGACAAGTACATCTGCTGTTGTATATCTAGAACTTAAATTCTGATAACCTTACGGGTGCTGGTTATGTGATCATAAAGGTATCATTCTGCAATGCACTGCCATAACATGCATGACTACATGATTACACCATGTTATGCATGACTTCACTATGACCTGAATGGTTACACTTTACATGCATAATTACTGTACATTTCTACATGCATTATTTAACCATGATCTGCATGATCACAACATTAAATGCATGACTACAACTGCATGCATGATTACACCATGAAGTGGATGATTACAAAATGACCTACATAATATCACGATAACATTTATGATTTCATCTATGGCCTAGACTATTACACCATGATCTAGGTGATGACACTGTGATCTAGATGATGATGACACCATGGTCTAGGTGATGATGACACCATGGTCTAGGTGATGATGACACCATGATCTAGGTGATGGTGACACCATGATCTAGGTGATGGTGACACCATGATCTAGGTGATGGTGACACCATGATCTAGGTGATGATGACACCATGATCTACGTGATGATGACACTGTGGCCTAGGTGATAACGTAATGATCTAGAAGATTAGACTGTGACAAGCATAATTGCTACAACCTTAAAAGAAACCCGTCGCATCACAAGCCTATGGATTAGACTGTTCCTGTTGAACATGCAACCGCTACCCACTAACAGTGCTGCTAACAGACCTAACATAAATCAGAGACTGAAACAAAATTCACAAAGCAAATACATAAGAACATGAGAAAGATTGATAAATTATTTACAGTTTAATCTAGAATAATTAAAAGTAGATGCCGTTTACATCATAACTACAAATACAAAACAAGCAGATGAGCAAATATATATTCCCTCATGTTACCAGAATTCTCATGTTAAAGAATGGATCATGTAAATAATCTCCCACAGGGACATTGGAAGATCATCGCTACATTGTACAGTTTGTTAAATACACATTGATCTGAAGACAACTCTCAATAAGAAGCTATATAACTCCATACCTGATGCAGCTCTAGGAATGTTCAAAAGTTCTGTAAACCATAGAATGCAATAATATCCAAGAATCTTATCAACCAACATCCATCTTTTTGCATGATAAGATTATGAAAGTGCTATCTTGAAATGTGCACATTCTTACGCATATCCTGAAACTTCCTCAACAAACAATGCAGTCTTTGTTTCTGGCATGCTTACACTGGAAGAGTTACATCAACAATTTCTTTTTGTGGGGGGGGGGGGGGGGGGATAGGGGCTACAAATTGTGACTTAAACCTCTCCATCAGAATTTTGCTCAACATGCAATGATTCTCATTTAAACTAAAACTATTTCTTCCACAGGATTCCCTCATCCAGTTTTCAATGATGAATAATGAAATAACTCAAATTTTGAGACTTTCACCATGTGACAAGTATATGCACCTACCTGTTCTTTGAGGATCAGTCCAAATTTACGGAATGATTTGCAGCTGAATAAAGTTCACACTTGGGTGTTTTGCTTGAAAAGTCAAGAAGCCGATTTTCCAGTACGTCATATGATGAGTGAAAATGAGATTTGGCCTCCACAAATAAATTCCTCACAGGAAATGAAATGTTTAAGTTTTTAGTCTATTCCCCCTGCCATCAAATTACTCTGATCTCATTTATACATACACTTAATTGCTCCAACTACATAGATTCATCTGGTGATCAAGTTCCACAAATGAAAACATTAGCATGACTGTCATACATTTTCTGTTTTACCAAGCATTAAAATGAGGAAATCCATAAAGTTTGTTGTGCCAAATATAGGGTGAGGAATCATCTCATACAATAGTAACAGAAATTTACCAACTGACAATATTACTACAAGCAAGATGTCAAATACATAAGCTTGACTGAAAAGAAGCACTGCCACATCCACAAAGATAGGTAAACACAAACATGTCCACCTTTTCAACCAAGGGGCCAAGTTATCACATTTGAATCTGTGGTGGGTGACACAGGTTACACAGGGGTGACAGGCCCTCTACTATCCTTTGTGTTTACACTACTGTAGTTCTCCAGTGGTATGGTCAGAGCACATAATTGCCAATAGTGGCTACACATTTTAAGTGTGCCTGGAGGAGGGTCAGAGACAGGTGGAGACCAAATTACTAGCAGACTTAAAGGGGAAATCAGGGTTTATTTTCACAATTCGTTTCACTACAATTCCCCACCTGTATCGTACAATGACTTATAACTAACAAATATGATCAAGATTATCTCAAAACATGTGGACAATTTGGAGAAACGTGTCAAATTCGGTATAATCGTATACAGAAGGCTGTCTTGTACATGAACGTTTATTTTTTGTACGCGACAAATATTACAAGTTCTCATTCGATAGTAATTAATGCAATAATAACTGTTTCTTCTACCTTCAAACACCTCCCCAACGTCTCTATATTTTGGTGAACAATCATTTTAGAAAGAACCAGAAAGTCAAATGACTTAGTGATTCCTTGCTGACATCTCATTTTTTCACACACACACAATCACTTACCAACAAAAGCAACTAAGTGGAGAAGGGAAGGGACCATGTCAAAATGAAAAACACCAGAAAGCCAAAAGGCTTTGTGAATCCTTGCAACATGGTTATATTATAACAAACATGAATTATCCACATGACAAGTTTGAGAGCAACTACAGTTATTCTTCTTGAAACACCACAAACAAAAGGAGTCTTCTACTTAGTATATACAATCCGCACATCAAGTACGACATCAGTCAAGGTTAGATTCCTGGAGATAGTGTTTACAAAGTTTTTACAGTTTGACTTTTCATGACCTCAAATGACCTTTGATCTCCACCCAAAAACAATAAGGATCATCTACTCAATATGACCAACCAACACACCACGTATGACATCAGTCACAGTTACCCTTCTAGAGATGATGTGTTTACAAGGTTTTCACAGTTTGACCTTTAGTGACCTCAAACGACCTTTGATCTCCACCAAAACCAATAGGGATCATCTACTCAATATGACCAACCCACACATTAAGTATGACATCAGTCACAGTTACACTTCTGGAGATATTGTGTTTACAAGGTTTTCACAGTTTGATCTTTGGTGACCTCAAATGACCTTTGACCTCGACCGAAAACAATAGGGATCATCTACTCACTATGACCAACCCACACCAAGTATGAGATTATTCATGGTTACCCTTCTTTAGATATCATGTTTACAAGCGGGGCGTCACACATACACACACACCCGCGCACACACGACATCACCATCGCATAGATTCCTTCTGCCTTCGGCAAGGAATCAAAAATCAACTAAAGGTGAATTTTCTCAGTCAAACCCTCATTTCCCCATTAAAGTTTGAGGAACAGGATATTTCTGGCCACTTAACTGATTTTTTTTTTATCTATGACAATTATTGATGGAGGAATGAAAAGTTGATATCAACCTATTATGTTCAAATTGATTAATGTTTACCCTGTCACATATATCTATAAAGTGTTTTTCAATCATTTCCTTTTTAATGGAAAATATCTTAATTTCCTCCCTTTCATCATTTTATATTTCAAACTCAAATTTTTATGTCTATTCAATAGGTGCTTTGAGGGGACTAAATGATGATGCCTCTTAATGGACCACAAGTTGGATGGCCCACAAGTTGACCATCCATGGGATACAGACAAACAAACAATTAACCAAACTTACTCTTTCAAATTAACATGTAGACTTTGCTCTATGTGAAACATTATATTCTTCTATGATTAACTGTGGTTGGACAGTTTGTGTTCAATCAGTTCTTAGTTAAAAATGTGTGGCAGTATGCATTTCTAATACTATCTACATTTCTGATAACTTCAGTGACACACACTGGTCAACTGCAAAAATGCATTTTTTTTTCCTTTTATGGTTGCTACCTTAAACTATTCCTTATCTTTTCTAGTGACCTATTTGTATGAAAATCTTATTTACAGACAATGTGTGAATGAAAAAAAAAACCATCTCTTCTAAACTGTTAACTTGCTATTCAATTCAAACTTTAGTATCATATGTAACTGGTAATACTGTAAAAGATGTATAGGTCAGCATACTATGGCAATGGTAAATATCTCACACTTATAAGGAGACACAAACACATGCAGACATGTTTTTGACATGCAAATAGCAAAGCAATTTACACAGTGTCTCCTCACTAAAATAAGCTCCCTTATGGAGAGAGCCTTGAAGGTACCTTTTCATCACAAGTCATCCATCATCCTGCACCTATACCACAATCAGTGAGGATGATCCACATAAGCCATACCTTTGATATGATATCAGTAATACCTTTTACATTTATGTGAGGGCAGCTGATCATGACAATATTCTCATTGCCAATAGCACAAGCTGGTAATTGGCCTTACTTATATCTATTTAGAGTGCCATTGTGGCTCCCTCTATCTCAATCAAGCACTACTCAATTACCTCTAGAAAGAAGCAACTGAAGCAGTAATCATTCTTTTTTGTCATGGGTTGCTACATGCTTGGAAACTTGTTGTTCTCAACTGTTGTAAAGAAATTGCTGCCCGCTAGGAAACAGAACTTGCATGTTTATCATATGAATCAAATTCTCTACGCTGACTTCTTGTGGATACATATTCATAACCCTTGCAACAAGTTGCCTGTCATATGTTCTGCTGAGATTGTTGAATATATTTGTTCTAGTTTGTCGCAAACTGTCACCCTCTTGCACAGAACGTGATCTCTGGAAATTTGGGGAGATTCTGTGTCCTGATGGATCTGAGGCCATTGAGAGATTGGGAAGTTGATGGGATGCAGGATGATGATGATGATGAGGAGGAGAAGGATGTTGGTAATGATGTTGATACTGTTGATAAACTGATGAAGGGAGAATTCCAGCTGATCCCTTGGGCATAATATTATGACTGGGGTTGCTGCTAGGTCTCACAAATGGAACAGTACAATGGGCCGTTTGTATAGGAGGATGTACTGTTGGTGTTGGTACTCCAGCTCCACGGGCTATCAATACAGAGGTGTCTGTACCATTTAACTTGAGTATGTCTTGAACATCACTTGGGTAAGGGCCATCCTGTTGAGATTAAAACAAAAATGGAACAACTGATGATTTATCAAATGATACACATTGCATTTATATTTATTTCTTGAAAATGCTAATGCTTATGATTTTCAAAAATACAAGAGAAAAAATGAAAAGGACTATATAAGTCAGATTATAAGGATTTAAGAGCCGTTGCCACCACTACTCCGTATCAGTCAAAATGATACCAATCTAACACTAACCAAAAAAATGTTGAAGGTATTACCTGACTTCTTCCCAGTAACGCCGTACTGTTTGGAGAGGAATATGGTGAATGTGTGCGACTAAAACCATATCCAATATTATGTCCAGAACTAACAGATGGGCTTGGAAATTGAACATTGCTTGATGGACCAACTGTGGTCTGCATTGGACTGTAAGGGAAAAGAATGTACCTATGTTATGTGGAGTGAGGCAATACAATGCATACTGTAATCAAATAACATAATATAATATACATTGGACAAATGATCTTCAAACATGAAGGACAGTATGATGTTCATAACTTACCTTCTTGGGAATGTAAGATTTTCCATGTTTCTGGTTAGCAGTTCCATGTTTCCTGTTGACTCAATCTCTTTACCTGCACCAGTATTTGATCTTGTCTGAGAGGGCACTGCTGGGTCATATTTTCCATGGGGAAAAAAACTGTTTGGAACATTTGGAAGTGGCATAGTCAAACTTTTTTTATTACTAACTGACTGACCACTTTGAAGTTCCTGTTGATGGCTAGATGTAGTGTAATTCTTTGACGTGTTTCTTGGCAATGGGACAGTACTTGATTTTCCACTATCACTAATGTCCTGGTAACTAAGTTTCTCTCGAGCTATTTCTTGGAGCCTTTCAGACACTGTACGACTATCAGCTCTTTTCTCTGGATGATCATATCTACATTGGTTACCAAAAGTACAGCGGGTAGCATAAGGACATCTTTGTAGCTGACTTTTCTTATTAGGTTTCTTCTTCAGGAAATCACTCAGAGATGGTCCATGTCTGCCCAGAGGATCTTGAGTTGGCATAAATCTGAAGAGAATTAACACACCCAGGGGTAAAGATTCTACTACAACTGAGGTAACAGATAATCTCCACAGGGGGCAATTGTGTTTGTTTTACAGAAATTTTCATTTACAACCAGTATTTATAGACACAGAATAACAGATTATTCAAACTGAGGTAGCAGAATGTAGCCTTAAAGAATTAAATTTCTCACAGATAGAAATTCAGTTGTTTGTTACTTGAGAATACTTTGTTTACACTTGACATTCAAAACTTACAATGATGGAGCTTCCATACCTCATCTCATGCAAACTGTTTTAAACTTTCTGTATTTAATGATTGATATTGCTGATGTTCAGTGAGACTGAATAGTTTAGTGAGGATTGAAGCTAGTTTGTCATGGTGATGCATCTTCAATGCACATCATGAAGGTGAAGGTGATGTAAAGCAATTTATGCAAAGAACAATGACGAGACGATCGAGATGATAATGGTGATGGTGACGATGGTACTCACATATCCTCTACAAAGGTGTACATCAAAAGCTGCTCTTCAATAATCTTTTTATATTTTCCATCTTCCAACTCTAGAAAGTCTCTAAAGTGATCATTTGATACTACCACTCCATCTAACTCAACAGCAGCATCCAATATGTAACGGTCATCATATGAAACAATCCTTCTTGTTTTAATTCTTCTGGATGGTGTGAAAGTTATATTGCCATTTGCCTCCAATTTATCCAAAATATCAGGATCTGAAATACAATTGTTGATAAAAAAAATAATCTGTACAGTGCAGTCAAATTGCAGCCAGTGAAATGCACACACTGTACCGTAACGATTCCTGAGAACATCTCTACACAAGCTCTCAATAACATTCACCTGCTAGATACTGTAACAGTAGCAGTCAACAGAAGTGACTGCTCAGTGCAGGAATAACTGTAATCCTTTGTTAACAATGGTTGGATATTGTTCTAGTGCTTGAGAGGGGTTCTTTTATCTAAGCACACATATATATATACATGTATATAACTACTAATAGAAAGGCTGAATCCATGACTCTTGCAAGTATAATCTTGCAGTGGTCAGTGAGTATGTTACTGAGTCCATGACTCTAGTATACATGTAAAGCTGAGTCCATGACTACAGTATACTGTAGCATGTACAACAGAGTCCATGACTGTAGCAATTTGCCACCAATTGTCACTATCAAATAGCTACTGTAGTCATGCTGAGAATGAGTATTCAGATGTACAGTAAGTCTCTTAACAGACTCTCAGCATGATTCAAGCAGAAACAGCACTGTCAAAAAATAACTTAAATATTTTGTTATACACATCTTTTTGTATTCTTCTTACTAGATGTTTATTGGTCTAAATATTCTCAGAGTCTGAAACAATCCAAAATGATAAAAAAAAAATTAAAAAAAAAGACTAGGAGGACTGTTTTCTTTTTCAGAGCTCCTCAGATCCCATGCAGGGTGATGTGAGAACATAGTCCAATTGGAAGCATAGTGTTGTGATTTCAAATGGGGACAGAGGGGTGATTGTGTGTGTAACATATTACTTTAAATTTCATTCTTGGCAAAGAACATGGGTGATTTCAGTTCAAAAATAGTGTCACATTCCAATTCATGCCATTGAAAACTTTTTAAGTATTTCTTTAGAGTTTTGACCTGCCTCAGATGACACCATGTCATTAAAGTAAGCTGCTGCATGCCTAAGACCACGTTAGAGAACATATAAATCATTGGTGGTCAATTAAAAACAAAAATAATTGGTGAAAATTAACCTCTGTTCTGCTCTTCCAGTACGAAGATTGTAGATACATGTAAGTTAAATTTTGGGTGTACGTATGTCACACATTTGGCTATCGTCCCAAGACAAGCTGAAGAAATTACATCGAAGAGAGGAACTCCCAACCTAAGGCTCACAAATGCAGATTGATATGAGGGTTTTTTACATACTGTATGACTTGTAAAGAGTTTTCATGTTCTTGACCACGTGTGACATCTTGGTTTAGAAATTAAATAGCAATGCACTGACCTCATTTAACCTACACATTACTGTACTGACCATGATCTAGCGACTGGCAATTGTGTGTGTGTGCGTATCCAGTCACCTTTGACTTCCACTAAAAACAGGGTACAATTACTTAATATGAGCAATAGACATGCCATATATGAAATTGCTCACAGTTACAGTATTCTTCTTGAGATATAGAAGTTACCACAGTTTTGATCTTTGGTAACCGCACAAGACCTTTGTTATCCAGTCCACCAAAATCAGGAGGAATCATGCATTCACAGTATAGGCAATCCACATGCTAAACATGAGGCTGCCCAGAATTTCCCTTGCTGAGATAAGTTCTTGTAATGCTACAACACACAAACAGCCAACCCCTCCCTTGCAAAACTTATGGGCCATCACTGAGTTGATTAGTTATTTACTATCACCTCACCACTGTAGGACATCATTATTTACAATTTTAGAATGTTTCACATAATTTATTATGGATACTATACACCTCGTTGTTAGACTTTAGAAAATGGTACTCTATTATCTGGTTTACATGTGTTATCTCCTGTTTTAAACCCCAATGGAAAATTTTGAAAACCATTTTAGTTTTGTAATGCTTGCATCTCAAGTTTAGACCCTCATAAACTGTATGCCATGACATTTGAAAAAACTGGGTATCTTGGAAACAGAAAAACAGGAATAAATTAAAACAAATATAATGTTAATTTCTGACACACTTAATGTTGATTACCATATTTTTTATCACTTACTTAATGTAGGATCTGCTCTATTTCGTTCTCTCCTGTGTTGTGGTACAAATGCATATACTTTGAGGTGGCCTCTCTTCAAGAAGTAGTCAACAACAATCTCAATGCCTCGGCAATCAAAATGGAGATTTCTACCATAGCTGAGAAAGATAAAGTATAGATAGCATACATTTAATACACATCATCAGTAATCATTTGATTGACAGTGAACATTAATTAATGTTAGGGAAATATTAATTCATAGCAGTGAACAATAGTTTGAAGTAACAATAACATTTTTTAGACCAGTGGCCAGAGAAGGGTTCACACTTTTAATTATTACATGTACCACACACAAACCACACACAGAACTAAAATTACTGTACTGACACAAGCACTGTACAGTACTGTAACTGTAATGAGGTGCAAACCTCAGTCCGAAAAGGTTTTAGTCTGACAAGTCTTCAGTTCAACAAGTCTTCAGTTTGACAAGTCTCCAGTTCAACATGTCTTCAGTTCAACAAGTCTGCAGTTTGACAAGTCTCCAGTTCAACAAGTCTTCAGTTCAACAAGTCTTCAGTTTGACAAGTCTCCAGTTCAACAAGTTTGGAGGACATTTAGATCAAGGACAAATGTATGCATTAGTGAAGCAACGGGTATTTGTCTACAATGTAAATGCCTATGAATCAATTAGGAATGATATTTTCAACATCATGGATTGCCTACGCTTTATTTGAACTTATTTAAAATTAGTTTTTGTAGTCTTTACTAAAGTAAGCATTTCATTTTGGGACTGAAAACATGTATCTTACTTTTGGACTGAAAACTCCTTTAGACTGAAAATGTGTGTTTATTTGCAGCCTTAAAATGTTGCAGACTGAAAGACGTATATTCAATACTCAGAATAAAAATGTGTTGGATTAAAAGTTAGTTTTTCGTACTGAAAACATATCAGACTGAAAACATCAATATCAATATACATATCAATTTTCATATTGGAAAATATGTCAGACTAAAACATGAACCCCCTGTTAATACAGTACCAAAATATGTACCTGTTAAAACCAACAAAGTATCTGTTATGACTGACACATTTATGAAATATCACAATGTCAGTAAATCCAAAATGTACTTTACTTTTTTTCTGTTATTATTAAAAGCTATGTTACGAAATATATATAACGATTCACTTGCAGAACCTGTGCTTTCCTCCGCAGGCAACTTCAATAATTTACACTAATTTTCAGTTGTATCAACTACAGTACAGTCCAGGCTTGGAAAACCTTGCAAAATTTCCCACGAACATGATAGAAAATCTACTGATTTCCCGCTGACCTTTGTGTAGCCTTATAACCAGCACACAAAGCATGTGAGCAAATTGACATGGGGGTCCAGAGCCTGCCTTAGGGCTGGGTCATGGGGTGGAACCAGTAGTGGGGGGTTCATAGTGCAAAGTCCCTGGAAGATTTGAGGTTCCTTGCAGCCAAGCACAAAAATGTAACTGAAAACTCAAACAATATTTGAAAAATCGATCACAAAATCTTAAGGTTAGGCTATTTGCGTAGTTGCAATATAACCTTTTTAAATGTGAAGAATAAGTTTCACTTACAAAATGTCAGAGACAAGTGAAACTTGAGTCCGCTATTACACTACATAAATATGCAAAAGACCTAGAATAAATGTCTCAATCGTGGCACTCTTCCCTAAAAAGCTAGGCATCAGTCCCATCAGTCCAATAATAACATGAAACTTCTGTGTAGTAATCATGCACAGAATCAGACCATGCTGTACACTGTCAACTATAACTGGCTGTACTATGAGCTCTGCTGGTTCGACTTAGGAAAATACTGGCATATTCCCAAAAAAGATTATTACTGCAAAACTGTCAATACCTGTCCCAAAATGGTACTGTGCTGTATGTATCTGTCATGAAATACCGCTACTGTAGGGTAAGCAATTAATAAACATTCCACAGTTGATTCCAACAATAATTTACAGGGGTCGCTTTCTATGCATTCACAAATATTGCCACTTGGATATTCCCTTCCACTTGACTCACTCCATGGTTGGCTTGCTTCGCTTTTCAAGACATCCACTTCTATTTATGTGTTTATCCTTTCAATGTTGACTATTTCTCATTTATTTAAAGACTTGTACTTTGATGTATGGACGTCAACCCCCGTTTGACTCATACAGTACACCTGTGACATTTACCGCATCCATAAAACACTCAAACCAGGGCACCTGTTGAGACTGACATTCGTACTGAACTTTTTTGTCACTGATGAATGTGACCAGAAAGTTGCAGCAAAAAAAAAAAAGCAAAATAAAAGTCATCTCTCCCATATTTCAAAATGCTATGATTGCAGCAATTTCTTTAATGCATGTAGCATAATGCTTTCTACAGAGGTGTTAGGCTTTACCACTAGAGCTGTGTGGTCAAGCACTCGTGTGTGGACTCTGTTTGCTCCACTGTGTATTTGCATGTTGTCAATAGGCAAATACAGTATGTAAGTGCTCTGTTCACATAAAGTGCACAGAGAATCTGTTGTGCTGGACACAAAAAAACCACCTAAACTGATGGAGATTGTATGCACACATGGGCATGGGGGGTCAGATGGTACGTAGGGCGACGAAAGAGTGCCTAGAAGTAAATGTGGCAATAATTTCTGGTAACTTGGTGATCAATGTGGATGGACTTCATGGTTAGGCATAGACACGACCTGCGCTATTTGCTAACGTGAGTTAAGCAGTAACAATCAAAGGAGCTTCTTTTCGATATTTTTTTTCCCAACATTTTCATTGCTCTACCTCATTTATCTTGTTCCTCTGAAGATTTCCCGGTTTTTGCCGCCTTTTTTCCAATTAAACTAAACAACAAGAGCCCAAGGGCACTGTGGTTCCTTGCACAGATGGAGAGTATAATGTAAATTATGAAGTAAAAGGGAGCATATTGCATTATTTTGTACAATAGCCCATATGGCCCATTTGTGACCATGAACCCTCACTGTAACATAAAATCTGTAGAGACAGAAACATACTTCATGCTTTTATAAAGTGGCCCATTTCAAACATTGGACCCCAAACATGACAAACATGCACCAACATGGAACCACTTCCATAGCACTAATGTGACCAACCATCAACAGTGTTACATACAATCTGTAAGAGAAGAAGTATTTTGCATGATTTCAAAACAGCCTATGGGCACTATGGTTCCCTGCACTTGAAATATACATACTGTAAAATGATATCCCGAGTTCATAAATATCAAAAAAGGCCATTTCAATTAATGCAATTAATTTAAGATGTTGATTTCAGCAATATACAGCAATATCCCATTCATTTTACAAAACTCAAACAGCTGTGAATCTCTCATTTCAGGAAGGGGCTCTGCTAATTGCAATAAGGCTTATCACATCTATGCCCCTTTAAAGTCCACCAAACTGATAGCATGCCCTGGAGGGAACTCCTGGGATCTAGATAAAACTGGTAAGAACACCAACTGTCTTATTTTCTTTCACTGCTACCTGCCCAACTCACTAATCGAAAAGACACATGAATGCACACATTAGCACTCAGGCACGAGGAGGTAAACTGATCCACCCAAAACTTGTCTGGTGTGATCACCTACAGTACTGCAAACAGCACAGCTGCTTTTACATTTGATCAAGAAATTGCTAACTCAAGCAGTACTTCCATGATGCACTGAAGGGGGACTGATGGAACATTTGAGCATCCATAGCATAACAAGGTTTTCAGACTTTTGTCCCCAGTTCCCCCAGATGACCTTTGACCTCCACCAAAAACAATAGGGCACACCTTCTCAATATGGTGAACCTACATTCCAAGTTTGACTTTTATCTGACTTTCCACTATTGAGTTAGAGCATACCTAAGCAAGTGTCACAGATGCACACACCCACACACACACACGCCAACCTGACTGCATAGGTTCCTTTGCTGACGCAAGGAACCAAAAATGTGTCCAGACAAGCAGGATTTCCTGCGAGCGTAGTGGAGTTCCCGCGAACCAGGTTTGGAAGGTTTGCAAGGTTTTCTAATGCTGTTGTACAATGCACGCTGGTTTGTACACTTACCTCATTGCTATATTGCTTCCATCAATCATGATTGCCTTCAGGTTACTACTGCTATCATCATCATAATGATCATCATCATCATCATCCTTAACAGGTTCATGCCCATCATTGAAAGATGACAAAATTCTTGGATCAGAAGAGTCTTTCTGCAATACTAAGGAATTTAAAACTTTGTCCATAGTAGCATTTTCACCAAACTTTTGCAGTGCTGCATCAACTTCTTCTGCTTTATAGCCAAGCTTAACCATATGGTTGTAAATATCACAACTTTTACTGTTCTCCGACTCTGACTTGACCGGGCATCTTGCAGTGTCCGTCGAAGGATTCCATTCCTTGTTAATAACACCAGTACCTCCTATTAAAGTTGTAGCAGAATGGTCAGTTCTTGGTATCTTTAGTGTCTCATCACCATCCTTGATATGTTTTGGATTGAGACATCCTGGCAGGAGTTGGCTACTGTTCATCATTTCATCTACTTCTACTGCTGACGACTGCGGCGGTAACCTTTCGTGTAAATCATGCATGTTTACACTAGTACTCTGAACAATGAGATGTAATGCTAAATCTATCTGTTTCTTGCTTCCAATGAACAGTAACTGATCTGGCTTTGTTCTTGCTAATGAGACACCTGATTTTCTTTCTACTGCAATAAGATTAATGGTATTAAGATAATCAGCTGGGTAATCCTTCACTTGCTGAGACAATGAAACAATATATGCCTGTAAGAATGAGAGAAAACAAAAAGAAAAGAGAGATACAGTAATGTTAATTGAACTTCCGCATCATTTGAGATAGTTTTGCCAAGAGGGCTTGATGGCAGTACTGACTCCAAATTCATTAAAGCTACTGTTACAAAACTTACAATCTTTTGCAGACTTTACAATAGTAAAGCATCTGGAGTACAAGATACAGTACTGTATTCCAGGACTTGACATAACCCTTGGCATCAATGTCAAAAACCCTTCATGCCCTTGATGTTTGCTACAGCGATTCAGGCAAATGAAAATGCTCAGTGGTTAATGTTTTCTTCATGTCCATTCTTTGTCACTCTCTGTGCCCTTCCTTAAAGTAACACAAAAGTTAGTACCTTATATACTAGATACCAAGTTGTCACGGCAGTCTGTGAAATGTGCTTAAAATAAAAACTGTTGAAAAATAAAGTAATTTTCAGCCGAATTCTTCCCACCACAGAACACAACAAATGTTTCTTATTTCATTTTTCTTTGAACAAAATTTGAAAGGAGATTTTCTGTCAACAGTCCAAGGACAATGGACAAATAATGTAAATTAAATGCTTTTGTTGGTACCAATGAGATTGGCAGAGGCCTCTGTTAGGCAATACAGTAGCTACTTTACATTAATGCTCTTAAAATCATTTCCACCAAAACGATAACCTACAGGTACAGTACCACGTTGAATTTAAATCTCACGCGTTGTTATTACTATTCAGGGAAGCATGATCAATTGTCAATGCTATCTTTGAAGCTTATGAGCAAACCATAGTACTCTGTGCTCAGGTGGGACAAACATTTTTTGAAGATACTATACCGCACATAAGCCACATACTGACAACATCAGTGAGCACTGTATGCAGTACTCGGCATACAGAGGTTTTGCACTAACGTCATGTTCCCCATGAAAATGCCTTATTGGACGGAAAACAAAGCAACAAGCTTACATACATGCATGCTGCACCGCACCGTACCGTATGGTGATGCACAGCTGCTTATTATCAACACATCTGCTTCTAATTTGCAGAAAATAGGTAGAACGTCATGCCGGGTTTCTTGCTTCCCTGATTTTTACAGCTTATAGCTGAGCAATTAAGGATCATTTGCCTCCCATGACCGGTTATCACATTGAAAAATATGAAAATATTTTAATAACCATCATGTAGTGTTACTAAAACAGTATGACCTAGTACTAGTTACACTACAAAGTGTATTCCATCCAATATGACAGCATAACGTCAGCTGCTACAGTACGTATGACATCACATGCAAAACCTCTGTAGTCCACATGCTGTACTGATCACATATCTGTACATTTCACAAAACTTGTTGTTAGATTTTTTGCACAAGAAGGATGAATTCTATCTTGGTGTAGATTTGGTCAGAGATGTTTCATTCAAACAATGAAAGGAACTTAAATGAACTATATACTGTACTGTATATGTACAGCACCTTTCAAATTAAGATTAAAGAACACAAACTGTGCCTGGGCCACACCCTACAGTAAACATACTAAACCTGGGCTACACTCTACTACACTGTACATTAAATGTACTGTATACACATGAACTACACTTCGTACACTGAACCACATTTTGCATGAAGTGAACAGACTAGATCTGGGTGACACTCAAGAGCAGTTTAAACATGTAGGACCTAGGCCTGATTGGACCTAGGCCTGATTGGACCTGCGCAACAGTAAATTAAATAAACTGAATCTGGGGCTACACTGTGTAGTTAATTAAAGACACTGAAACTGAGCCACACTCAATACAGTATACAGCAGTAAATTAAACACAATGAACCTGGGCCACACTCAACAATAAATTAAATGTGACCTGGGCCACACTCAACAATAAATTAAACATGACCTGGGCCACACTCAACAATAATTAAACATAAACTGCGCCACACTCAATATTAAACCAAACCTACTGGACTTTAGTCACCCTCAACAGTAAATTATTTTACATGTCAGTGTACAGTATACTGCTACTTTCATAATGCTGTAATTGCAAACCGTATTCTTGGTGAATTTGACAGGTTTTGTTACATCTGTATTATACCTTAGTCCAGGTCTTGTGTACAATATAGGACACTGTAGTGTAGCAAACAAATGCTACTGTATGTATACAAAGAGATTTTAAACTTCTAAAATGACTGAACAATATTTCATACAAGCTGTAACTTAAGTGCATAGTAACCAGTGCCACAATAGAATAAAATACACAAATGAAAAATACAGAAACATCTGAAACTAATCAGAAACCTTGACAAACAATTCCATTATTCTAACTGCCATGAATACTGTAGTGATACAATTAAAAAAAAAAATTCTTATAAGTCAAGATACAATGAAAACAATTTTGCATTTACTTTACTCACCAGTCTGTAAATTCAGTGCAAAGCTACTAGCTTCTATGGCAACAAACTCTTTTAGAACTGCTTTGATTAAGTATTTGTTTGAATTCAAAGCAAAATTGTTGTCTATCTCTAAACTACGTAACAGGATGTAGAAAAGATTAAATACTACTGTACTCAACAAAGAAAAATAATCTTATATGGTAACTCTGACTTAAACAGCACTGTAAAGGGTATAAAACACTATAAAGCGAGTTATTCATGATAATGCATGAAGTGATTTTACCTATTGTACTGAAGTCTCAAAGTTTTGGTAATGATTGACCAACTACAGTTATCCTATCCACAGTTAATTCATAGAGTATATCAGCATGCATAAATGAACTTCAGAAATATGCAGTGCTATTAAACGTAGCATACTAATTACTGCAACATTTTAAATAGTTATGATGTTGACAATAAAGTACAGATCTCAGGCCTTGTGGAAGAAACCTTCAATCTTCATCACTTTTAATATGCACTGTAGTAGACAATGGATAAAAGTACACAGAGATAAAAAAAAAAAAAAAAACATATTATGAGTGTGATGCAACACTGTCGTCTGATCAACTAAGAAACAATAAAGATATTAAGCTATTAGTAGTGTTTAAGGTTACCAGTACTATTGACATTGTAGATGGGAGTGCATTTGTTATGCTGAGACAGGCAAGTGAGGAGTAAAGTAAATTACTGTAAGGCAGAATTAAGATATTAAAATATTGATAAATCAGTTGAAGGTTTTAGTTTCCAAAGCTAAAGTCAATCAGAGCAGGCCAACACAGAAGTTTGAAAGGAAAATGCAGTCGTGTATCCCCAACATACCACCTATGCTAATTCATGAGTTACTCTTTTTCATTATGTGATATCATTTTTGTTGTTGAATTGCTTAAACTTGCAGCATAGCATCTGGATTATTGAGTACTGATATTAAGCAACATCATGAAAAACACTGCACTTATTAATATTAGAGAAATGATGATATTTAAAAAAAAACCTGCTTATTCCCTCAAAGGATATGAAAACCATTATGGCTAACAGCCATAACAGTACAGTATGTACACATCATAGCTGTCACTATAGAACTAAGCATAGATGATGGGCAATTAAGAGATTTATCACTTTGAATTATTCTCTTTACACTGATTAGTGTTTAAAAGAAACTTTCAGTCAGGAATATTTACTGCGCAGGAACATAACATGCACTGTAGGCCTATATACAGTGCGGGACGGTTGGCAACAACAGTACCTACTGTACACACAATGTATACATGTACTGTACATCAGAACGTTACTCAGTATGGAGTGACAAAAAAATGAACAGTAGGTAGGCCTACTATAAACCAAAGGAAGCATGATATTGTACTTACCACTAAATATTCAGTAACCATACAGTACTTTAAAACTGACTTCAATAATACATCATGGCAAGATGTAACTCAAATTTTCAACACATTACGTACAGCTCCTGTTGTTTTGAGAATCAAATCCTAGTCTGAGCTTCTTAAGAATTTCTTTTAGATATGAAGTGATTACTCTGTAGGTACAGTGTATGGAGTTTTATTCTCGAACTTGTCATTATCTATGGATGTAGTTTAAGTAACACCTCCGGACTTGAACTGTGTACATATATTTGGAAATATACCATCTCTATTTATCAGTCCAGGAAACACTGTGGACTGCAATCAATTGAAAATACTGGGAAAATAACATGATATTACTAAATCTCTACAAGTCAAGGCTTGTCAGCCAAGCTCTGGGTTGTACAGTGAACGCTGACCAAGCAAGCAAGACTTCAAAAACATACAGTACTCACACTGAGAGAGATGCACTTTTCCAGAGAGGTATTGTTGTTCACATGGGGAATACCCGAGGTTTCAGACTCCAAGCTAACGTGTTTATTTGTACAACACACAAAAGCTGCTGTCAAGCGCTACAGTATTACATATTGCACATACACAACAGGTGTGAACATGTTTAGTATGACAGCCGATGTATACTACAGGAAGGATTTGATTGGTGATCCAAGGTGTACCAGGTTAAAGTCTACAAATCTACACAAGGAATCAAAGTGATTTGGCACAGTTGTACATCCCTCACTCAATGGGGAGGTCATTCCTGTGTTTCCCATACCTCTGATACTGAACATACATGGGGCTATGAAACTGATATCATGGAAACCGCCTCAGACACTGAACAATGGACTTCTTTGTTAAACTTTATTATGTTCTTTTCTTTTTGCATAGACAGTAAATGTGCTTTAACATTTATCATTAAAGCCTCCAGAATGACGATAGTTTTCATTCAAATTAGATATAGTATCACACACCAGAAAGTAGGGTTGGGTGGTATCCTGCTACCCAAGCCAGTACCTGCATTCACAGACAAGGGGACAGAATCTGTGCGAGTACCGGTACTTTTGCAGTACCAGGGAAAATTCTTGGTTCCGGTACCATCTCGAAGAAATCACCAAAAATTTGCTTTTTCAAAGGTAGATTAATTACCAACATTGAAATGGACCAAAAATAAATTAAAAATCAATTTTAAAACTTTTCATATTAATATCTCACAAAAATCAAACCTGAAGGCCTCTGATAGTAAATACATTCATCGCCGTAAATGATGGTGGTTAACCTAGTACACAGTACTGTGGTGGTTACTGGTGGTTACTGTCTTACTGTGTGGCTGATAAAGCATCTAATTCGCATTTAATACGATGGTAAAATCATGCAAACGGTACAGGCTAGGCTGGCCTACACATATATATTGCCTATTTTGTTTAATCCCTATTTGGCAATGCTTTTGAAATGCATTTATTTTTTTTCTCTATTGTTGAATGTATTGGTTTGAAAATCTTTCCTTAAATTTCCGACACAGCCACAAACCCCATCCCTATTTTGCTGATTATAACGGAGTCAGTATCAACTACCTGTAAATGATAATGATAATGTAGCAACAAAAAGAAAAGCAACAACAAAGGTCAAAAACAAAAAAAAAAGATACTCCAGCAGCCGCTCTTCTTTTTATTCAGCTTGACATTTTTTAATGACCTTGAGGTGAATCGTGACGACGAGTTGCTGTTTGGGATACATATGTAAATTTATTGTAGGCTATAGGGTGGATATAGATGTTAAAACATGCAACATAGGCGTATAACTTTACGGAAATCAGGTTGCTTGGAAACTAAAAAATGGAAACAGTTTGAAATGTTTGAAAATTGCCTTTTATGGTGTTTGGGCACAAAGTGGGTGACCCTTATATATTTCTGAAATGCTGCTGATCAGTATATGTTAACAGTGTTTGTTATCATAAAACCCCTGATGAATCATATAGGACAATCACAGCCAAAAATCAGAAAAGTGTGCTAATCGAATTTCGTGGAACTGATACATACCATTGTAACTCTGTTGGATTAACTCCAATTAGCTATATCGAACTATGTTGAGTGCATATGCTTATCGTGTGTATGACAGTCAAATTGAACCGTTTGCTGGTCCGAAAAAAAACCCCTATAATTCACAGGTTCCATGATACGTGTCCGCCTGGAGATTCAACAATTATTTGCTTTTGAAAGTTCACAAATACTGTAATGTTGAAGTCTTTTGAATATGATAAGAGGAGTTGTAATGGGAAAGAAAATGGCAAAGATGCATGGCCAGGGTAGCGACACAGCACAGAGTGGATGTTTGATCCACCTGTCCACGATATCCCTCGCAAAATGCTTTCAGCCTATTTTAGAATAATTTTTCTGACTTTAAAAATCCTGGATCGATTTCATCCGAAGAAAACGAAACTTTGACAGCAGTATAAACGAATCACCATCTATAGCGTTTACTGCACCCACAAATATTTTGGCAAGCACCATATGCCACGATATTCCAACGAAAAATTCTAGCCTGGGTGCCTTGTCCACTTAAAAATGGCGCCCTAAAGACATTGCAAATCAACCTTGGTTCATTCCAGAGGCCCTTACATCACCTACAGTATTGTGCTTCAGGTCCAAGCTGGTTCTTCAATGTCAGCAACTGCTATTTCGACCATCGTTCTGTCTTTCGAGGACTCGGAGACTGACTTCTCCTTGTACTAAATGCCAGCAGTCAGAGGCCTTTCCTCCAAGTGACAACATGTAATCTTACATTAACACTAAGTCGTCTAACTCTTCATAATTTTGTTGTGGAAAGTCCAAGTGCCACATAATCACGATGTGTCAAAAAGGTTACTTTGGTGAATTACTGTAGACAATCCTGTATGGGAAATTCCAACACAGAAAACATTGTATAACAATGGCTATTTTTATGAAACACTAGACAATTTCATAGTGACCAGCATATTCCAACTTAAAGGCTGTATTGCATCAGCCTAAGCTATATTTTTTCCTCCCTGAAGGGAAAATTCTCAACTGGTTCTAAGTTACAGTACTCTTAGATTGACAGCAAATTCGAAAGATGCGCAGAGCAGCTTGTATTACACAGCATACACAGGGATCCATTGTTTTGATTACACATGTGGAGGAATGTAAGACAGGCTGAGGGAGGGACTACAGGTAGGTGGTTGGGAGAATTGAAACTGTCTGGGGTGATGCATTACAGCCTTTAAAAGATATTCACCATCACTAGCAGTCTTGCAATGACCATAATGTGTATTGTATACTGCACCAACACTACAACACATTAACTTGCAAAAGTAAAGAAGGCTGACGCTGACAGACGTGCGCTGTGATCTCCATTCTATGACATTGCTGTACTATAAAAATTAACTTGTTCTTTGACAATTTCACGAGCTTCCAAGGTGTTGGAATGAGGGGTAATTTCATACCAACTTAAATTACTTAAATTTAACTTATAGGGTATAAAATGTGATATTGGTGTACAGCACACATTTCTCTTTGCAATGGTACTAAATTTAGACATGAGTAGAATCAATGAATACTGTAGGGGCTTTAACTGTATCTAATCTGTGTTATCCTGCTGCTATGCCTATCCTATATACAGTAATCTAGTTTCATTTATTACTCAGTGTGCATATAGTGACTGACTACAATCAGAGCTACCAGTGTGTTTGTGGGTTAACCGGCCAAATTGCTGCCCAATTCCCCTGAAAAAAACGCCAAAACAAACTCCCACTGTACTTGAGGAAACTTGACCCCATATTTTTGTACAGTGTAATACTTGTCAACGTTTTCAACACACTGCAATAGGATATACTGTACATCTTGACAGCTTGCTCAGCTTGGCACCAAGGTGGTGATCAACAGGTGAAAATTACCCGTTGAAATAGTACAGTGACTCGCTCGCTTCAAACAACAGTACTATACGATGCACATAGAGTTGTGTGCTTGTATCATGAAAGTTACATTGTTTCGTGTATAGAAGCGGTACTGACAGTGAATTTGTTTGTATTTCTGGAGAAAGTGCAAAGAAAAACAAGACAAGTTTTCAACGATTTTGTGTGACCAAATAATTTGTAAGTAATGTACAGTGATCGGATCACCTGACTAAGGAATTTCTAGGCTGCAAATGGTGACTGGGTATACTGACACATGATCGCATCGACAAAAAGTTAATGGCAGATTTAGCTGCTGTACTGTATACAGTGCTGCTCTCAAACCCTGCTGAATCTGCACAAACGAAACATTTTACCTCGCAATTTGATGATTTTTGTCAATGAATTTACAAGAAGACATGAATACAAGTTACTGCATTACTACCACAGTATACATAGGAAACAAAAAATGTTGTTTTTATCACGTTCAACAGGGGAAGCTTCTTGTTTTTAGTACGTTGAACACTTGGTCAATCCTGGTACTTTGAGTATTCCCTGTGCTGATGCACTGCGAATATCGGTACTGATTTTCCTGGTACTGCCAAACCTTAATGATCGCATTAGCAAAAATTTGAACATCAATGTACTGTAGTTACTGTACACAGTACTGCTCTCCCTGCTGAAGCTGCACAAAGAAAACCTTTTTCTCCTGCTGTTTCATGGATTTTTGTCAATGAATTTACCTGAAGACATGAATACAAGTTACTGCATTACTACCACACTATATAGGGCACAGAACCTTTTGTTTTTATCACGTTGAACAAGGCACAGAGCCTCTTGTTTTTATCATGTTCAATACATGGTCAGTAGCGGTACTTGAAGCAGTACCAGTACTGATGTGCTGCGAATACGGGTTCTGATTTTCCTGGTATTGCCCAAACCTATCAGAAAGTTTAAAATTTGCGTAAAAAGGGAAGGGCTTGCTTGTAGCTGATGCAGAACACTTCAAAGTCACAATGTTGTCTCCTGGGAAAAGAAAATCATAGCAGACAAACTATTCTACATTCTGTACACACAAACTGCATTCTAACAACAAGAAAGTGAAAGCTGTTTACTGTACATGCATAGCATCTAAAGATCAGAAAGCTACGAAAAACCCACCACATCAAAGATCAAGACTTGGCCAATAACATACAAATTTGACAATAGACAACCTAAATTTGTGAAGTGAAAGAGAAAGTATTTAACACAACATTATATAAAACAATCGCACTGATAGTGGGGACAAACTTCATTCTTTTCATTGACCGAATAAAAAGGAAAAACCACTTTTAGCAAAGGAAGTAAACTATAACATTACACAAAATGAAAAACATTGTGCTGTAATTCAAAATAACGACATACTGTAAACAAGCCGTGATTGTTGGAGCAAACTGAAATGTGACTGAAATGTTCACTGCACACAACTTGCAGTATGACATCTGTGTGGTGGGGTAATCAATGGCTACTACATTTATACTACTACTGCACAATTACAAACTGAATAATGATCGCAGTTCTTCAGAATACCTTTCGAAAGTTTGGACTGCATGCATGCAAGGCTGTACAGCAAATGTACAAACGTGCATCAAAAATTAGACTGCCAACTTTAAAACTGCACTGAGAGTGACAATGGCAAGAAATTCCACTACTTATAACATGGGAGACCAACAATAGGCTATCAATACTGATAACATGGGAGAAAAACAAGAGAAAAGGAGTAAAAAGAAGGGACATTTGGGAAAACACATACTACTGTAGCGCAGCAATGCCGCCGGGGCTCACACAATTGATCTGAGGGTTTCAGCCCTATGTTCTGACACACTTTTGTTCCCACACCCCATGTTCTAACACTATTTGTTACAACACATTCATTACATCAGGCACCATTTTGGGTCCCAGCTATAATGTTCCGAGTAGTAATGATGCATTGATCAGCCGCTGCTGTCGGAATTTAAGTGTACAGTACATGTCGAAACAGAAGTGTGTTGGAATATAGGGGTGTCGAAACTTAGGGCAGTCACTGAACTAAGTAGAGGTAATCTTTGTTTGTGGCATTGCAAAATGAAAGTGGTGTTGAAAAATGGTATTAGGTGTACCAGCTATGGTCTGTAGAGAAGGTTAAATCTACTTTAGGCTGTGTGATATGTAAGGATGCAAGGGATAATGTTTAGATCCTGTCAGAGCTGGCTTTGCCTGGATCTAATTTTTTATTTTACTGTTCTCTGTAAATGTTCAAACTTTACTATGGGCAGTAATAAGATAATCAAAGTCCATTGACACATTGTAAAACACTGCAGTGTTGATGATGTAACAAATCAACTCTGTTTATCAACCTATCTTAAGAGATCACTCAACCACATGCTTCACTAACTTAATTTGCATGTCAGTTTACTAGTATTGGAATGTGATATCGATAGGTGAGAATTCAGTTGGACTTGATGACCCACAGGGCAGATCGGCTGGCCAGCCCAACCGTAAAATTTGATTATTGTTTACTTAAGAGTGAACGCATTACAGCTCCCCAGCTAAACCCATTCAATTAGAGTGCCGTGTGCAAAAATGCAACCAAAAACCAGATTTTCCTCCAAAAATTACATTGCAACTCACCTATAAATTAAGCCAGTCAAAATGTAATTAGGTGGAAAAAAATACGTCTATCCCAAAAAACACACTGAAAAATTTCAGGCAAATATCTCAAAAAATGAAGAAAAAGAAGGCTTTTGAAAAAAGTTGATGACATCACCCTCGTTCTAATACCTCACACACTTGGTGTGTGAGCTAAAAAGAAAATGACAGTCATAAAAAAAAAACGGCCCTAGAGAGGTGCAGAAGGATGAATTCAAACAGACGTCTATGAGCAGTCCCAAAAGGATGTAAACAGAAGCAGATTGTAGCAGATGCAAGACCAGAAGGCTGGTGCTAGACCAGATGCTAGACCACGGTCATTACGTTAATATGAGGTGAGGGAGCACGCACTGTGAATTTGTTATTCCATGGGATACCGATACTAATGACATGGAAGAACAAAAGCAAGGGAGAGGTATAAATGGTATCAATACTATACCATGCGAGACAAACAACACCGAGGGAGTGATGTAAGGGATATTAATAACATAGGAGACAAACAAGTGCAAGGGAGTAGAAATTACCGGAGACATCAGTACGGTAAAACCATGCTCATCCAAACACGTCGGGACCAGAGGTTGTTCAGATAACGGAAAAGTTCCGATAAAGGGGGTTTCACGTCTATCGTTGATTTGCTGTCCCAAGTGTAGCATTGAAATTAACCTTTGGTACGTTGTCTGTGTCATTTTTTTCATTTCTTAGTTAAAAAATAAAAATTTGTTGAAGATTCCAACCTTTTCGTGTTTTGTTGAGACTGAACTTCCAAGAAGAATATTTTACATGTGGGCAATGAGTGTCCCTTTGAGTTGCGCTACTTTGCTCAGTGTTTAACACATACCCTACACACTGAATCCTAACATAATAAACCGAAAAACAGCAGTAAGTTCTGCTTTCAAACATTTTGCGCTAAAATAACCACACGTACCGTAGGTAAGAATTTACTTCTACAAGCGGGATATGCGCTGGCCGACATTAAAACGGGAGATTGAAAGTGAGAAGCACACCACTTAACAACGCCGACTGCCTAATCGCGAGTACTGCTACCAGTGCTCATAGCAGCACTAGCACTAGCTATGACAGTATGAGCAGGGCGACTTGTCTTTTACTGTATGAAACCTACGCTGCAAAATGGAATGTCTACAGAAGGCTTAGGGATCTTTAAATTAATCATTGCATTGATATGAGTGAAAAGAACGTCTGTTGGGCAGCACTGATACTAGCAGGGCCTGTGTATAAATAGCCTAGGCTTAGTGCACTTTGATAGGCTATTGATCCTATTGTGACTCTACATGGACAACCAAGGAACAAAAGACACGAAGAATTAGTGTAATTCTATACCATTTATTCATTCTCCAGCTTGTTGGTTAACGATGGTTGTGTAGATAAATATTAAAAATACTTGTGTTCTATACAACAGTAAAAATCGGTGCCAATCGGAAAAGTAAAACAGAGAGACAAAATGTTGTCAAATCTAGACTGAAATTGACATAGCTTGTGTAAGATGCCGGTTTTGTGAAACTGAACCGCCAGTTCTGATAAACAGTGTTTTGGATAAACAGGGTTCAGATGAATAAGGTTTTACTGTACTCATAAAAAGGGAGATGCACAAGCAAGGGGGTACAGTAGCTTTCAATAACATGGAAGAAAAGGGATCCCAGGGATATTTACATGAAATTGAGAACATTTCTGTGAGATGTAAATATTTTAGTCATAACAAAAAATGGGACTATGATGGACAAGAGTGTGGTAATACCAAGGGATATTAACCTGGAAGTCAAATGACTTTGTGATTCCTTGCCAAAAGGCATGAAACTAAAAGGACAATACTTAACAATTTTGACATTAAAACACCTTACAGTTAGTGAGATCTGTTTAAATGAATGAAAACTATGACCTCTATTGACCTCACATGACCTTTGACCTCCACAACAAATGACAGACATCATCTACTTATCAAGTGCTCGTCAATACTAGCTGTTTAAAGTTCTAGCAACAGTCTGCTGGCGAGATATTCTCCTTTAACTGTTTACATACAGTACTTCAATTTCTAGTGCCCTTGAATGACTGTTAACCTCCATGAAAAATGGGATCATCTACTCATAATACCAACACACTGACTTTAAAGCTCAATCACCTTTTTCTTCTTGAGATACTGCATTAATAAAGCTTTCAAACTATGTCCTCTGTTGACCCCACATGACCTTTGACTTCCATGAAAAATGACAGATATCATTCACACATCGCAAGGTGCAGTACTAATACTATCATTGTGAAGTTCCACCACGTTCAATTATTGAGCTATCTCACATAGTAGACTTTCATATGTACAGTACTATAAGCTGTGGTGACCTGAAATAAACTTAACTCTCCACAAAACAAACACGGATCACCTTTACTCTCAATGGACTTCCGACAGATTAACTTTGAAATTCAAGCACATTCTCCTTTTTTGAGATACAGTACCATTGACCTCACATGATCTTTGACCTTCACACAAAATGACACATATCATCTATTTATCAATTATGACAACAGTTTGAAGTGGCAGCAAGATGCAGTTCCTAAGATGTCTCCCTTAATAGGTTTTCACACTAATGACCTCAAATGACCTTTGACCTCCATAAAATGACAGACATCATCTACTCATCAAGTGCTACCAATGGTAATAGTTTGAAGGTCCAGCAACATTTGGTTGCCAAGATACTGTATCTACCTTCATATTTTTTTCATACATTAAAGCTCCAGTGACCTCAAATGACCTTTGACCTCCATGAAAAATGATTTAGGGATCCTCTACTTACAACGGGCTACCAACACATCAACTTTGAAGTTCCAGCACCCTTCCCTTCTTGAGATATCGTATTTACAAGCCAGTACGTCACATACACACAAGCAAGCACCATCACATACAGATTCCTTGCCTGCCTTCGGCAAGGATCAGCTTGATGCAAACAAAAGTCATCTTTTCACTTGATACATCAATATTGTGGTGATTTATTTTCCTGCAGACCTCGCTACTTTGGTTACAGATTCAATACTGTACTTACTGTATGAAAAGGTATGCTAAACTTCCTCTCCGCAGATCGGTTTGCACAGGCCTACAGTATATACAGTACGGGCCTAAACTTGTATTTTCTAATTGACATTGCACATAGGATAGGTGTGAAGAATCCTCTGGAAATAAAACCTGTAAGATTGTTTCATAATCAAGAACTATCAAACATGAGTAAAAAGTATGGACACACTGTTCAAAGCCAATTGTATTTTACCTTTTGCTAAAGACTAAACATGTATTGAGTATAAATTTAGAATAACTGTACATGATTGAATGGATATATTTACTACAGTACTTATTGTTCCATGTAATGATTCAGAAAGCCATGAAAGCTTTTACAATACAGCCATTACAGTTGGGTACAGCCGGTGACAATGACTGAAACAATTGGATTAACTGCAAACAATTACAGTGTTAAGTGTAGTGTAGGTTCAACAAAACAGAGTGCAATAGCAATTCTGTGCGAGTTTTGCAGGAGAGTGCACTCTGTGCAAATAAAAGATCAATCCCGGTCTCCAAGAGATTTGGCATGTTTAAAAAAATGCACATTCCTAATTAAGTATTTAGGCTGTCCAGTATGACATACACCACTATTGCTATCATCATATTTTCATACATAATACTGACTTCTGGAGGTATGCCAATACAGCACTTCATTTATACTGTACTTTTGCTATGTGTGAACAATGTAGGAATTAGTAAATAACTGAATGTTAAAAACAAATTGTTAAGTTTTTAATGAGTCATTAAAGTGACGATCTTTTATCCTGAAGAAAATTTCTTTTAACGCTGATCACGGATATTTGTTGGGGTGAAAAAAAAACAAAAACAAAAAGTTTTGGCAAAAGCTATGACAAAAGTCAGTATTTTTATACAATGTTACAGCTGGGCATTTGACAAGAAGTAAATACTTCAAGAACTTAAGAGGTCATAAACCTGTGAGTTTTTATACTCAAGTTTAGGAATTTGTTTTTATCCCATCTGGCTGTGTACAGTATCTAATTCAGCTGGTATACATGGAAACAAAACCAAGCAATACATTTTTTAAACTATGACCTCTGACAACCTTTGACATGTTAACATTGACCTCCATAAAAAATGTTAGAGAAATTCCACTAATCAGGAGCTACATCAATGTGTTCAGTTTGAGGTTTCAGCAAAATCACCTCTTGAGATACTGTACCTTCATTAAAATGTCAATAAATTTTCACCTTTGACCAGCTCAAATGACCTTTGATCCCATGAAAAACAATAGGGATCATATATTTAAGTGATTGCGCGTGTACTGAAAAACCAAAAAGATAAGATTATGTTTGATCTTAACTTTTTCTTTTTTTTAAATGTACACGCGAGGTTGTATGTGAATGGACTATGTCTTTCAATGAAGAAAAATGACAGTAACCACTTCGAAAAGCAACAGAATTGGCATAAAAACACTAAAACACAGAAATCAGATTTGAAAATTAACGGTTCCTACTAAAACCGCCGACATAATGAATATGCAACAGTACACTTCTCACTAGAGTATCAAAAACATAGTACTCAAGTCGTCGCTCCTTGGTAGGTATCGGGAATTGTAGCATTTGGTGAAAGGAAACACTGTATTCACAAATAACCTACAAACTGAACACAACCTTGCTCACGGCATCAGTGATCCTGAGTTGGTAACTGAATATTCAATACTAGTATATTTCCCATTGGCTTGCTCAAAGAAGCACACCGTTGAGTTGAAGGAAAACTGTCAAGCACTACACTATCCCATTCTACACTTTTTGTTGTTAGAAGAATTTGAAATCATATGGCAAAATTAACCAACTGAAACCTACAGTATTTATTTTCCCAGATTGTCTGAATGGTGTAATTAAAAGACTTACCAAACTTTTGGAGATGAAATTTCAATGTTTTTACTTTTTGCCTATGCACGCAATCACTTTAACAATGGGCAACATACACACCATGTTTGAAGTTACAGCAAGGTTTCCCTTCTTGAGATACAGTGTACAGTACAAGGTTTTCAAACTATGACCTCTACTGACTTCAAGGTCATGTGACATGCTCCTTCATTACCCTCAGTGAAAATTGGTTGAAAGTTAGTTCATATCTTTTGCTGTTTTGAGAAAAATGCAAAAGAGATGATGTAAAGTATTGTACAGTGTCAGAATTTCTTTAGTTAAGCCTACAGAATATATTTTGCCCCTTACTAACCTACTTACTGAGTTTCACATTGATAAGTGATATCGAAATTTTGGAAGAAATTACATGCTTCCAAAATAAAACCCTCCAGGCATATGAAATTCTCAAATGTCATTGAAATAAAGGTTACATGAACAAATGATCAACATAAGACATATTATACTGTAGCAGTCCACCTCCTGATGCCATGAATATGCATACTTAGTCAATGTTTAAATTCATTACACAGATACATGTGAGACACATATTTTCCTGTAAATTGGTCAATCTTTGAATGATTTTGATGGAATTTGTAGCTATCTTTAATATTTTCAATGCTTAATGCATCCAATACTCCAAAATGTCATTTTCATGTCCAATGACCTTCAACCCTAACCTTTGAAGAACACAAAAATTGACAGAAATTGTTTGCTCATAAAGGGCTACCAATGTAATCAGTTTGAAGTTTTAGCAACATTCACTTCTAAATTATAAATGCAGGCAATTTTCAAACTTTAACCTTGGATGACCTCACATTTGAACTTCTTTGAAAACAAAAGAGATCACCTACAATGGATTACATACTGTACAGTATACACCACCTTTGAAGTTCAAGCAACATACACATTTACATGCCATCACCACATGTATGGTAGATTCCTTGTCTACAGTACCTTACGCAAGAAAACAATGGAATAGGGTTTTGTACACTACGTTTGCAAACAAAGCAAAATAAAATGGTGTTTCCATGATAAACATTGCATGGAAATTTAGTAAGGCACTAAGTCAAAACAGAAGAAAGTAGCAATGGTGTTTTTAAAAGCGGTCAAATTCAAATTTAATAGCGGTCGTTTGATCGTCCGAGACCACTAACAGACCAATGAATTTCACCAGAGCACATCTGCTTGGTTGTCCTGCTGATAATCAAACCGTTGGTTACAGGTAGCAGTAATCCCACAAGATTGGGATAAATGCCTGCCTAATAATCACTTGACAGAAATTTCAGATTTGTTACACAAAATGGAAAATAAATGACAGAGAGAAATTGTAACTTGATCTACCCACAAATGAGGAAAAATCTGGCGATATCTTTGATTTTGTTGGAGTAATTATTATTGGGTGTTACCACTGTTAAAATTGAAAAACAAATGTTTTTATTTTCAGTTTGAAGAATTGCTTAGGGCCACCGATTTGCCACGAAAAAAATATTCAATTTCCGTTTTAGCATTTCCAAATTCCGTGAAAATCCGATCAAGCAAATTGTCAAATCCGTGATTTTCCGTTTTGCACTGACTTATGTGTTAGGATAGTGAAGCCTAACCAACCCACAAATCCAACCACCAGCCTAAGGTCAACACAAGCATTTAATGAACAAAAAGACCAAAAGTTTACTCACAATTGTTTGACTGAAGGTCCTTCAATTAATTTTTGATTATCTTCTATGCCGGTAGTAAATGATCCACACGAAATTAAAAACAACCAAATACGTAGTGTAAATTAATCCGATAATTATTCCACAAGTGAAAGTGAAGTCACAACGTTATGATCATTCGATCATGAACACCAAAACAAAACTTGAAAGTATGGTATGTCGTGTCACATGCACTCACAGTATAACACAGTAGATAAATGGGCATCGGCAATGTGCGGGACATCACACAGTATCGAGGGAAAACTTTGCATTCCATGCTGGTGTAACATACGCTGGCAATTCACAAGGCTAGTTTTGTGTAAATCGTACAAAGTTTCACAGGCCTAATCGTTACGAAATTTGAGCAGACCTAGCCTAGGCTAGGCTGGTACTAACATAGTAGCCTAAATGCGCAACTGCTACTTGGTCCCACAAACATCGGAGGAGTGATGTTTTAACAGTTTTTTGATTGGATTGTAGGCAGCCAGAGACTTCAGGGTGGTGATACACAAATTTTTCATTTTTTTTTCATTTTTCCATTTTGATTGCGAACTTCTGTAGCATTGTAAATGATTTTTGAAGTTCCGTGATTTTCCATGAAAAAATCAAAATTCCGCAATTCCGTGACAACTTCCGTGATCGTGGAAAATTGGTGGCCCTAATTGCTCTTTCTGCTGCCCGTACACGATTAATAACAAATCCTGTCCAGTATGGTATCCCTGTGTACTGCATTATTTATGACAGAGTTCAATGAGATGCTGGTAGACGACACCTTCCATGTGTATCATGACTGACAGCTTAGAAACTATCATTTACAAGGCCATATACTGTAGTGGTCTAACCAATCATACTTCCTGCTGCTTTCATTAACCAGCCACACTTGAAGTTTGCAAGTTTGTACAGTATCTTCCTGGTTTCTAAGCAAGTACTGTAGGTTTTCTTAAAATTTCGTACAGCATGCTAGGAGTTTCATGCAAGCAGCAAAAATCTAACATGATTTAAAAGGTTTCCACACAATAGCTTAGCCAAGAACAGTCCAGCATTATGCAAAACATGAGAACCATTTCAAAATGACATGCTCTCAAAATTACAGTATTTCCATCGGAACGAGAACCGTGCTACTGTAATTAGAAATGACTTGAAGATACCGTAAATTATTGAAATTATTTCCCTAAAAGTGTTGTGATGAATGCAATTTATGGACTCATGAAAGTAAGGAATTTCAGTCTCAAAAAAAAACTTGGTTGGATCTCACAACTTGATTGTTCTCTGCACATACAGCTGTACTAAGTTGTGCTGTAGAAACCCTTTGGGGGGGGGGGGCAACTTGAACATTGATTGTTGAAATTAATGAAAATAGTTTAGTCGTTCAAGGATACCAAAAGCACTGTTTTGTCATGTGCAAGAAAACCTTAACTAACAATCTGCAATATATACTCACAAAATTCAATAGGAAAGTTTGACCTTTCTAGGTGTTTTTCTCCAAGGATTGGCCTTGCGACCTTTTACTGTTGCCTAAGATGTAAATGTACATATACTACTGTATAAGATCCTAACCTGCACATATGCTACTGAACTACTGTAACTGACAATCCTTGCTGTATGACAGGGCTTAAGATTGTCAAACAATTTTTTATCCAAAGTGTTAATGCATGTTTTTTATGTTGTCCAATATTGCTACCCTTAAGATAGGTCATTATCAATAGGATGGCATGTATTTGATGTCAAAAATTAGTACATAAACTTCAAATATTTAAAGTTTTCTCTCCATATAGAAGTGTAACAAGGAACCAATCCAAACTTCTGACTCCACATCAGTCCAAACCTAGTAGAGATAAATCCCATTTCAATCATACATTTGTCCGTATACTGTACTGTACACATGTGGAATGGGTAAAATAATTCACAGGCACTCCTAAAAACTTCTTTTTCTTATTTTCTGCTTCTCCTTCAAACCCCCTCCTCCCATCACTTTTCAGTATTTCAAAGGCATTTCATGTTTCTGTGGCTGAGTGGATAAATTTGGGAGTTGAGGGCAATGCTTAGCAAGTGGGAGGTTTGGTCCATGGGTGGGTCACTGTAAGATGGGTTTTTCATCTAAGAATATATACAGTAATCTAAGGTTTTCCATCTGACCTCTTATTTAAAAAAGGTATAAAATGAGATCAAAAGTTGTTATGTTGTCACCCATATGTGAAGTTGTAATAATTAAGCCACTGGCTGCTTTCTCCACATTTGTGTGACACTTTGCATCATACTACAAAACAACAATCTTCCATTCCAAGCTAGGCATTTAAAATTTCCCTCACACTCAAGTTTTCACATCGTGCAAGAGGCCCCTCACAGATCTTGTGTGCAAATTAAATCACATGGGCCTCATATGGATTCACCTATATGGGGCCCATTTTACATACTACCTGGGATGGGTGCTACTGTATATTAGTTTATACTGTGTGAGAAATGTGTTGATTTGTTGTTTTCTTTGTTTTTTTGTTTTTGTTTTGAATTTTGAAGGAGGACTAACAATAATCGACTACCAAATTGCATGAAATGTTCACAACAAGGTACAGCACTCCTTCAGACCACCAATAAAAATTCTCACCCTGGTTATCAACCATCGACAGTGATGTATACAGTACAATCTGTAACTCCTAAGTATTTTGCAGGATTTCATTAAATAGCCACAGGGACCTTCCACCAATAAATTTCTACTGACACCAAAGGTACAGTAAACCACTACCATATTACAGTAGTAATGCAACACAATATCAACTTTGGACAGTATTAATGGGCCCTTAGATCCAACCATACCGAACATCTAGAAAGAACTACCACAGTAGAGACGTGACACAACCTTGACCTTTACAGCACCATATGATCTGTAGGAGGACCATTTTGCACAATGTCATAAAATGACCTTGGACCCAATACTCCTGAACATCCTGAAAGTACCACCACCACTGCACAGTACGGTTAGTGGCACAACCACAGATTTGAACCATACAATCTGTAGAACTTTGCATTTTGCATAATTTAACAAATGGTCCATATGATCCATTTAGACCCTGGAACAAAAATACTGAATACCCCGTATACATAATAGCAATGTGATACAACGTAAACTTAATTTTAAAATCTGATAAGAAGTGATTGGGGTACTGAACCTTCAAAAATTGGGCCCTTTGGGCCAACCATGGCCAATATGTGACCTCTCACACATACATTTTGCACACTCACAAAGGGCTCATAACCCAAGGATCACTGACCCCAAGTTTCAAGAAAATGCATCAAGCATTGTTCAAGAGAGAGAGAGCAATTCATAGTTATTGTGAACAGATAAGTTTGATACTGTACATACAGTAGTGAGGTGAAAGCCTCACCATAATTAAAGCTCACACAGGGTAGATATTTTAAAGTGATTGCGTGTGTGCTGAAAAACCAGAGGGATAAGATTATGTTCGATCTTAACTGTATCTTTATTTTTAAATGTACGCACGAAGTTGTGCATTAAGGGACTTCTTCTTTCAATGAAGGAAAATGACCGTAACTGCATTGAAACACAACAGATTGGCGTAAAAACAGTTAAAAACAGAAATCATGTACAACAATTAACGGTTCTTGTTGTAAGTGCCTGCATAATGAATATGCAACAGAACAGGTCTTACTGATGTATCAAAAACATAATACTTCAAGTAGTCACTCCTTGGTCGGTATCGGGAATTGTAGTACAGTACTTGGTGAAAGGGAGCACTGTATTTACAAACAACCTTCAAACGTACAACATTGCGGCGTCAGTGATCCTGAGTTGCCTAGGCTAACTGAATATTCAATGTTAGTACACTTCTCATTGGCTTGTTCAAAGAAGCACACCGTTGATTTGAATGAAAACTGTCAACCACTACATTATTGTATTCTACACTTTGTGATGTTTTGTTAGAAGAATTTGAAATAATATGGCAAAATTAAGCAACTGAATACTATTTATTTTCCCAAATTGTCTGAATGGTGCAATTAAAAGATTTACGAAACTTTTGGAGATGAAATTTTAACGTTTTTCCTTTTTGCCTACGCATGCAATCACTTTAACACTCAAATGTACATTCCCTCTTTTTTGTACTACTGTACTATATAGAATCCCTATTGTTCTTACACTATGTACAGCAAACTCGATGATTACATAAATGGACCATATAAGCATCCTTGCTTGACCTCTCTTCTCACTATAATGCATCCATGTACCAAGAATAAAATCTTTCTCCCTTGAGATAATGTACAGTATTGAGTCAAAAAGGATATCAAAGTTTTTTGAGATAATGTACAGTATTGAGTCAAAAAGGATATCAAAGTTTTGCCCTCAATGAACCCAGATGACCTTTCACCTCCACCAAAAACAATAGGACACATCTTCTCAATATGGCAGATCTACAGTACCGCACTTTACATACTGTACCAAGTTTGACTCCCATCTGACTTTCCCTTACTGATTTACAGTAGAGCCTACCCAAGCAACTGTCACAGAAACACACGCACATTAACACACACACACACAAACCTGACTGGAAGGTTAAAACAGTGTCCTACATTATGCAAAATCAAACAAATTGTTTTCAACATTTCAATTAATGGCTGCTTTGTTCTTGACTTTTTAAATATGCATGAAAATAGGATAATGAAGCAATAGTGGTTTATGGCACACAGTATACAGTAACAATGAGGAAACAGACACTGTGTTAGGCAGTATACAGGTAGGTACAGGTAAAGTATTCAAATATGTTGGTAGGCCCATATACAAAATTTTGACATTAGGCCCTGTTCCCTTTACCCATTTCTAATTTTCCATACCCAATTTTGGGATAAAAAGACAAGTTGCTTCATACAGAAAGGTTAGTCGTGGGGATTACAGTACTACTGAATTAGAGAGGCCTTTAGGTATGAAAAACAAGGCAAAAATAAAATTTCTATCATTCTTTACATAATAACGTTGCAGGCATGGGGTGCAACCTTCAATAAAGGTGCCAGTCAATGTTACTTGTAGTTTTCTTTTTTTGACGCACTGGCATAATTCAGTGGAATAGACAGTCAAAAGACTACACTACAAATGTGTTAAAATTAATAGATAGATAGGGCTAAAATACCTGTATGCAGTATGCAACAGTTGACTATCTATCTGGCTTGCAGAGGCAGTTTTTTGTTATCCAAACTACCCCCCTCCCCCATTTTACTACACCCATTAAAAGATAACTCTGAAACATCACAACAGCTGTAACACCCAAAGCTTCCGAGGCATTGTCCCACGGGCCTTCGGAAGGGAGTGCGCCATCCAGACTTAAAGTTATCCAACTTTGGTTTAAACATGTGTATAGTCATACATGGAATTATCCAACTATGATTTTAAGCTTCTTCAGTTTCTAGTATTACTGCCCTGTACAATCACTGTGGCACCACTCTCCATAATAGAAAGTTTGGTGATGCCACTGGAAAGAAGTATAATGCTGCTTTTAAAGCTGGAATATGATATGAAAATTTGTCAGTGAAAGTCAGATTCTGTCATAGCCACTACAGAATAACACTTGGCCTGCATAGACGAACATGCATTCCCATTGGTCTAGTTGATTACAAGTACCGGTGATTGACTGCTACTGTATGCTTTCTTGGAGAGTCTGAATTTTGTAGCGCCAACAAAAATGTTGAGACAATTTCCATATTTGAGTATCTGGAAGATAAGTGCATAGCTCACTTTTGGATTTTGTGACAGGTGATGTTTTCCCCTACTTTTTCTCCCCTAGAACACTGATGATCGAAGAACAAATGTTGATGACTATGCGGATGCCAGTACAACTCATATTCCAGCTTCAAATCTACATTCAGATTAATGTACACAACCAGTGATGATGAACAGCAATGATTTTTGGAAAGCGTAGAACTTCCCAGTACCTTCGTACAGTAGGAGCCTTACAGATAAACAGATACTGTAAAGGCATCAAGTACTCAGGTCCAAATTTTTGGACCATTTCAAGAACTATATTCAAACTACAGAAATTTGCACATTTTAATTATAGTAATACAGTATTAAAAGAAACTGTCCAGCAATTCCATCAAAGATACTGTAAAGTGTCTTACAATGAAATGGGGGACTCAGGCTAAGTAGTAATGGGTAGAAATTGCTGGTTTCATTAAAATATTTCTACAGTACCTAAAGACTAATGGATTATCAAACACTGTCACTAGAAAATGAATTCTCCTGCCATACCAATAATACTTTTAAGTTCATTCCATTCTTAAAATTACAGTGAAGGGCAAGGAAGGTAAGAGGTTGACAAGATTTACTCACCAAATGTTACAGTTTGCAGTGCAAACAAACACCAGTACTGCAGTAAAATGATTCCATGATAACACTACCAACACTCCTACACTTCAGTTTCCACTCCAATGGCAAAAAAGTCTGAGTGATAATGTAATCCAACATACAAACATGTATTCACGGTGACATCATTGCTGGCAGTTAACTTGTAAGAGATCTCTTCAGCATCTAAAACTTTATAAAGCTCTCCTCGAAGGAGCCCACATCACGCACAATAAAGTTACATCCCTGTGCTATTATACACCGTAAACACATTCCCTGAAAAGCAACTGCATCCGGCTTTCAAGGTTTAAAAAGCCTAACAGGATTTGCCTGCAGTATTCAGTAACTCATCACCACTCAACTAACAGTCTTCAAAGGTCAACCTGGAGTTCACAACAAGCTGGTGACTTTTAGTCATAATCCAGTAGACTGTGAAGGGTACAGAGCTAACATCCTGTAGTGTCCACAGAGTTAAAATGTCTTGTACAAGTACTCACTGTGGACAGTCTACTACTAATCAGTGACAATACAAATATGGTGCAATTGATGAACTAATTCCAGATACTATGACAATTGAAACAATTTTTTTCTAAAGGGAAATAGGGCGTTTAGAATATACCAACATGGCATACAAAGAAAACAGCTTTAAACATTGTTAAATCATTCAGTCTCATCAATAAACATCTGCAAAAGCTTCTTTTCCTCAAAAAACATGCATGCGATGAGTAACGGAAGATGCATCATTTGAATTTTGAAAAGTTTGGGTGAACAAATTATTGTTGAGCAACAAATAACTGAATTTCTATCTATGAGAAACTTATTTGTTGAAAAGAAGGCTACGGTCCGTCCTTATTTTGAATAATCTGTCATTCTACCTTTGCAAACACTGGTTTTAAATCTATGCTTCTTTTCTGTCAAACAAATGCCTTATTTCCCTTTAAAGTTCTGAAACATGATATCACTGCTGGACTTTATCTTTTGGCTGTAGTTCAGGCTCCAGAATATTCATCTTCGTTTTTTTTTTTGTCAATAGATTAGGAGCATAGATAGGATCCATACTTTAGAATGTACTGTATGATAATTTACAGTGTCTACTGTAACTAGTGACAAACAGTGTATTCAGCACATTTGGACATGATAGTTCAAGTCAAAGCTATGTTTTCAGGTTGAACTCATGGATGCATTTCTTCCAGATAATTGATGGCAAAGATGTTCATGCAACCCAGAAATTGCTGGGGTGGGGACCAGAGCGGTGTGTAGAGTTGGGTTGAGAAGATGGATGTTTCTTAAATTGTATTTTTAGCATAAGTAACCATAGTATATATACTCCTCTGGTATTCTCATTAACTCATGAAGGGTGTTTGTGCTCTAGTTTACAGCCATTTTATCTTCCCTAACACCTCCCATCCCTGTAGTCCCTACTCTGACCACCATCTTTTCATTGATAATGATAGTAAATTGTGGGGATATCTGATGACATGTTTTAGCAAGGAACACACCGTAAAAGAGCTAGTAAAACACTAGAAATCAGTCTTTCACAGTACATCTCTGTGTGGACCAATTGTCCCAGGCATCACACTGAATACATGAAACATGTCACTGAACAAGTACCGTAACAATGCACGATCTTTAAATGACATTTTGCAATATGGCCTGTGTTTGCACTTAGTGGTATATGCAAAGTTGACTCCCTTTTACTTTTAGAAAACTTAAGATTTATGTTTTGAAGTGAAAAAAGCCTTCATTTGCTCCCCTTTGTGTCACATAATTAAGATATTTCTTAATAAACATAACTTCAAAATTTGTTGTTTGTTTGTAGTAAAGTGCACACTAAGTGCAAGTATGAAATCACCATAAGATTTCAAAAGTGCATTTTCTTGTATACCAGCGACACTTTCCAATCAACGAAATGACCTGCATGTCACAGTGCAAGTAGCTTAGACCTGCTGTATGGCAAAGATTCTATAGCATCACATACCTTCAGAGGTATAGAATCTTTGGCTTATACAGTTAGCTACATTGAATGTAATTCATAGAGGGTAAGCTTTTTGATCACAGAAATTTTTCGGAATTTGGAAAGTCAGAAATGCAACTTCCTCTCTCTTCATAGAAAACAGTGGGTGTGTATAAAGCGTGTGGCAATATATTAATACAACAGCATGTGGAGCATAGAACTGTTATGTTCTCCTTTTTGCTATCACTTTGAACACATGGAAAGAACCGATACTTCATTAAGTCCTGTTACGACACACTGAAAGTACTGGTGCCATAGTTTTGTGGTGCTCCCTCATAAAAATTCCATTCAGCACCTTACCGTGGACCCAATAAATGCACCTAAATCATAGACTTAGTCCAGTGTGCATGTAGCTACATGGAGGTAAAATTACAGAGTTCCAGTTACATTTCAAAATGACTGTAGCTAAATAGTCGCAAAATCCAGAAAAATAAGGGTAACTGCTGTTGCTATATTTTCAAATTTGCAGCTTTTACAGTTCTGTAACTGAGTTACTTTTTCTTTTAATTTAGTGTAAATGTACAGTAATTACTTTTATAGGCCTGCTGTATCTGAAACAACCCTGTTCATTTTGAGGCAAAACTCTACAAGAACAGGTTACTGTATGTAGTTGTAAATGTATGCCAACTTTATTTTATTTCCTTAAAGGGAAATAAGGCATTTGTTTCACAGATAACAACCGTATTTTTAAAACCAATGTTTGTGGATAAAGAATGATAAGATTATTCAAAATAAGGACAGACAGCAGCCTTCTTTTCAAAAAATAAGTTTCCCAGAGATAGAAATTCAGTTATTTGTTGCTCAACAAGAATTTGTTCACCCAAACTTTTCAAAATTCAAATGATGCATCTTCCGTTACTCACGACATGCATAATGTTTTGAGGAGATGAAGGTCTTGCAGGTGTTTATTGGTGTGACTATATGATTTAGTAATGATTAAAGCTATTTTCTTAGTATACCATGTTGATACATTTTCTAAACGCCCTATTTCCCCTTAAGTCTAGCAGTGGTATCATACAGTAGCTCAGTTAAGTCCAACTTGGATATCACTGGTCAGTTTATTCCAGCAGTGACATCATGGCTCAGTTAAGTCCAGCAGTGGTATCACTTGTCAGTTTATTCCAGCAGTGATACAGTATCATAGCTGTATCATAGCTCAGTTAAGTTCAGCAATGATATCATTGGTCAATAAAGTCCAGCAGTGATATAGCTTGTCAGTAAATTCCAGCAGTGATATCCATGGCTCAGTAGCAGTAGCAAAAAACTACTGTGCGATCAAGGTAATTAAAAGCAAAATACAGGGGGAAATTAAGGAGTTGCGTATCTCGTCACCAACATGCATTTATTTCAATAAAGTCTTAGGGCAAAGGGGATTTGTAATAGTTTACTGCAACCACATGTCACAGAGACCTACAATCTTGGACGAAATACCTTGGGACACCCCGTGCCCCCGTTCAATGTTGGCTATAGGATTGCTGTTTAAAGGGTACATTCACTTCTATAGCACAACATTGGAAAGGGGCGCGGGGTTTCATGTTATCCTCTCACCTAAAATTCAGTATTATATTTGCAACGTACGACAAAGTGTCCCAACAATTTTGTCCAAGACTGTCTGAGAATTTCGACGGGTGAGAAGCATGCGTGGGGCACAGGAAATATCGTCAATTTGAAATTAGTTAAACGGCAAAATGGGGGGGGTGATATTCCTTGCAACATGAGACATCAGCAGTGCATGTTTGGCATGTTTGGGGCCTATATTGAAGTTGGTTTACTGTAATAATATTATTGTGTGAATGTTGTCAATGTTATTACGGAGTAAAGGGAGGAATAAGTCAGTCAAATCCATGTATTTGCACTAAATGTGCTAAATAAAACGCAGTCATTGGGGAGGTAACATCATAACTCCAATGCATCTTGTCAACTAGGAAACTACTTTAAAACATTTTGTATGATACAAATGACGTACTTTCGGCTCAAACTCTGACATTGAGGCAGGTACCGAAGAAAAAAACAAAAACAAAAACCACACCCCCCAAAAAAAAACTAACATGTTAGTGGTGCGTTGAAGAAGATCAATGTATATGTGTTACTTATTCAAATTGTTTACAGTGATGACATGGTGTCTGGTATTAAAGTAACTACACTTAATGACAGTTATGACTGGCTTACAGGTTAATCTGGGTAAAAAAAAGTGTACTATCATTATACAAAATCAACCCCTAAAATGCAAATTTAATAAATGTGACGTTTGCTCATATTCACATAACAGTGACTTTGTGGCACCCATTCTGTTGTACCGTACATGGTGCACTGTAATATGTCAGTCATTTTAAGCAGTTTCAACGGACTTCAGAGTACATATTTGTTGTTAGAACTATATCATTATATTACCTGATGTTATATATGAATGAATGAAAAATGAGAAGTTGACAGACATTTGAGTTTATAGATGGATAATTGAGCAGTGAAAAACACTATGGTCATGCCGTGAATCGAACCCCGGCCTCCCCATCCAAGCTGACTTAGATCTAACAACAGCGTCCGACAGTGTAGGTTAATGAAACCCACGTTCTACCAAAAGTTTTGACAGGAAAATTTAAGCAACCTGTGGGAAAATTGCGTAGATTACAAAACTGAAGATTACATATGTTACCAGCTTCGTGCAATGTAAAAGTTGCAGTCACAAATCTTGATTTAGAGGCCAAAAATGTAAAAAACCAGCCTTTACTAACGTTCTACCACTATTTTAATATTAAGCTGAATCTACAGTTCTGACTTTAACGCATTTTGGTAGAACATGGAGCTACTTCAGAATACATTATAACTGGGATTCCTACCAGCATTCTACAATTGCAGTAACACTCCTGTTGCAATGCAATACAACAGCTGCCCATCAATGTTATTTCTAAATGCAACTATTTCTGTCCGCATACAAAACCATCAAACAGTCTATTCATTCATGATCACTCCTTTTCAACAACACATAATACAAATAAACCCCCAAAATTAAAATTAAACTTGTTATGTTCATAGTCAAAATTCAGAATACTTTCATTTGAAAATTGCCAGACCCATACTGTGGGCTCCGATAACTAATTTTATGATGCACCTTGTCCAAAAATGTTCAATTTTCTTTCAAAATTTCACTCCAAAATTGCTCCTACAAACTCAGACAATCTTGGACAAAATACCTTGGGACACCTCGCACCCCTGTTCAATGTTGGCTATAGGATTGCTGTTCAAAGGGTACATTCACTTCTTTAGCACAACATTGGAAAGGGGCGCAACGTACCACAAAGTGTCCACACAATATTGTCCAAGATTGTAATTCCCGGGTACTGATTCTAAGTTAGAGCCAAATATTCTTAAGACATAAAATGGTGGTAAGCAGAAGAACCAAATATAAAATGGTAATATATTCACTGTATGGTAGCAGGCTTAAGTCTAGCCTGGTACCACTACTATACTTAGGCTCAAGTGACAATAACGGCTCAAAAGTACTGTATCTGTGCATATTACAGTACGTGACATAACACAATCAGAACATTGGGTTATTCCATGTAGGTTAGGCTTAGTGACTTTGGTTAGAAAAAACGGCAGGATACTGTATAACAGCATCCCTCTACAAGTTATTTCCATGTTAGTCTCCTATTAACATGTGCTGGAACTGGTTCTGCTGAAATTATTGTTTGACTTACAAATAACATTCTCATATTTGGCAGGAATGTTCAAATACCTTATCCACAGGGGCCAGTTCTGCTACAGCTGTTTTGGCTGAAGTTAAAATGTAGTGTCTATTGACCTGGATGCCACCTCTATTTTTGTTATTAAACAATCTTCAAATTTCACCAATTTACTGTAAGAGTGATACACTGTATCTTCATTATTGTGTGAATACTGTACGAAGGGTCTTGCAAAATTTTGCGTATAATGCTCAATTAGCTTTCAAGATATGGTGGGAATCCAAATTTCGTGGCAAAATTCGTGTTCTGAAAAATCAGCACTGAGATTTCAGTGGATTTACCATAACATTAATATTATGTTGAACAATGTGTTCTCATGTAAGTCACTCACAAAATCAGTAAATTTCACTCTCTTTACTATAAAGAAACATACCTTTAATATTACATTCTCAGGCAAGTCCGTGCAAAATTTTGCATTATGTGCTCAAATACTACTCAAGATGTGCTGGAAATACAAATTTTGAGAAAAAAAATTGGCTTTTTCCCTAAAAAATCGGCAAATTTCACTTGATTTACCATTATAGTAGTATTATGTTGAACAATGTGCCCTCAGGTAAATCCTAAAAAAGCTTTAAGCATTTTTGGGGGGGAAGCTTTGGCTTAATTGGTCTAATAGCTCTCAAAATATGCATACACAAACTTTGGGGCACAATTGGCTTTTTTCTAGAAAATCAGCAAATTTCACCCTCTTTAGTGTAAAAGTGATATACCTTGAATATTACATTCTCAGGTAAATCCTTGCAAAATTTTGCATTAGTTGCTCAAATTATGTCTCAAGATATACTGAAAATATCAATTTTTGGGCAGAATTGGCTTTTTCCCTCAAAATTCAGAAAATTTGATTCCAATTTACAATACAACCAATTCATCATGGGCATTTTGGCATCAGGCACAACCTTACCAAGTTTAAAGTTAATCTTTTCAAGGTATTCTGGAAAAAAGATTGGACTGGTACAGACACACACACACAAGCATGCATGCCCACACACACATGCAAGGACACATTTTAATTCATCCCACAAAAGTACTTAGCTGTACCCAAGGTCACTCTGCCATACTGTTCCCCTGGGTGTTGCTACTCATCCACTCAGTTTCAATAGCAACCATTCTCCCATGGGTGTACAAAACAATACATACTGTAGCTCCACTAGCCAAGTAACAACAATATCTCATCTTAGCCCCTATAGGGTGATGAGATAATAATGGGCAAATGTATCTCTGTATTGGATGCTATTACAGTAGTGGGTTCTCACAGATGCCCTTTGACAAGGAAAATACAGATTTGAATTGATTTAGCATCTTATGACCAATAAAAATTTCTCTGTCAACAATTTGCATTAGACAGTGCACAAGAAGTGTGTCACAGAACAATTTGTGAGGTAATAGAAAGAAGGGTTGTTATATTTACATGATATTTGTGTATTCTGGATTTTAGTCTTCATGTGCAGAAACAAAACCTTTGTGGCTCTTAGTTGAGTTCTCTCATTAAGGGCATTGCTCAAGAAGATTCAGAGACAAAATGTTGAAATAATATTTTCTTTAAATTCTGCAATCAAATTAAAGAATGTAACTCAGAAGACAAAATGTGACGTACAGGACAGTGTGTGAGCGAGAGTAGGTCCAATGGTAACATGTGTTGGAAACATCCAAGTGCTTATGAATTGTTTTGATGTATAGACTGTGCATTCCACTGGCCCATTGTAGCCTGTGCAATACATGCCAAAACAGCATAAATTTACTGTAGCATTAAATAATCTAGCGACTGACCTTGCCTTACACAACTGCTGGGTAAACTGTGCTGAGTGCGAATAAGCATCGGGAGTCATTCTATAGTCATATTTCCTGTAAAGAATTGGGCTGCTCAAATGCTGTAGGTCTAATGATTGTCTTTCTTATGTGCATATCGCAAAGTTCTATGTCTTATTCATATGAACCAGTCTATTTTGAATCTAAAGAGGAAACATTTTGTTTTGATTTTTGAGCCAGTGGCCATTAGTTGACTGTCAGCAACGAATCTTGCAGCAAATTTTTTTTTTTTTCTGTGCAATCCTTTTAAAGATTATACTGAAAGAATGAATACATGGATGTCCCTAGAAATACTGTAAGGTACATATCACAAAAGTAAAACAGTGCTCTAAGCTGTTCTCATTCTTTTACGAATTGAAAGTTATTTGGAGGGAGAAAATCTCATAGGATTAGCATAAATAAACTGTCTTGCTGTATCTCCTTCTCACTTGCACCTCCCTGTTTAAAAAAAGACCTTTCGATGCATGAGTTACTTTTCTTGATGGGTGGACAGAAGATGTGTGGTCACTCTACAGTTTCATGTGATATTGTTTGCATAGGCAACCACAACCAGTCCATACTTCTTCATATGTTGGCAGTAGATCTTCAATACTCTTGTTAGAAATTTCAGCTTGGTGTATGGTCTGAACATGGTGGATAAACCTCAACACTGTCAGTGGGTGGGTCCAAGGAGATCTTCCATATCAACCACAAGCATAAATGTAAACTTAACAGTGCCTTTGTAGCATGCACCCTAGCACACACGTTTCTAATACTGGTACTTTTTCACTAATGTAACTTTGGAGTTTAGTGGATGATATGAATAGGGTCACTATCTTACAGTAGCATACTGTACTTCTTGTAGACTGAACTTGATGTGATATTGTTTCCACCGAGGAACTGGAGGCTTGGTCGAGCAGCGTACCAACAATTGACTAAGCAGAATGGGCTCACCGTGGCATCGCGACCGTGCCTCCACTTAAGACATGTATCATAATAACATACCACATACGTGGAAGTGACCGTTGTCGCTGCATTGTTCTCAAAAAGCCCTTTGAGTACATACAGTACAAACGTGGAACTGGAGGCACGGTCGCAGTCGATCAACGTACCAACAAGATCGTGCCTCCACTTAAGACATGTTTTCAGAATAACATATGTGGAAGTGACCGTTGTCGCTGCATCGTTCTAAAAAAGCCCTTTGAGGACACACATTATGATTAACATTTTACCGTAACGCCACCGTGCCTCCGCTTGGGACACGATCTTCCTCATCAAGCTAAAATGATTAAATTTCTTCAATCATTTACTGTAACATGATGTCATAATCATGTGACTTTCCTCACCGTGGCACCACGACCATGCCTCCGCTTGGGACACGGTCTTCCTCATCAAGCTAAAATGATCAAATTTCTTCAATCATTTACAGTAACATGATGTCATAATCATGTGACTTTCCTCACCGTGGCACCACGACCGTGCCTCCGCTTGGGACACAGTCTTCCTCATCAAGCTAAAATGATCAAAGTTCTACCTATGTGATCTATCATAGTAGGAACACAGTATCGTTATAGCTTAATATGCACAGCAACATACAATGATCATACATGATATCGTGAGTGAAACATGTCGTGAGTGACACGACATTGTGAGTGGCACCACAGAACTTTAACTGTTGATTCTGGCTTTACCTACAGTATTACAAATTCAAGAAAAGTTACTTTCTACAAAATAAGACCTGTTTTGGTAGACCAGTATTTGCTCCTGCATTGCGATAATTTAATTTTTAAATACGAACCTCCAATAAACTTGTTATGCATAAAATGTGACACGACAACCATTTTTGAAAATTTGTAAGTCCTAATTTATTCTGAAAATGACTTCTGGGAATATGTAATGCTATTCAGGAGTTAAATACAATACTAAGGTTGTATCTTGCCGACAAATACTCTTCAGATACAAATGTTATATCATGATATGCAATATGTGTATTGCAATGCAAAAATCAACATTTTGTTATGTTAAATTATCCTTGCACTAAATTCACTGCATTACAAGATACAATAAATTATTTGCATCATTTTAATGGAAAAATTTAGTCTAAGATATCTAGTTTCAAAAAATTATTGAAGCCTAGTGATTTCTTGCAAGCTTAAATTTTCACCCTCATGTCCATGGTTGAAAATGGTCAGGTACTGCATGTCTTGAACATGTATCTGTATGCCAATATTTAGGTCTCTTTCATCTTTTATGTAGTTTGCCAAATGCTGGATAGGACTGTGGTTACACACATGTATAGGAACATATCTTTTGGTAGAATGTTGTACTTTTTGTCTTGCATTTAAGTGGTATCTGACCTGATGTTACTACTGCTTGGTAACTAAGCAGTGTTGACCTCACACTAGTATCTAATTTTCTCACTGCGTTTACTTTTGATTACGTTGGGTCGAACCAGTTTCCTGTAGCAGTCTTTCACATAGTGTATTGATGTGGACAAAACAGGTGATTCTATCAGTAATTAGATTTTCTTCAAGAGTTTTCTTCTTTCCACGATTTTCTTTTCAAAATTCATGAAGTGTAGATAACAAATCATGGTGACCATTACAGTGTTCATACTTGGTTTAAAAAGGTTCTGATGAAAAGATTTAAAGGAAGGCAAAACACGTAGGGTTTTTAACTTACATTTGGTGAGAAAAATTTGGTCATATACAGTTAAATATGTGCCTCCAACCATTAGTGCTTTTACAGGTAACCCAGGTACCTGAATGGCATTTTCTTAACTGGATCCAAAATTACTACCTGATTCCATCATAATGAGGAAAACGACACTTGCCGCTGTGTGAACACCCATGTCAGATAGCCAGTTTTCACCTATTTCACCTACAAAACACAGCAAATAGCACAAATGGAATGTAATTCTTTTTCTCAAGCAAACCACTGTAGGTGGTATTATTCATGAGAATGTGTAGGAAAGTGTATGGCTTGTGGAATAGTAAGATTCCTCTGCACAAATGTTATGTACTGTACTGTGAAAACACCAATACTAATGATAAACAGGAAAAGTTAAATGAGAACTTACTTGGTTACAAGTTTGATCTTGATTTTAAGAAGTAATGAAGAGTAAGAGGTAATGTGAGATCCCATCCCCACATGTGCAGTCAGTCTTCAAAATATGAGGCCTGAGTTACCAGACCCCTATATGAACCACTGTTATTAGTACTACTTATGCCTAGGCTATGAAAAGTTTGTTGGGAAAATTTTGCTAAGCCTACACAGTATTTAGGGACTTGAGAGTGAGACTGAGACTGATGACGCTCTGTGGGCAGGTCGGCTAATGAGCAGAAAATATACTTCATCAAGGCATGGGCTGCGAAGGGGAGTGTAATGTGCTTAGGCCATGTAACGGAGCACACTGCACTGTTCGAGGGCTAGGCCTATCCTAACTTATTTTGAGGCCGTTAGTGTTACTAAGTACTGTATACTATACTACTGTTGTACTAGTAGTACTGGGCCTTGGCGTAACTAATCTGTCTCAGTGTTTGTTATGTTACTAATGTTAGGACAAGATAGGTAAATTACAAGTGGGCAGTCCAGTGGTATAACGCAGACTAATTGAAGTTTGAACTGACTTAAGTAAGCTAAACGCTGGTATTACCATAGCCTCTGCACACATTTCCGGACTAGGACCACTTATCTCGACCACCGTTTTTCCAGCCCCTGGCACAGAGTTTCCCGTTGGATTACATGATCTGGCAGTGCCACTAGCACTGTCGGAATAGTCTCGTACACCGACATACGTACGATCAACCAGGACTATCTGTACATCGAACGTTCTTTGTATTCTTTCCCTTTGGAACTCCACAAGTCCTTTCTGTCCATCTGTGATAAGAAATTCTTGACCCATGTTTGGACAAGGGAAATCCTAACTCAGTCCACGGATGTAACTTCACAGCCATTGAAAGCAAACCAACTTTATTGGTTGACTCATTCGCAGCAGCAGCTGACGCATTAGACTGTATTGTACTATACTATGCTGAGAATTGGTGGGTTCAATACTGTATGTATACAGCATTACAATGTCAGTACAGAAAGTTTACCTTCCCTCTGTGAGCGCCTAGCCTTAGCTTGTCAGTGTACATCAAATACCAGCTTCAGTAAAATCCAATGAGAAAAGAGACATATGGAACGCGAAACCTCCTATTCACAGTTTCAACTGCGTTTTGCGATGAGCTGGCGGCAGATCCAAAATCGTGCGGGAGGGAACTGCAGCGGGTCCAGGCCTCCAGGGGGATCGCGACCGGGGGGTCTAACCACAAAAATATTGTCAGAGTGACGATAGTTGGAAAATCTAAAACACCTTTTGAAATTTCTCTATCTGACTCTAGCACATGTTACTGATGACATGAAAATTAAGATTCCAAATATTGCACCAGACTGTATCTAAGGTTACCTCCAGGGTAGGCCTACTAAATCTGAAGTACCATTTGAATCTCTCATTCTTCACCCCAGAGGGACGATAATTGGAAAATCTTAAATACCACTTGGAATTTCCACATCTCAGTCTAGCACATTTTATGACTTTAAAAGACGTAATATATTGCACTAGATTGCATTTAAGTTTACCTCGCAGGTGAATGTTAATTTTCAAAAATAGAATGGGGAAACCTCCTCTGCTGCAACCACCACTCATCTCCTATTTTTCCTACCTATCAGAACATATTGTATGGCATTCTTTTCCTACAAAGTTGGCTATCATTTACAAAAGTTATTGCAATTAGCTCTATTTTGTCATATGCAATCATCGACGGTTGCAGCAAACTAATAAAAATTGTAATCGCCAGAAAGGTAAAAATTGTTGGAGTGTATTTTCTGAAATCATTAACTCGTGGGAAAAGAATATAACTGCAATGGGTGCAAAATATTGCACCAGCCTGATTTTGTCTAAGTAAACCTGTTACCTTTACCTCTTAATTTCTCAAAAAGAAAAAAAAAACACTTTTATGGTCTGAAGGTAAAAACTGTTTTTTTTTTCTTTAAATTACAATAGCATAAATTAACAAATCAATCCAAATAATTATCATTTCGGATGGAATTATTCTTTAATTAAAGATTCGTAGAGAGTGAGATCCCTATAGACTGGGTACATGCAGCGTGCTGGTAATTTCTATTTACATTCTATTAACTTTCATTTTCTGCCTGCAGACAAAACACAAGAGCCCCAAGGCACTTTGGTTCCTTGCGTTAAGATGCTTTAACTTTAAAGTGAAATAAGTACTTTAGAATATATCAACATGGCATACAAAGAAAATAACTTCAATCTTTGCATAACCATTCATTCTCATCAATAAACATCTGCAAAAGTTTCATTCCCTCAAAACTTTATGCATGTGATGAGAAAAGGAAGATGCATTACTTGACTTTGGAAAAGTTTGGGTGAACAAATTATTCTTAAGAAACAAATGACTTAATTTCTGTCTGTGAGAAACCTATTTCTTGAAAGCAAGGCTAGTCCTTTCTTATTTTGAAAAATCTCTCCTTCTGTGTCCATAAACATAGGTTCTAAAAATATGGTTCTTTTCTGTTAAACAAACACCTTATATCCCCTTAAACCCAGACTGAGATAAGGAGGTCAGAAATTGCCTAGGCAGTTGTAAAAACCAAGACCATTTAGCATCCCTCCAATCATATATCAAAGTTTGTTGATACCATAGCATTTTTTTTTTTTGGGGGGGGCAATGATCAATTGAGATTAACAAGGCCCTGATGATATGGATGGAAATTCCTATTTACTAAAAGTACAGTACAGTAGTATTGTGTGTACCTTCTGTGTAGAAACAATGACACAACAACTTGCATACCAGTTCATATACACGGAGTCTGTTTTATCACAACCTCTGCTGCTACTGTGCTCAACTTCCTGTGCGTTCATGTATTTTCACTAAAAGGTCAATAACTTGACTAAGGAGCATCATAGGAGGGTAGCATATAAATTGCATTTTTGGTTTGTCTCAACAAAACTTATCCACACACCCAGAAAAGTCACAAAGGTCGAAAGGTCAACTAAGGTCAAGTGGGGTCAACTGAGGTCATCATATGCATTTCATATAAACGAACAAGACTTTCCATTACAACACCTCCATAAATTTTTTGTTGGAGAGATATCAACAAAACATCACTTTCCGACCTTTTGACCCTTTCATATTTATAACATTAATGTTACTGTATTTTCTCCACCTACCTATCTATATTATTCTGAAATTGTGTCACCATTTGAACAATGGACACCAAGTTACAACAACTCAAAGAAATTCACTTTTTTGCTTCTGGTGATCCCAAATGACCTTTGACCTACACCAAAAACAATAGGGCAAATCTACTCAATATCATACACGTATATACACATCAACTTTGAAAAACATTTACCACTCGGATATTGAGTTATCGTGTAACATACCAGGCATTCTTACCCGTCACACACACACGTGCATACACACTCCACAGTGACTGCAAAGGTTCCTTTACTAAAGCAAGGAACCAAAAATGTTTTACTTTGTTCTCTGAGGATTTTGAGCCACTTTTAGTGAGATGTTTGATATAAATTTCCTTATAATCCTATGTACCATTTTTCGTAGATTCTTTGACAAATTTCAGACACAGTAATCCCTGTTTTAAAGCTGTGTACATTAAAACACTCAGGAAACACCGTCTATCTGAAGAGTTTGTACAACTTTTTTTCTTTTCTTTTTTTGTGCGATACGCTCCACCTCATAACTGCGCTACGCTTAAAAAGAAATCCCGCTAATTGGTAACAAAAAAAAACAAACAAACAAACAAAAAAATCGCGCAAAGCTCCCTGCCCCCAACATTTTTGGCCCCTGTGTTTTCAGCTTTAAAAAGTTTGCAAAGTAATTTCATAATGATTACAACTCCAACTAATATGTATAAACATTTATCATGGATCGTTTTGTTCTTTACATTAATTGAAGAATTGCAGACATGATATCACTATTAAAAGGCTGGCGGCATACAGCTCTTGATTCAACGGCTGGCGGCATACAGCTCTTGATTAACAAAAATCACCTCCCGTGAATAGCTTTTTCTCCAGGATAGATGAGGTGATATCAAGAGATACCATCATGGTTAGGGTTTGTTCCTTCGAGGAAACCTTATAATGTATGATATTATGTGAAGATGACTGTTCTCCTCTCAGAACAAATGTTTCATTGTAAAGGTAGATGAATTCTTTCTTATTTAATGATAATTTCATGAATTTTAGAAACGGTTTGATCTTAAAGGCCTAATGGGAAACTCCTCATTTAAAACCACAAATTGGAACCACGAAAAACTTCCTTCGATCAATGGGTTTTCGTCTTGATCATGCAAACTAACAAAACGTTTATAAAAACGTGTGAAGTTTTGATATGCTTAGAAATGTTTACCTATTCATATTTGTATGCTGCAGCCTGCCATCTGAATTACAAGGTGTCGAATCTTATGACGAGTGGCCTTTTGCAAATCAACACTGACTTCTATTAATGCATCATCTCGCATTGTGTACTGTACGACTTCGAAGTACGAGGTACAGCAAGGTATAGTAGGTGTACCTCGAATCGATCAGTAGGCCTACTATTATGTTTCAAATCGTACCAAAATATCGACCAGAATGTCTACGGTAAAACTCTCATTCAACATTTGGATTGAAGAGACAACATTTTTATCGTCGTTTGACATTATTATTAAATTTGACGGTATTGTGAGTGAATTGAAAGCTAGCCATCGACTGCGTCTGCCCGTAGAACGCGCCTCTAGCCTTACATTAACCAAAGACCTGATAGCCCCGTAAGGCGCAATACCGTTTACTCTACTTATAAAGCCGTAGTACGTCCATGGGGCGAAGCAACCGCCAGTAAACTAAACATCGGCGCTGATGTGATAGGATGAACTGTGTGTATGTACGTACGATCGTTTTGTTATCGATTTCCATGTTATGGCGTTGGGGAAGGAGAGTTTAGCTCACTCACTTTTCTTCAATAAATTGACGAATTCGCCAAAGTAAAAAACCTAACTTATCATTTTTCAGAGAGGTATGAAGATGCTTTATAAGCCATACCATACCATTCAATACCTCAAAGTTGCTCACTTAAATGGCGGACGCTCTGCTCCAATTGCATACTACGCGCAGTTGTGTACAATTTCGTGTGAGTAACCGGTCTTGCGCCTTCGGCGCTATACGGTCTTTGACATTAATGTGTAAAGTATTGCGTGCGTAGGCAAAAGTAAAAACATTGACATTTCATCTCCAAAAGTTTGGTAAGGCTTTTTATTACACCATTCAAACAATCTGGGAAAATAAATAGGTTTCAGTTGGTTAATTTTGCCATATGATTTCAAATTCTTCTAACATAGCGACAAAAAGTGTAGAATACGATAATACAGTGGTTGACAGTTTTCATTCAAATCAACGGTGTGCTTCTTTGAGCAAGCCAATGGGAAGTATACTAGTATTGAATATTCAGTTAACAACTCAGGATCACTGACGCCGCGGGCAAGGTTGTGTTCAGTTCGTAGGTTATTTGTGGATACAGTGTTTCCTTTCACCAAATAGGCCTACTACAATTCCCGATACCTACCAAGGAGCCACGACTTGAGTACTATGTTTTTGATACACTAGTGAAACTTGTACTGTTGCATATTCATTATGTAGGGGGTTATAGTAAGAACCGTTAATTTTCAAATATGATTTCTGTTTTTTACTGTTTTCATGACAATCCCGTTGCTTTTCGAAGTAGTTACTGTCATTTTCCTTCATTGAAAAACATTTTCTAGTCCGTTCATGTACAACCTCGCGTGTACATTTAAAAAGAAAGAAAGAGTTAAAGGCTGTAATGCATCACCCCAGACAGTTTCAATTCTCACAACCACCTACCTCTAGTCCCTCCCTCAGCCTGTCTTACATTCTTCCACATGTGTAATCAAAACAATGGATCCCTGTGTACGCTGTGTACTACGAGCTGCTCTGCATCTTTCGAATTTGCTGTCAATCTTAGAGTACTGTTACTTAGAACCAGTTGAGAATTTTCCTTTCAGGGAGGTAAAAATATAGCTTAGGGTGATGCAATACAGCCTTTAAGATCAAACATAATCTCATCTTTTTGGTTTTTCAGTGCACACGTAATCACTTTTTAACAAATCACGACTTATGAAAGCTCAGGTTAGATGAATTGAAATAGTGAAGCACGCCACTAGTTTTTCATTTCCACACTAAGTCAATGGACGGCTCACTCGACGGGCACCTTGGGTAAAGTTAATTTTGTGTGGGTTGTTGTAATGAATTCTGAATAGTTTTACCTTGACACAATTTTTCGTTGCAATGAATGCATACATTTAAAACAATACTGATTCATAAGAAAATGTATCGACTTTTGCTGGTGGAACTCCCACAAACTTGGAATGATAAATTTCCTTAATAGCGCCTTCGACGGTCACCCCATTATACTGTAGACGGATTACGTTACTTCCCCCCCCCAGTAGTTTCTGCCCCCAGGGTGGTTGACCCCAGGATTGTTGATTTTTTTAATTATTTTAAAAAAAAGATCAGATTTTTCTACTTAAATCGGATTTTTTTTTTTATTGAAATCTGATTTTCAGTTTGATGGTTTCGACCTCATTGTTGCCAACATTATCTTGCATGCATGCACTCACCCCTACATTACATTCAGAATACTTCACAGGCTAATTAAACCTAGGACCTGGTGCCTCCCGGCCATCCAGCATTTTTACGAACGCTGGATCCTGCGTCCTGGACGCAAGTTGTCACCGAGGGACACAAATTCCTCCAACCAGGGAAGTGCAATTTAGAAGGAGTTACAACTGAAACTTAAATTTATGCTAATTCTGTTCGATTTTCTACGGTGTGATAAGAGTCCCAATTCATAAGGGATGAGTACGGCTTCAAGCACAATCTTACTTTTGTGTAATATATCCAATTTCTAGACGGTATCCGAGTAAGTTTATTAACACCTGCTTAAATCCTATGAAAAGGATTACAAGAATAGCGACTGGCAATGTTATAACTATGGACAAAATTTTTCAATGTAAGTGATAACGTAGCAAACGGCATGAATCCTTTCACGTAAGATCTTAATACGTTTTAAGCCCAATGAATCTGTAAGAGGTGAACAAAGCAGATGTCTTTGGCTGCAACTAGGTAGGTTCCAAGGAAAAAATTAGATGTATCTCCTTTTAAATCACACCTCCCTGCTCCAACTACTTGCGTCCGACTGACGTAACTTTACAATCCTAGCTACCTTGCTTCAGAGATTGCTATTTTCGTTCTCATTCAACCGACACAAGTCAACATTAAGCCTAACCCACCCCCCCCCCCACCACCCCCGATCTTTCTACCTGTGCAATTTCTGTGTTAATTGGATTTATTCCGACAGAGTTATGATGATGTGTACCAGTTCCACAAAATTCTCTTACAACACATTTCCGATGTACAATTTTTTGCTGGGATTGTCCTAAATGGTTCATCGTGGGGTCTTATGATAATGAACATGGTTTAATATAAACCGATCAGCAGCAGTTCAGCATACACGTTGCCGACGTTGTGCCCAAATACCGTAAAAAGCAATTTTCAAACGTGTTTTTGTTTTCTTTTTTCTTAAGTTTCAAGCAACCTTATTTCCGTAAAGTTAGGCTAACGTAGCATGTTTTGGTATCTATAGCCCACATACAGTAAATACTATTATATGTATCCCCAAAACGGCAACTCATAGTCACCATCCATCTCAAAGGTCATAAAAAATGACATCTTGATTAAGACAAGGGGCGGCTGCAGACGGAAGAAAAAGAAACAGCTTATCCTTGTTTTTTTTTTGTTTTTTTTTTGTTGGTTGCTTCATCATCGCTTTTAATTCATACAAAGTTATAACCAGCAAAATAAGGACGGGGTTTGCGGCTACCTAGGAACTTGAGCCAAGAGCCAAGGTTTTCAAACCAATAAACCAATACGTTCAACAATAGAGAAAGCAGTGTTGAGCGGGAATCGCACCTGATCGAATCCTGTATCGCTGGAGTAACAGCTTGAGCCACTTGATACCGCGTAGATGATTACTTGGGGCTAAAGAAACATACAAAGATAGGCACCCAGGAGGCACGCGCTCAAAAAAAAAAAAAAAACACTGGATTTATAACTAAACGTAGCTTTTTCTGTTTCCACTTCTACATAGCTGAGTTGTTCTTCTTCAGTTCACTTTTGTTCAGTATGACACGCGGATACTATACTTGTCGTTTACAGTAAGTTAGTGTTAACAAAATCGGCAATATGTGTAGACCTAGCCTGCAAGGTTTGCATGATTTACCAATGCAATGGAAACTAGCTGCTTTATCAGACATAAGACAGTGACGGTCACTGTGTACCAGGTTAACCACGATCGTTTACTGGCATTTAATTTCAAAAGCCGTGGGGCTCATTTTTGTGAGATATTGGAATGAAAAGTTTTAAAATGGATCCGGAATTTGTTTTTGGTCCATTTTTATGTTGATATGCTAGTATTAGCGCTACATTCGAAAATTTTTTGTTTATTTGTTGGAGACGTTACCGGTACCACCGCCACCAAGAATTTCCCCTGGTACTGCGAAGTATTCAAAAGTACCGGTTCTCGCACAATTATTTTTACTCCGGTACTGCGGTTACCGGTATTGCAAATACCGGTACTGACTTGGGTACTGGGATACCGTCCAAGCTTACTCGGGACCTCCTAACTAACACTGTACTAACTCATGTTCCTGCGAGTGATGTCAAAGCGAGTTTTTTTTTTCAGTCTTGTCACTCCAGTCACTAATAACAGACTACTTTGTGATAGTAGCATGAATCAATAATGAATTTACTGATAGTGCCTACATGGAATAACCCAATGTTATAATTGCGGTTCTGCTTACCACCATTTTATGGTTCGAAGAATATCAGTGCCAGGATAGGCACTTGGTGACATGTGGTTGCAATAAACTATTACAAATTCCCATGTGCAGGCCCTGTATTGAAATCAATGCATGTTGGCGATGAGATATACGCAACTCCGTGGATTGCCCTCTTATTTACACTTTCAGAACAAAAAGGAGGACAGATTTACAGGATTTCCAATAGCACAATGCAGAATGCACAGAGACCTGACAGAAGCTTAGCTTTTCGAGGTCAGGTCACAGTAAAAGAAAACAAAAATAAAACAAAAGAAAGAAATAAGACTAACGTCTAAACAAAAAGTATAGCAAAGGGAAGAAAAACCCAGAAAAATAGAAATAAAAGAATGTAAGTAAAGAAGAGAAAGATGCTCGCTTTAGAAGAAATTATCTAGTCTTCACGTTTGTTTTAATCTTGATAGTTACCTAGCAGAAACAATTTTATGATTGAGGAAATTCCAAAATCTGGGACCATTGAAATGTAGAGTAGCTTTAGCCACCCTAGTGTAAATGTTCCGTTCACTCTAGTAAGTGAACGGAACATGTGCAGTATGTACAGTTTGTACATGTACAGTTAAACAAATTTGAACAATTAAGAGGGAGCGACTTTGCACGCCAGTTAAACAGTAACATTCTTATTTGGTACGTAAACATGTCAAAAATTGTGATGCTCTTAAATTTATTGAAAAAAGGCACAGAGTGTTGGTAATATAAGCAGTACATATAATTCTGATCCTCTTTTTTGAAGCAAATAGAGACTATTGATACAAGGTTGACACACATTAGTCAAAACAATAGCACAATAATGCACAGTTGGGGAAAAATAAGAGTAGTGTACAAAGACAACAAAAACGACCTTAGGGACAAAATTCTTAATTTGCCTTTACATAACTCCTGTAATCTTAGAAACAGTACTTTTGACTTTTTGAACGATGGATTACCAGGTAATATATATATGTAAAATAATAACGAGGAGCTTATTAGCATCTTAGGAAGAACTAGACTGTCCATCGATTGTGAGCCTTATTTAAGACAACCTCTTCTAGTATATCGGGGTGAAAAACCATAGAACTTGTTTTGTCTATATTCAGTGAAAGTTTGTTCGACCACCAAAATGAAACAGAAACAAACTGAAGTTCCTTATTCACAATCTCAGCTCTGCGTAAGTCGGAATGTTGAAAATAAAATACAATACACTATCATCGGCCAACAGAATGACCAGAAGCTTTGTGAATGTATATCATTAACATAAAAAAGACAAGGGTGGATCAAGCACTGATAACCAATTTAAGGCAATACCCCTCTCACACGTCAATGATAGCTTACATAGCAGAAAACTATGATTGACTGAATCAAAGCCTTTAACAAATCTAGGAAGACAACTACATCACAAATTGTTTCACTGAGAGCATGTGCAATTCTGTCAATTAAATTTAAAACTGCAAGTTATGTCGAATAGTGAGGGCGGAAACCATGCATACTGTACTGATTGCAACTTAAAATGTTATTTAAAACATAAGACCAAGGACGGTTGCAAACCATCTTCTAGAAAATATTTTAAAGAAAACGGTCAGCGGAAATTGGAAGATAATTTATAGCCGTACTTATATCCCCGTATTTTATAAATAGAAATAATTTTTGCAATCGTATATCGAAAAGTTACACCTTTGATTGAAAATATGCGTCAAATTTACCACCGCATCGTAATTCCTTTTCGTAACATTTGCAGATACGTTACCGCAACCAGGTGACTTATAACTTTCTTGATAATGTACTGTTTTACAGCTCGATAAATATTTGTGGGATACATGAGAAAGAAAAACATTAATGTCATATCAAGGAAGTACTTATAGCTTACACCTTCACCACGAATTCCTTTTTTTATTGTGATTTCTCATTAATTATTGATAAAATGCTAATTCAATAGCATTACAAAGAAATAATAGTTGACCAAATTTTTCGTAAAAATCATATGATTATTCAAAGAACATGCACTTACTTTATAATCTATGTATTCTACACCAAATGCATTAACACGAGCTGACATAAACCTAGCAGATGGAATGATTAAAATTTACATAGATCAAGTACAATAACCAAGTGGTATTACTTTAAAGCAAGTTTATTCGTTCACGGTTCTAGATTGTTCCGGCTTTACCACGATTCTGCAATGAACCTTATTGTAACATTGTTGAGTTTATCCAGCTGATGTAATTGTGAACTTTTGTGTATACTCCTGGTTTGTTTGGTTCGGCACATCCATCTCCCCAGCTAACTATTCCAACGACCTCAAAACTGTTGCCATTTTCTACAACTACCGGGCCTCCACTGTCACCCTATGGTAGGAAATACAACAGACTGATATCATGTTAATCAAAATTGGCAATTCTAAAGACAAATTTGTGTTTCGGCTTACTGTCGCCATCGAATAACTTTTCTAACATTTAGAATGTAAAATGTGAGGTTTGCAACCACAGTTAGACTGAAAAAATAAATCACAACAAACATTTAAGTTGATAAACTTAAAATGTAAACGTAACCATAGTTGCTAATCGCACCTGACAGGAATCTTTACCACCCTCTGGTATGCCTGCGCAGAACATGCAACATTCTATGACGTCGCCATTATACCAATCTTCCTGGTTACATGTATCGGTGTCAATGATAGGTACGTTGATTTCTTGCAAAGTGTCATCTGGAAAAGTAACTGCAAGATCAAAGCCATATGTTATAGTGTTATGAATGCAATGTACTGTTTATGTAAAAGCTTTCATAATATTATAATTTGTTTTTGCAAGGTCATCTAGTATGCATGTATTAGAGATGAATTAAAAGGATAATAGTCAATAGCGAGAACGATTTATGCCATATCATGTCCTGTGTAGCCTGCGTTACATGTCTCTGAAATGTTGGTGCATTATTTGAATGAATACACTACTTTATTTAGGAATGGTACGTTACGTCGGCTTTCCGTATTAATATTCACCTTGCGATAACCCAGTTAAATAGACCTCAGCCATGTTGTTATGCATCGACGTTGACTAAAGTTATTGCAGGTTATGACATAAAATGAAAATAGAAGATACATGGACTGCATTTCACACTTTGATAATATGAGTCTGTACCCATTGCACTGCTCTGGATAATATGTAATTGTGGGTATAAGTTGTAAAGGCTAAGACTAAATTTGTAGAAAGGGTATTGCTGTTGCTGTACTTTGAACTACTTGTGAGATATATTGCTGCTACGTGGAAATCATACACTAGGAATTGTAATGATGTAAGACAAGGAATATAGTACAGTAGCTCGTTTCATTGACAACCGAAAACCTACTTCCTAAGGACTTAAAATATGTCTTGGTTGAGTCGAACAGCAAATCAAGATTATTTAATCATATCAGATGCACGAACACTTTTCTTATCGGGAACTAGAGCAGTTTATTTAGAAACAACCATTTCACAAAGTTTCTTTCAATCGCTAACGTTTATTGAAAAATGAATGTTCAAACCATTGTTATCGTCGATGTACTATTTTCTTAGTATCTCATTAACTGTTATCAACAAATTACATTTGGGTGTTTACTAGCTTCGCGACAAAATAAGGTCTCAAAGGAGTTTACATAACAAAGTAAAGGTCGTTACATGACGACGACAAAGAAGAGCAAGGAACGGAGACGGTTCTGTCGGAGATACAGGCCTAAGTTGTTGATATGTTAACACTTCAATCATATGATTGTCAATGTCCGCCTCTTGGTTGACGACGCTTTAAAACCATGCCGACCGCTGAGGATCTCGGGATAGGTGATGACGTTGACCAATCAGAATACTATAACCTGTAACTATTGCAGAATCTTTCCAAGTAGCAGTGCTTGCCCGACCCTATTCTAATGTTTTACATTGCCTAAACTAACCGTCTGAAGGGAATGAAGAAAAGGTTAATTAACTACGGACCGGAAAATGATCTTTGAGTAAACCCCTGATGTATGGTAGAGCATAACATTCACCATATACAACACTATTTCTGCTTTGAAAGACTAAATGACTATGATACAGTAATAGTCCTTATATAGTCCTTTCACTATTTCTAGTCCCCGAAAGATGGGGTGCAGGAAGACGAAGCAGGAGCAGGGTGAGGAGGAATAAAAGAAAATATATTGGAGGGTCTTGAGTGCTGACAGGACTATGGGACTATACAAGTCGATTGCCACTATCTGTTGAGTGGAGCCTAAAAGACAATTATGGCTCTACACCCCCTCCCGTGCACGATGGTCAAAAGTGGCACTTCAATCGTGTTCTTAGCTTTATGCGTCCATTCTTGGAAAGGATATCATTTCTGTAATTTTTTTATTGATGAGAACAAAAAAGCAATGTATGAAAATGTTACAAAGGGAACTACAACACACTTGAGGGTTTCACACAACAGTTTGCTCAAAATACATTGCTAACACCATGGAGGGTTCCCAGGCTCCTAAGGTTTGATGGGAATGGAAGGAACTTTCTTCAACTAAACAATTTAGGGGGGGGGGGAGGCACGGCGAAATTATGTGTTTTGTCCTGGGGCACAAAAAGTTGGTTTTCCTGTTGCTTTATGGTAAAGGCTACCACATAGTATCGAGAATCGATTGCCACAAAACTCCTTGTGGCTGTCGCAACTGAGTCTATATACGTTGCGTTATCTGGCGTCATGTGCAGTCATATCGCATGTTAGCCGCACATTGAACCGACCAGATTCCTTTCAATAAGTTGAACCTTTTCGTCCTCAGTCCATATTGGGGCAGCCATTGTTATATTCATCCTGCCACTTGATTTCTAGAAAATGTGTCCTTTGTCTATGCAATTTTATTGTCTAGTGTATACGTAACAAGCAAACACCGGTCCGATACGACTCGGCCGATTCGACTCAACGCAGACGAAAAGTTGCAATGAATATCAAACATGTTGGATATTAGATAATTCCTACTTTTTTGTAACTTCGACAACATGACATGTTTATCAGGTTTCAAGCAATTTTTGTCGCAGACTGCGAAGCGATTCTAGGAGTCGCAAGGAGCTTTAGTTGCTTTGCAGTCGCGTCGGGACGTTATGTATTAGCCTTAGGGTCTCAAAAGGATTTAACGTATCACTTAAGCTGTTTGCTTCCACTTGGTGATATATACTTTCTTTTCATCCTGTACCGATTTTCTCACTTGAAGTATTTAAACACTTAAGTTTTACCTTCTTGTTCACCCCATCCTGTCACCCAGACATATGTCCCAGCTGACCAATCTTTAGTCGGCAGACAAGCAGGTTGTATGAAGTCATTAAACTGAACGTTATCGGATAGCTTCAACAGTGCGATGTCATTCTCAAGGCTGTAAGTGTCATAATCTGGGTGAACTATTACATCAGACACAGCCATGCTTATTTGAGTATCATCCACCGAGTCGAGTCGATGACTTCCAAGGACAATTTTGTAATCTGAAGGGATGCCACTAGACGAAAAGATAGAAACATAAGATGGCTGACATCCCACAGCCCTCAAAAATTAAAAAAAAATTGAAAATGTGTACATTTAATAGATAAATTTCACATATAACAGTTTTTACGACACTTACATAAGATTCCAACAGACTGAAAAAAAAAATAAGGAAGTAGGAAAGTTCCAGCCTTAACATTTTAAGAAAAAAACGTTTAGTAAAATTAATGCATTTATACAATGTGTGTTTCCTGAATGTGCATACCACTAAGTTCAAGTTTTTTCTTCCACACTTACTAACAATAAGGCAAATCTCATCCCTAAGGGTTTGCATATACCCATTCTCCCGAAGTACGCTGAGCTGTATATTTCAAAGGTGATTCAGAATGCCGGATAGAAGTGCTGAACATTCAAGATCCTCAATGATATAACACTTCAAAACACTGCGTATGCGTCAAACGGCACAAATAACTGCATGAACCTACACACGTGCCTAGATATTGAGTGTGAGTCAAAAGTATTCCAGAAAACGTGTGAGCGTCAGATCCGCACGCCCCGGCACTGTGGATCCTCTGAGTGCTTCCGTCGTGTTTGCGAAAACAGCCTAATATTTTCTTCACAGTGCGTAAACATCTCTAGTTCTTGCGCAGTTGTGTAGTAGATCTATTCATGTATATGCTGTAAACATATACTGAGTGACGGTTTTATCAAGGCAAGGGAAATGACATTGCTACCAGACGTAAACATTCAGCCCAGAACTGGTTGTATAGGTTGCAAAACCGTGTCACATTCATGGAAAGGCAAATGTGTAAAAGGTCTGTTGACAACATGCACTACCTAACACCACCTAATCCCCTAACACCGTATTAACATGTGCCATCTACTGACAGCATGTACCACCTAACCACCTACCATCTAACACTGTATTATGTGTTACAGTAATCATGATCTTTGGCCTTAATCTGTGACGTCATCAGTCGGGCGGACACTACAGCTCACACCCAGGCACCCGTCCACCAAGTTTGAAATGATCCGACTTATCGTTTAGGAGGAAATCGTGACACATTTTATCAGAGTATTTTTGTCATTTTGATTTTTAACCTGGTGACCTTTGACCTCCTGATATTTTCTGAGTACTGTATATTAACACTCCTGAATATATATAAAAAAAAATTCTTGTATTCTCTTCTGTCCACTGTTCTGCAACATTTAGGATATTAACACATAGAGAAAATGCTAAATATTTGTTTTTTGTTTTCATGACGTGAGACGCCTAACATTTGACCCACGACGTCATATCAATCTGGCGGACAATTTACAACATACCTGGGCACTATACCCACCAAGGTTTAAGTTCATCCGACTTACCACCTAGGACAAGATGTGACCACAAAGGGCGTAAGGTAGACTACCATTTAACTGTCATTTTTGGCAATTTTAACCTCTCAAGTAAGTACAATATCTTCTCCCTATATGCTATGTATAGGGATGAGATAATAGATTCGTACCTTCAGATGATATTTTTAATCTGCGTTATAACTTAGTTAATACAAACAAAGTTTAATCTAACCTTGTAATGTGAAATGCAGATTTAAGGTTAGTTACCTCGAAACGAAAGATCAGATTGATAAATGAGGAGGACAAAATTGCTAATACAAACTGATTTTCAAATGAGCCACAACAGGATAAACCCAAAACCATCTCGACCCAAAAGTTGTTAAAATAGCAAACGATTCTAAAGCCGAGTCCGTTTACCAATTTTAGGGCCGAGATGGTGTGTCTCTGAAAGTCTGAAACAGAACTGTAGCAAATTTGTAATTAGAGCTACATGTAGAACTCAAAAAATATGACCACTAGTAAGAGCTATTACATTGATCTGCCATAGGACACGATGGCTAATTATTTAGAAGAATTTTATAATTTAAATCTGGTAAATATGCAAATAGCTACGTTATACAAAGATAGCATTTTAACAAGCAGGGTGACTTCACTATATTACCCATGATGGGTTCTACCAGAAGAAAAATTGCTTTTAAAGTAGTGAGACACACCACAGACTCTTCAGAACAAGATACAATCGCCATTCCGAGTATAACACAAACTGTGCAAGATACATGGAAAGTTGGTGACAGTCTACTCATCATTCTATATATTGGAAAATGAACCTTGCATTTTTTAGAGGAGTCAAACGCTCCTTGAGTGAAATGTCTATCGGTCTGTCTTACTTCGACGTACTGAACCAACTTGGCAGCAGACTTGAAAATGTAGGCAGAGAGTATCTGTAATCTGTCTGTACCATGATGTTTTTAAGGTTTCGAACCTGGTTTGTTTCTGTATCGTGACATTTCTGTTACAGTGACCCAACTGATACTTACTTAAAGCAATGGGCTGCACTAAGTACCCATCGTTTGCTCAGCAACGTTCCACCGCAAATATGAACCTCAAAGGTGCCGGAATTTTGACGAATGCTTACTTGCCATGGCCAGTCACCAGGTTGAGCTGCAACACCTCCAACAATACGAGAAGAAGATGATCGCATTCCACAAGCTGTGTACAAATTTCAACATCCGAAATATTTCCTTGTTTATAAATGTCTAACAATAGTGCAAAACTGGAAAAAGGAATAAACAGATAGTAAGAGAATCTACAAATATAGACACATATTAGTCAGTGTAAGTAAGGTCAGATTGAATCCAAGTGGCTTTATTCAACATCCCATCATATATATTTTACTGAGTAATTTCGGTAATTTTAATTCATAGAAATTTGATCAGCAAGAAAGAATTACAATCTTCTGTTCCTTTGTATGACTCATATACCACGCGAATGGATAAGCGCGTCAAAAGGCCATTTTCTAACCATATACATGGCATTGTGTACATTGTCGGCCACTTGGCAACCATGTATGACTATACAGGGTGACATCGTAACTCAATTGGAAACCATATAAGATGAAATTCTTGATCCACATGACAACAATACATGACAATGCGGATATCTTTAACTACTTAGGAATCATGGTCTGGATCTCGACTTGTCTACCTTATAAGGCTAGTGTGATTACCCTACACCTCTAACTAACAATCTGCAGGCGTTCAAGTTCCAGTTATATATTTAATTTCCTACTACGACCTACCTTCATCGGAATTCCGTGAAAACGATTTTCAAAAGGAAGGGTGCAAACGAAATAAAATTCGACTTTAAAAGGAAACATGAAAACAAACTATTGAACATGTCTTCATGTCATTACAAAAAAGCCAAAAGTTTTACATTGATTTGATAAGCGACTTGATCCTGAAGACGGTTATAATAATATTTATTCACAAAAATCTTCATCCGCTTCTTCAGGGTCGTGAGTTACGGCAAGACTTTCTAAGCGGAGCGCCAACCATTGGTTAGCGCGGGGCGTACAAGAAAATTTTGGCTTTTCAAACCCCCAGATGGCATGAGACATTGCTTTCCGGGTGTCCTTGAGCTGCACGTACCAAGCCTTGAAATATGGATATCATGTCTGCATTTCCTCAATTCATGGAAAAGAAAAATCAATCTATGAAAAATGATAACACGTATCAGGTGTTTTTGAGGTGGCACAAGAATCGAAAAACATTACACATCCTCTCCTTTTAATTGTTTTTTCCTTGTTGAGTACTTGACAAATCTTTTGTTCGGCTGAACACATTGCCACATCAGTTTCTACAACATTTATGTGTGTGTTTGTGTGTGGAGGGGGGGGGGGGGGGTAATAGCTTTCCGGAATTACGTTTGTGAATAACTTGCGGGGTTACTATCTAAGCGGAGGGCCACCATTAGTTGACGCAGAGCCTACAAGAAAATGTTGGCTTTTCAAACACGCCAGATGGCATGAAACGGCACTTTCCAGGTGTACTTGAATTGGACGTACTCAGTCTTGGAATATGGATAACAAGTGTGCAGTTAATTAGCTCGTGTGAATATAAATATCAGTTTATTAAAATGGTAATGCGAATCAATGTTTTACATGTGATACAAGAATTATTATAAGCTATGCATGCATCCTCTTTCATTTCGTTGTCTCTAGTTCTTGATAATTATTTTTTGATGAAATCGTTGTATGAACTGAAACTGAGGGAGGCAGAGACTGTTTAAACTAGTTATGTTTGTTACTAACTAGCGAGATTATTGTCTAAGCGGAGCAACACATAGGTTGGCGCGGGGGGAACAAAAAATGTTGGATGTTCAAAACTCCCGCATGGCAGGAAACGGCACTTCACTTTCTAGGTGTGGTTGAGTTGCATTCACCCAGCGTTGACACAGGGTCTTATGTCTGCAATTTCTCAATAACGATAAAAACGTTTCATATAAAGAAATTGTGAAAACTGGGACAGAGCTTACCCAGAATATTTATGCTTTTGTCATTTCCAGAAAAGTTGATCAAACAGCTTTGACTTTCTAACGATGTCGGGGTGTTTTTTTTCCCCTAAATTTTCAGCTAGCAGTTAACCTTGGATAAAATCTGGTGCAATATTTTGTATTTATTGCGATCAAATCCACCAGAGAATGTTAGCCCCAATACTGTTCCAACAATTTTTACTCTCTGTCGATTAGCTTGTTATTACTTTGCTACAACCGCCGATTATTGCATAATAATGTACAAGCTAGTACTTAAATAACTTTGTAAATTATAACCAGCTGGACGAGAAAAAATGTTATGCAATAAAGCATTTTGATAGGTGGAAAAGCATGAAATGAGTGATGGTTTGCCCGGGAGAGGGCTGCAAGGGAGGAGGTGTCCCCATCCCTTTTTGAGAAAATTTGCCCCTTCTAGGTAAACGTAGATGCAACCCAGTGTAATATTTATCGTCTTTTGAAGTCATGAAACGTGCTATACTGGGATATAAAAACTTCCCACTGGCATTTTATATTTTCCCACTATCGTCCCACCTATAGGGTGAAACATTTAAAATTCTCACTGGCATTTAACAGTCATTGAGAAATGTTTCAATTACCAGATAACTGTAAACACATCTGGTGCAATATTTGTCATCTTTCGATGTATTAAAATGTGCCATTGAAAACTTTCGAATGATTCAGATTTTTCGACTATCATTTCTTTTACACTTTAATATGAGAAATTCCAACTGGCATTTTAAACTTATTGAGGTATTTTTCAATTACCTCGTAATCTTAGCCATAATCCTGCTCAATAGTATCCATCTTCCTATGTCATAAAATGTGCTAGATTGATATATGAAAAAATTGAATTCAGGCCTTGAATACAATAATTCAGGCCCTGAATAATAATAATTCAGACCTTGAAGGGCAGCTGTTTTACGACGCTAAGCAACCAAAGAAGTGTGGGGGAAGACTGTAGCTTATAAATTACTACGTCACATTGGGTGACAACCAACTTAAACCATTTTAGATCAACTTTGGTATTTTTTTTACAAGGTCAGTTCAAAATTTCAACTATTATTAATGATTTTCCGACTATCAACGCTCCTGTACTTTAATATGAGAAATTCAAATGGTATGTCAGATTTATTGAAAATTTTTCAATTACGAGGTGACCTTAGACACATTCTGGTGCAATATTTGGCATCCTTTTTATGCCATAAAATCGGCTACAATGAGATATGAAAAAACCCAGCAGGTAGTTCAGATTTTTTTATTATGTCGCTCTGAGAGATTTTTTTCGGTGGTGGGGGGGGGGGGGGACTGAGACATCCCAACCCCCGTTTAAAGGCGGCCCTGCCCTTCCCACCATTGTTTTCAAATGAAGTTGGTATTAACAAATTCATCACCTGGGCAGCCTTTTTCATCTTCTTGACAATCTCTTAAACCATCACAAACTGAGGCTTCTGGAATACAAGCACCGTCGGTACAGTGATATTGAGAGCTGAAACAGGTCTCCCCTATGATAAAAAACAAAAAACAACAAGAGGGCAATCCACAGAGTTGCATATCTCATCGCCAACATGCATTGACTTAAATACAGCGCATGCACATAGATATAGGGATTTGTAAATAGTTTACTGCAACCACATAACAAAGAGACGTACAGTAGTTCGGGGAACTGGTTGTAAATGAGTGGCAAACATTCTTCAAGCATGAACTGGTGGTAAGCATCTCAATACTGATATCTACTGTAAGGCAGCAAACTTAAGGTTATAGCCTGGTGCTACTAGGCTCAAATAACGATAACTAATGGCTCAAAAGTATCTGTGCATATAACGCTACATAACACAATTATAACATTGGGTTATTCCATGTAGGTTAATTAGGCTAAGTGGTTACAGTTAGGGGCAGGATATTAGAGCATCCCTCTATGGGTATTTGCACATAAGTCTCCTATTTACATGTGCAGGGCCTGGTTCTGCTAAAATTGTTTGACTAACAAAAATGTTCTCACAGAAGACATTATCCACAGGGGCCAGTTCTGCTAAAGATGTTTTGGCTAAAGTTAAAAAGGTGGTGTATAGTATTGACCCAGATGCTGGCTCAAAGTTTGTTACCAAACATACAGTTTCACCAGTTTACTATAAGAGTAATATTCTGTATCTTCATTATTGTGTTCATAGGAACAACCTTGCAAAATTTTGTGTATAATGCCTAATTGGCTCTCAAGATATGGTGGAAATACAAATTTTGGGGCAAAATTGGCTTTTTTCTAAAATAATCAGCAAATTTCACTCTGTTTAATACAAAAGTGATATACCTTGAATATTACATTCTCAAGTAAGTCCTTGCAAAATTTTGCAGTAAATGCTCAACCACATCTCAAGATATGCTGGAAATACCAATTTTGGGACAAAATTGGCTTTTTTTTCTCAATAATCAGCAAATTTCACTCTCTTTTCTACAAAAGTGATCTACCTTGAATATTTCAATCTCCTGTAAGTCCTTGCAAATATTTTGCATTAAATGCTCAAATATTTCTCAAGATATGCTGGAAATACCAATTTTGGGGCAAAATTGGCTTTTTCTTTCTCAAAAACCAGAAAATTTGACTCGATTTACCATTACAGCAATATTATGTTGAACAATGTGTTCTCAGGTAAGTGCTTACAAAACAGTAAGTTAATTGATCTAATAGTTCTCAAGATATGCTGGAAATACAAATTTTGGGGCAAAATTGGCCTTTTTTTCTAAAAAATCAGCAAATTTCACTCTTGTTACTACAAAAGTGATATACCTTGAATATTTCATTCTCAGGTATGTTTTTGCAAAATTTTGCATTAAATACTCAAATACTTCTCAAGATATGCTGGAAATACCAATTTTGGGGCAAAATTGGCTTTTTTTCTCAAAAATCAGCAAATTTGACTCGATTTACCATACAACTATTACATCTCGCACATATTGGCATCATGCACAACCCTACCAAGTTTCAACTTAATCGCTCATACACTTTTCAAACTATTCAGGAAAAACCACAATTTTGACAGGTCCGGACGCACACACACGCGCACGCACACACACACGCACACACGCATTGGCACGGACACGTTTTCATTTATACCACCCAACAGGACCCCCCTGTACACATGGCCACTCTACCATGGGGTACCCCCGGGTGTCACTACTCACTCACTCCAAGCGTTTCCATGGCAACCATTCTCCCATGGGTGCACAGTACAATATATAGCTCCACTAGCCAAGTGACTACAATATCTCATCTAGCCCCTATAGGGCGATGAGATAATAATATGAATTGATTGGCGAAAATAAAGTACTGAAGACTTACTTTGCAAATACACAGAAGCACATATTGGGGTACCTGCTTCGTATAAATTGGATCTTTTAATAAACACTTTACCTGAACATGTGTTGTTATTTTCATCAAAACCGTTCCCGCAGTTAACTAACTGGTCGCAAACTGTCGATTCAGGAATGCATACACCATTTTGACAGCTAAATAGATCTTCACAGTCAATACCTGTTATGAAATGGTAATTATATTATGACATCTAATAGACACACTGTGTTTCTGTTTCATATGCTTTAATAACAAAGTTCCGCTTGCGAAGTTCATATGCAAGACACTCGCGCGTCTTGTTAGATACTTCTACGTTTTCACATTAACTGCCTTTGAATGGCACTTACAAATTAATGAGCTTAAACCGACTTTCGACGACATTCTCAATATTTTTTTTGCAGACTTTACATATAAAAGGAAATGAAAGGGAAAGAACTAACCAGTCTCATAATTGGGTATTGCATTTACAGTACAATTAAATCCTTCGTAGGTGAAAGACTTGTCAGCTTCAAAAAGAAGCCACATGAAATTCCCTGAGGACAACACCTGCACAGGCTCAGTTGTTGGTCCTCCTGACCAGGAAAACAAGAGCTGTTTTCCACTTATATTACCGTCACCAACTTTGATGAAATCAAAGCGCTCTTCTGTGTTCATAAATTCAAATACAAGTTGGAGATGAAGTTCTTGATAGGTAGAGAATATAAATGTAGCTTGGTAACCATTGATGTAGTTGCTGGGAAAATTAAATGACGTGACAACTGTTTCTGTCTCTACGAAGATAGTCTCTTCTGTGAACAAAGAAGAGATAAAACATGAAAAGAGTCAAACTTACAGATTACAGTACCTTTAAACTTAGTTTAGGTTCATAATAAAGTAGAATTTTAATTTCTTCAAATCAATTACTTAATTGAAAGTTTGGCAGGTGACACAACAATTAAGAAATGTAAATGATCTAACTCTCTTGTGAATTACTACATCAATTGAAAATATTAAATTATAAGTAATATGTAGAAAAGAGATGGAAGAGATAGACTGATAGCATTGATCAATGGATTTATTTATGCAAATACTTTGTAACAAACGAAAAGACTCACTGTTCAAAGTGAACAAACATAATGTAAACACACTCTACCTGGTGGATTACAGGCTTCATCACTCTCATCTTTGTTGTTTTCACAGTTAACCAAATAATCACAGACCGCTATGTATGGTAGACAGACCCCATTCATGCAATCAAATTCACTTTCACAGTCAACATCTGTAATTCAACCGAAATAAATTGAGCAACAGTGTCTTTAGAAAAGAAAATTACTTGTATTGTCTGAACGCAAAATATGATAGAAAGATCCACATATCTGTAATACATAGCGATAAAAGTTCAATATTGTTGGTACTGGTAGTACTTCGAATGTTTCCTCCTCGTTAAAAAAAGAAACTTATGTGATAACTGAAACGTTACTATAACATCAGGTGAAAAAAGAAACTTACCACTATCGGTAAGGTTATAAACTTCAACAGAGACGTCATAGCCTGTGGAAACTACGCTCCAGTCTGTTTCAAATATAAACCACATTGAATTCCCAGATGACAAGACTCTCAGCTCGTTATAAGATGGTCCACCTGACCATGTCAAGAGCTTCTGTTGAAATGTTTGGTTTCCATTACCAACGTAGACGAAGTCATAATGTAGTTCGGTATTGATAGACCGGAAGGTCATCATGAGTCGGAAGTTTTCAAAAGTTGAGAAAACAACTTCACTTCGATGGTTATTTGGATATTGGTTGGGAAAATTAGGTGAAGTAAAATCGTAGGATGACTCAACAAAGGTGATTTCCTGGACTTCTGCAGAATAATGGAAAAATTAATGTATTGATGTTGAGACTTTTAAGGGAAGTGACTTGTAACGAGCTAAGCGATTACGCAAGTGTGGAGGAAGCCTTTGGCTTATTTGTTACAACTTCACGTTGGGTGATTACCAATTGAGGATCTGTGGCTCAAACCTCGGTATCTTTTTTTTTCACAACATTTGTTTTGACGGGAAACTTAGGTCTCGCTAATTCATGAACAACTGAGATTTTTAAAGCACCAGTTTAACACGCTTATGTGTCCCATTATGTGTAAAATTTTAAAATGAATAGAAATGTCTATTATCAAATCTGTGTCTTCAACGATGTCAAGTATCCTTTTAAACGCCTTCATTCCAATGACACTTTCAGCACCTCAACAAGTTAAAATTCTTTTATTCTGAATAACAAATAATTTTATGTAAACTGTGATGATGGGCCTTTGATACAATATTTTGTGATACAATATTTTGTGACTTGGCTTATATCTCGTTGTTTATTTAGCACAATTTAGAGTCTAGACTATTCGTCCAGCAGTATGCAAGAAACCTGTACATTGTTCCTTTTCTACGACCCCAAATGATGAAAAATTGACGCTACGCACAGACTGATGGTGGCATTCCGCTCTGAGAGTATGATTACTGCTTTCCCCTAACTTCAACCCCCTCCTTGGATTGATGCTAAAGGTTGGTTATTACACTCTATGAAAGCTTCCCTCCGGGAGTAACAAATACCCCTGAACTGATCAACTACAAATTGTGCCCTCTCCTCTTACAAGTTTTTTTTTTTTCTGCGGACTCCCATATTTCAAGAGGGATTTACCGCATCAAGGTTTTGACTTTCAGAGAGTCTCTATTCATTTAGGCAAACTGAGTGGTAATTATGATGGTTTTACCAAAGTAAATAATTCTTAAACAAAATCACGCACAACTGACTGCACTGATCAGTGAACTAACACATATCACTGGTAAACAACGTTTGTCCACTTAGATTAATCTGGAGTACAAGTTCTAACGAAATAGCTGAAACACAATGAACAACAAGTTAATATGAATAGGATGTCACACGGTCATTGAATAAACAATATGCCAACGTTTGCAATACATTGTCTCGTTTTGAAAAAAAAAAGCTCAGTGGTTTTGTATCATGTGTACTTTTATGACTATCAAGGATCATTCAGCTTGAAAAAAAATCTGAAAAAGGAAACATAAAAAATAAAATTTAATTGGTAAACAGCTATCTTCATTTCCGACCTCATTATTGGAGCAATGTAAAATACCATCGCAGAGTCTGGAGTCTGGTCTGCATAAACCGTTATTGAGGATAAACATGAGTCTATGGAGGATAAAGGTAATTGGATAGTTCTCTGTGTCGATATTCCTGTACTGAAATTGAATAACATGAATACAACTACTTGTTCATTTGATGATTCTCCCCCCCCCCCCATCCTGATATCTGTTTTCTCTACAACTGCTATGAAACATTATTTAAAATACAAAAATAAAACAATAATTGAACTAAATGCATGGCAAGTTATTGAAATGATTGTTGTATGTAGCCATCATTCCCATAATATACAAATATCAAACAACTCCATTGTGGCAATCTTGGTTTTGAAATGTTAGGTTTATTTGTTACCGTAGTGGCTGCTTAAAGAGTGACATCAATCATCGTAGTTGCTCACAATAAAAATCTTATGATTTTAAGAAGTAATAAAATACTAGGAACGCCGTAGATAAACTAATGATCCACTTTTAAGTACATAACAAAATTGTAAGTTATATGTAGCAAAGAGATCGAATGATGGAAACTTGGTAGCATTGATCAATGGATTTATTTATGCAAATACTTTGTAACAAACGAAAAGACTCACTGTTCAAAGTGAACAAACATAATGTAAACACACTCTACCTGGTGGATTACAGGTTTCATCACTCTCATCTTTGTTGTTTTCACAGTTAACCAAATAATCACAGACCGCTGTGTATGGTAGACAGACCCCATTCATGCAATCAAATTCACTTTCACAGTCAACATCTGTAATTCAACCGAAATAAATTGAGCAACAGTGTCTTTAGAAAAGAAAATTACTTGTATTGTCTGAACGCAAAATATGATAGAAAGATCTACATATCTATAATACATGGCGATAAAAGTTCAATATTGTTAGCACTGGTGGTACTTCGAATGTTTGCTCCTCGCTAAAAAAAAGAAACGTATGTGATAACTGAAAGGTTACTAAAACATCAGGTGAAAAAAGAAACTTACCACTATCGGTAAGGTTATAAACTTCAACAGAGACATCATAGCCTGTGGAAACTACGCTTCCGTCTGTTTCAAATATAAACCACATTGAATTCCCAGATGACAAGACTCTCAGCTCGTTATAAGATGGTCCACCTGACCATGTCAAGAGCTTCTGTTGGGATGTTTGGTTTCCATTACCAACGTAGACGAAGTCAAAATATGCTTCAGTGCTGATAAACCGGAAGTTCATCATGAGTCGAAGGTTTTCATAAGTTGAGAAAACGATTTCACTTCGATGGTTATTTGGATAGGGAAGGGGAAAATTAGGTGAAGTAAAATCGTAGGATGACTCAACAAAGGTGATTTCCAGGATTTCTGCAGAATAATGGAAACATTAATGTTTTTGTGCTAATTATGACCCTGGGAAAGTCACTGTGGCAAGCGAAGCGACTAAGAAGTGTGGAGGAAGCCTGTGACTTATATATTACAACTTCACTTTTGGTGACAACCAATTCAACAATTGTGGATCAAATTTGGTATCTTTTTTCACAACATGTGTTCAGTTGTTTAGATTACTCTTGGACAAAAACATCCTAGTTTCCATAGCCTGTTCACATTAAAAATCTAGACTTTCCTTACCTGTCCAACAGGTATCTTCACCTTCGTCCTCATTACTTGGACAGTCTACGATACCGTCACAGAGCCAGTAGTCTGGTATGCAAGAACCGTCACTGCATTCAAATTCTGACGATGGGCATGTATCTAGTGGATAACAAAGATAGTTGATGGGAGAGTATGATCACTTAAATTACACTGCTGTTACTCAATAATTTAAATGCAATCATAGAAGGTTCCGTGGGTTGTTATATAAATGTAAATGTAAATACAGCAAAGACGCATATACAGTATGCTCCCATATAAACGTAAACGTGTCGTAAATACCAACAAAATAAGATTAAACAAAATAAGATATTTCGAGGTCCTACCCCTTCCTCAGAGATCTAAGTAAAAAGTGACAAAATTTGACGTTCATTTTCGGACCTGGTTAAACTCGTTCAAAGTACCTAGATCTTTGTTGAGCCCCTGCACGTAACTTCTAATTCTTACTATGAGTTTAATCTCCTCAGATTTTCTGTGTTCGTCGTCCCTACAGCTTGTTTTTATTATGCAACAAGCTTAATCTTGCATTGTATGACCAGGTGAAGTGTAGTGATCGGCTACAGAGTAACCCTTTAGACAATGTATGATTGTGTGCTGTGTGTGTAATTACCTTCTGTACATTGTTTGTAAAAAAGTAAATAAATGACAGTAGATGAATTACAGTCAAGGTTGCCAGGGTAAAGTTTAAGTTTGGTGCCTGGCGGGGTTACGGGGAATGAAGTACAGATATGTTTGCAATTTGGCAACCATATTTATTACAAGGTGAGTTTCCTGTTAGTGAAATAGTTCGGCGTATTTCGCTGTGTACAAGGATATTTCTAAGATTAGGGGGTTGTCTAAAACATAGAACTGGTGCATCATTAAATGTGTCTGCTAAAAAGACGTTACTCCATGCAGATAGAAAGCCTTAAAAAGGTACTTAATGCTAGAATGGTAGTACGTAACGAAAGGAATCCGTTCGAGGGGGTGGAGTGCTTGTATTCCGATGTCTAAAAGTGCCGACCCGGGGATTTTATTGGGTCTGTTGATGTTAGTTCGTATGAACGAAGAAGGTAGCATAAAGTCTAGTCAGATCATCTAATTTGTTTTGAAATTCTTCTTTGTTAGAACAAATGCGTTTGTAGCAGAGAGCCTGGCAATATATTATAAATTTCCTGGTGTGCTCTGGGTGGAAGGTATATGTTGAAAGGTATATAAGTATGTCGGTCTGTGGGTTTTGTGAAAACCGAGGTTTGTATAGTGCCGTTTTGTAATGACACTTGAATATTCAAAAAGTGTATGATAAATGTTGAACTTGATTGTGGGATGGAAAGTGTTCACTTTGTCAACAAATCTCGTTGTGTTCGTTCGCCCTGGAAAAAACAAAGGAAAAAAAAATGTCATCACTATATTTAGAATACATTACAGGCTTAAGACTATACTCAATTAGAAACTGCTCTTGCAGGTAGGCCATAAACAGATTTGCATAAACAGGTGCCATTTTGGTACCCATGGCCGTACCATGTGTTTGCAAGGAAAACTGGTTATCAAAGGTAAAATAATTGTGGTCTAGAATGAATTTGATTATTTTCTTTACATCAGATATGAAGTCAGTAGAAGAGCCGTTTCTGTGGAGAAACACTTCACAGGGATTTACACCCTCATCGTGAGGTATATTGGTGCACAAAGCTGAAACATCCATAGTAACAAGAATTGTATTTAAAGGTACACTATCCGTATTCCTGCAGGAAATGAGTGGTATCGTGGATGTAGCTGGGTACATGTTTGAGTAGAGGTTGAAGAGGAGAGGAATTCCGTCATGGTACCATTACCCGATACAATAGGTCTGCCTGGAGGAACTCATTTTTCAACGCTATCGTCTGACAAATTGGGAAGTTTGTGTATTTTGGGCAGAATGTAGAAGCGGCATGGAACTGGGGTGTTTGGGATGAGTTGATGCACATATTCTTGAGTGGCGTCCGACAGTCAATTTGCCATGGCAAGAAAATCTCTTGTAGGATCTTTCCTATGTCTGCTGGCTTTATGACGATGTCTGTATTCCCTTTAAGTTCTCTAATGGCTCTTTTCTCCGGTATGGATAGGTTATGTACTGTCCTGTTGACGTTATCTTTGTTAGTAAAGTTAAGTAAAAATTGCTGGAATGAGCCTTGGCCTCACTGGTAAAAGTGTCAATTGACTGGCTGCGTCCATTAGCGGGTGACCACTGACTTTAAGGTTTAGGTGGTCTCTTGGTCGCATATGGTGGCTTAGCCTGTGACTACCACTTCATATCCTTTCGGCATGAAAAGCACAAAAGGATACAGAGCCTTCATAGCACGTCAATGACATGGTCAATCCGTGCAAAACATCTCACAAAGAAAACACAAAACGGCTGTAACCGTGATTTATGCACTGGTGGAAAATTACTTCAATGAAAAACACAATACCCCCTCAACCTAAACGGGCAGAAATGATCTCATGCAGACAAAATAAGATTAAAGATTTTATCCAGCCAGCAATAAACATAGAAACATAAATGCATCTCACATGTAGAGTATTCAGATGGACAGACCCATCTGAACAGTGCAACCGCACAAAACCTTCAATTGATAGTCGCTTAAGATGTGTGACAGTATAACAAAAGGCAAAATGTATATTGCTCTACAATTTGTATCTACCACACGCCAGAAAATAGTTTCGCTTATAGTCTAAAATACCATCACAGAGTCAGTTTGGTATGCATGAACCGTCAGTGCATTCAAATTCGAAGGATGTGCCCGTGTTCTAATGTCATAACTGAATATCATTAAACAGGAAGAGGTATTTACTTTAACCTTTAATTGAAAGGGTTAACTTTCCTTACCTGTCGAACAGGTGACATCATCTTCCGCATCGGGATAGTCTCCAACAGTACAGTGCAGTCCTCACTATTGGGACAGTCTACAATATTTATCACAGAGCCAGTAGATTGGTATACATGTACCAAAGCCTATTAGTCCCATGTAAAAAAAATAATCTGTCATAACAGATTATTAATCTGTATTACAGATTATTAATCTGTAATAACAGATTATTAATCTTTTATTACAGATTGAAAACATTTATATAGATGGCACTAATAGGCATGAAATGCTACTGCATTCAAACTCTGAGGATGTGCATGTGTCTAGAGAGTAAACACCGTGAGACGTATTGTACCGTTATTTACAATGCCGCCCTTCATTGATTTGGAAATGTAACTAACGTATTAGGGGTCTGTATTAAGGATATTAAAGGTCTGTTTAATGAACCAAAGGATTCGTTCAGTGCATATTACTATAGCTAAACTATTTATAGGTTTGTACGATTGTCGACCTATTGGACTGTATATCCATCCATTAGGTTACTATTTAATACGTGTACATTGGAGCAATACACCTGTCATTACTGATGTACACTACCAAAGGCAACCAAAACGAGAAAATCTTTTTACCTTGGCAGAAGTACTCGTCGTTTCCTAGCAGGCAATCTTGGATTCCATCACAAATCCAACTTTCTGGTAAACAGAGACCGTTACAAACCACACTCCCATTGTGACACGGGAAAGACACTGTGAGAAAAAAAAAATCAATAACGTTTGAAGCAAAAGTAGTGCAGTACGCCAGCTTCAAGCAATTACGTTTCTTCCAAATTTTTAACATCAAGAACCATAAGGTACGCCTCCATGATTGTTACGAATAATTTCAACACTCGTAACTGAAACATCTCAAAACTTATCATTGTCGTTCCTCATGTGAAGTGAATAACGAACAAATGTTTACACTTTCCATCCCAATAGCTATGCAGATTATTAATAATAAAATGTATTACCGTTTGAGTCATTAAATGTCATTAGACCTGCTGAAAATCCAATGTAAAATGCTTCATTTCTTGTCTCGAATCTGATCCAGCCTCTGTTACTCTCTATGATCACTATTCGTGGCTCGTCGTACAACTTTGCTATCGTTGATGTTCTCAGATCTGGTTCTCTTCCATGGCCGATGGATAGTGTGTGGATGTATGGGTTGATGTAAAAATCATGAAACTTCACAACAATTTTGTATCCAGGTGGTGCAGATATGAACCAGATACAATCACGGTTACCAATATTACCGTAAGGGTAGAATGGATTGGTGAGGTTGTATGGAATGTCGTCTTCAAGAGTGATGTTGTCATTTCCACAGTAGTCTTCAGCTAAAACATACCATAGAGAAGGTGAAACCTTGTATTGAGGGTAATATGAGCAACTTTTATACGTTATTATTTGTCGGTATTTTGTTGTTATGAACGGAGAATTAATAAGTGCTATCTGTTTGGTAAACACATCATCCACGTGTAAAGTCTAATCTTACAATGGTTTTAGAGTTATTGTTAAATAAAAAGTCTTGTTGAATATCATGATTATTTTTCTTGATCGCACCTTTGCAAAAATAAACTCAAGATTGAATAAAAAGATTAATTTAGTTAATTAAATTCAAACGATCGTTTTAACGTAGCATACCACCATTAAATAATGACATTCGTCATTCTGCGGATGAGTTCACCTTACGGACCTGAAATAGGCTGAGCCACAGTGGTCTCTTTGGTAAAAGTTTATTCACTTGCATGTTGAAAAACACCAATTGAATAACAACAGATTTTAAACAAGGCGATTAAAGAAAATTTTGATTGGTTTCAAAGTTCGAAGATGTTGCAATGATACTCCAGTCCGTGAACCGAGATCGTTACACAAAAAATGCACCGATTCAAGCTGAAAATGTATGAATGCCATGGTGATATGTTGGGAATGCTAACTATGATGTACCTTGCCTGAACGAGGGGTCTATAAACGTCGTTATGTATATAATATGTTAAGTCAATGAGAAAGATTAATGATTTTGGTTTAGGCGACCGAAGATGTATGAGTACATAAATCCTTGTCTTATTACACAACTGCTGCATTGAGTGAAAGCTCGTCATTGTCGAGCAGGTTTTAGACTCACATTCTATGCACCATTCTTCTCCAGGAAGGCCATAGGGAAGGAAAGTACAAAGATAAGTGTCTCCATAGCAACTTCTAAGAATACTTTCGCAGTAGTCCCTGCAAGGAACATTACCTTCGTCACAGCCTTTGAAAAAATATCCACACAATGTAGAATTCAATTCATCAGGATCACAATAACTGTAATTGTAAAAGTGGTCATTGTAATAGTCGTAGTAGTCATAGTAATCCAAAACATTGGAAACAAAAGACTCTACAATATCCTGTGATGTTGCGAATGTCTCCGAGTGAGGCACATTCGGGGCACAGTTGTCATTGATTGGTTCACAAGCAACGAAAGGTTCTGTTCACAAGAAATACAAAATATATAGACATTGTTAGAAAAACGGATACCAAATCTACTTTGAACGAAATACCTACTGAAACTTGTTACAGGAAAAAGCGATGTCAACATAATACTTGAAACTTGAAAAGAACGTTGGTATCATATGTGCATCTCTGAAAGAACATTTATTCTGTGTAGACCACCGAATACCATAACAGCAAATCTAGTGAATACTATTGAATGCAAGTGAATCGTGAAGGGACAACTATTTCCGTAAGTTGTGGATTGTAACAAATACCAAATATTGCCAATGTTGTTAATGCGACTGGCGTTGGGTTATTAGGTAATGATGGTACTTGCATTATCGTCCTATACTGCTGTACGTTTACTTTTGTTTACAGGACATAGTGATAAGTATATAACGAGGTATTACATAACTTTTTTGTCATTTGAGACAAATATACGGTAAAGCAGTAATACTTCAAACGTTAGTTTCCAGATAGTTTACCAGCCCTCTTTATTGGATGTACAGGCAAATTGATTGTGCTTAATATTTTGAAGTTCTTACCACCTTCCAAGATAGAATAAATGGTATCCACATATCTTGATACCCTGGTAAAAACTGAAGGAGACTCCGGTAAAGCACAGCCATATCCCCAACTTGTTATTCCTACAAGTGTCCAACCTCCATCCGACTCATGGCACACCAGTGGCCCACCGCTGTCACCCTGTGACGGAAGCAAAAACAACATTAGAAAATTGAGTAATCATTGTCAGAAAATGACATGAATGGATGCCACCTCACATTATTTGTTATTGAATTACGTAGTTACATCCCATGAAATAAAAGGAGGAAGACAGACAAAGTCTTATACAAAGGGACCAACATGACAGTGGTCTTAATTTTAAAGGAGGATAGGTAGTTGTGATAGACATTTTACTTAACGTTGCTCTTTGTCTCTCCAAATCCGGTAAAAGTATATCTGCTTAACAGAGATCTGTGGTAAAATCTCTCTATCACACATTTTATAAGAAACTGCCTCAGTTGAGACTAAAACGAGCTAATGTTTTTCTTATTTCACATAGATAATATTCCGGAGTATGCACTTTATGCTCCTCCATAGCTTAAATAAAAAATGTTGTTTGGTCGAAGGTCAATCAGAGTTCTCTTTTCTCTTTAAATAAATAAATGAATAAAGAAAAATAAATAAGTAAATAAAAAAAAACACTTAATAGGGAAAAATGTGGGCTGATCCTCTGCTGATCATATGTAAATGACTAGAGTAGTTGAGTAATTTTAACTGATTCCCGACAAGGAACACCAGTCTAGTACACGCTATAATGAATTACCAATAAGTTTGAGGAATTTTGCCATCATACTACAACTGTATTATAATACAAAGCATTTATATGCTTATTATGTGAGCCAGTAGAGGCATATAAAAGATATAAGTATGTTTGACATGGATGACAAGATTGCGCTTCCCTGATAAATAACATAAAAGAAAACACAACGAAGTACATGTTTTTAGTTTTAAAAAAGCGTTCAAATCTCACGTTTTATAGGCAGTTTCCATGACCGTCAAATGCACCTTGAAAAATCATTAATGAAGCAAGTTAATAATATATTTTAAAAAGAAAGAGAAAAGTGTATGAGGATAAATTGATTCTAAAGTTGAAATAGTCCTCAAAGACAAACTAGAGACTGGTAACATCTGTCAGTGAAATGTGTTCGTAAAGGCATCTTCCATCAGGTAATTAACACGTAGTTCGATAACAGGTGACTCACTTGACAGACAGAAACCATTCCTTCATCATATCCAGCACACAGCATGTTGTCTGTTATGGTGTAGAAGCCAATGTTCCGCAGCTGTTGCTCACAAACAGTTCTGTTCACCAGTGGCAAATTTGCTTGAAGAAGATCCATGGATATGCTCCCTGTTGATGATAAACCCACAATCCAGATTTAAGTCACAGTTTCGAAATCATACCACATATCAGCATCATATGTTTTCATAAAATGTTATCTTATCGTTATATACTTTTGTATTTGTTTATGGATGAGATTATAGACCTATTCTCCACTCACAAAATGCTAACATTATACACTTTATTTACGTTATTCACGTTATTTAACTTATTCACGTTAAACGTGATGAGACAGTTATACTATTTATTAATGGGCACCGTTTATGGTTTGTCAAAGGTATGAAATGGCATTAACGGTGACATTACCGATCAGGGTAGAGTTGTGAAACCAATGTGTTGGATAGAAATATAGCAACAAAAGAAAAAAAACACAATAGGAAACTTGAAAATGTTTCTGAAGATATATTTGAATTTTAAATAACGGAAAATTCTTGCTTTACATAAATGCTTGTCACAATCTATAACTTCCAATAACCTCATGCCTACTATGTAAGCTAGCCTGGGTACGGTAGTTCCGGATGTGCTAACTTAAACGTACAATTCTACTTATTTCTTCTATTTCTTCCTCTGATACTCACCAAATTGACTTGTCCGTCCCCATCCTGTTGCATAACAGTTTGAATAACGTTCAACTTCATCAAAATCTTCTCCGTGTTCTGGGAGACAAACTGGCCGAACATAGTAATCAAACTTGACTGGCTGAGCAAGCTTAAGAAGTGCGATGTCATTATCAAGAATGATTGGATGATACCCTGGATGAACATAGATACGTTCCACTGGTATCCTTACTCTGGTCCGTGTCTCACTTGTTATGTGAACTTCACCTAAGACCACAGCTTCAAGATTGGACCTGAAGCCAGGATCACTGGTATCGTAATACAAAATGATAATTTTGAAAGGAGCATTAGTAAATCATTTTGAAAAGTAAAGCATTTAGCTTGTGTCTCATGCACAGTAGATTTAGTCCTGTCTTTAAAAGCAACTTAAAAATGAAAACAGTTACATTTCTCTCAACATAAACCGTTATACATAATAGTGATTTAAAAGGTATCTGATTTGAGATGGAAAGTCAACGGTGAAGAAACTGAAAATGAGAATTGAACGGTATAAAAAAACAGAATTAGGCAAAGGAAAGAAAAACTTGCAAGGTAATGTATTTGTCAGAAGTAATATCATTTCCACTATTAAAGGGTCGGAAATAGAAGGTTGGTGCTACAGAGATCAATATTTGGTAGATTAAAGAATATGCTATTGTATTTTCCATCTCAGTATGTAACATCTTTTATTAGAGTACTGTACGTCACTGTACCCGACACAATGTGCAGCGGTCAAGACCCACTCGTCGGAGATGAGCACAGCTCCACAAAGAACTGTTCTGTATTCAAGATAAGCTTGCCAGGGCCAACTACCCAAAGATGCCTCTGAACCACCAACAATACGGGTTGAGGGAAAGAGAGGGTTGGTGCCACAGAGATTAAGATCTGTTGGATTAATTAATACATTCATCTTGTAAGTTTATTTTCTTAACTATATATAGCACTAACGTCATTGTAACGTCGTTTTTGACCTGTTACAAGTAACATCAGAGAGCGACTATATTTTAGTTTTCGGATCATTTCATGAGATGTAAATAAACTGTTGGTGTTTTTCCAACTATGTGGCGACCCCACGCTATGGTTTCCTACGTAGTGAAAAATTAAAGAGGTGCAACCTTCACGAGAAAGGCATTATTAGGCGCGAAAAACAAATTATCGGTGAAACTAACAAAAGAGGGAGCGTAGAGAGGGGAGGATGAATAACGCCAGGATTATCTAAGCGGAGCGCCACCATTAGTTAGCGCGGGGTGTACAAAAAAAATGGCTTTTCAAACCCCCAGATGGCAGGAAACGTCACTTACGGGTGTACCTGAGTTGCATGTACCGAACCTTGAAATATGGATATCATGTCTAAATTATCTTGATTTATGTGAAAAGAAAAATCAATCTATGAAAATAGGTAATACATACCAGGTGGGTTGAGGAAATACAAGAATCGTAATGAACTACGCAACCTCCTCCATATATCTTTAAGAACTTCGCAAATACGTTGTAGCTGAACACATATCAACACAGATACTTTTTTTTTGGGGGGGGGGTGGCAGAGATTACCTTAATTATGTTTGTGACCAATCAGCGATATTACTCTCTACATTGGTTGACGCGGACCGTTCAAGTAAATTTAAGCTTTTTAAATCCTCCAGATTACAGGAAACGGCACTTCCTGAGTGTACTTGAGCTGCAGGTCCCTAGCCTTAAAACAGGATCTTATGTCTGCAATTTCACAATTGGTGATAAAACATTTAACATAAAAATGGTAAGAATTTGGAATTATATTATCTAAAATTTTTATGCTTTGTCATTTTCTGAAAAGTAAATTCAATATCATTTACTCCCTAACGATAACAGTTCTGTTTTGAGAGAGAGAGAGAGAGAGAGAGAGAGAGAGAGAGAGAGAGAGAGAGAGAGAGAGAGAGAGAGAGAGAGAGAGAGATGAGAGATCTTCAACCACGACGTTACCGTGGGCAAAACCTGGTGCAATATTTTGTATTTATTGCTATCCGTTTTCCAGAGAAATTATAATCCCAATAAGTTCCAACAAGTTTTACTCTTTGACGTTTAGTATAAAACGAAAAGTATAAAGTCAGTTCTTGTACCGATAACTTTGTAAATGGTAGCCAACTTGATGAGCAAGAATACTATGAAATGAAGTATTTTGATAGTATTTTGAGGTACGGAAAGCATGAAATAAGTGATGGTTAGCCTCGGAGATTGTTGGAAGAGAGGACGTCTCGTTTTGAGACATTTTTCACCTACTAGGTAACATTAGATGGAATCTGATACAATATTTTGGCATCTTTTGAACTCATAAAATATGGTAGGCTCAGATAAAAAAAAAACTTCAACTGGTATTTAACATTTTCTGATTATCGCACACCTCGGCTGAAATATGAAAAATTCAAAGTGGCATTTCAGAGTTATTTTCAATTACCAAATAACCTTAAACATAATCTGCTGTAATAGTAGACATCTTCCTTTGCCATAAATTGAGCTAGACTGAGATAATAAAAATCTCAGTTGGTATTTCAGATTTTCGGACTATCATCACCTCTGTCCATATGAAAAATTCCATCTGATATTTCAGATTTATTGAGAAATTTTCCAATTACCAAGTCACCTTAGACACAATTTGGTGCAAAATTTGGCATCATTTTATGCCATAAGATGAGCTACTAGTGGACGGGGGTATGAAAAATCACAACTGGTATTTCAGATTTTCCGACTATCGTCACCCTGGCAGATTTTTTTGTTTTGGCTAACCCGAACCCGGTCACAACGGCAATGGTTTTGAGTAAGGGTAGGAGTGTTGCTGGCAAGATACGAGTACCTGATTTTCAAACAATATGAGTAGGAATAAAATGACAGAAGTGCAAGTACAATCAGATGAGTCAATGCCGTATTTGTGATATTTTCCAGGAGGAGAAAAGATCGTGAAAACATTTACAATTTTTTTAAGGTTACATGGGTCTGGCTTGATCTTGAAAGTGAGGGTAGCACGGAGAGGGCGTAAACTGGTCCGTGCAGGTGTATAAGGACGAAGTTATGTGTGATATGATGAAATGATATGATATATCTGATGACTGATTCCCAATCTTGAGGAGGGGATAAATTTGTTTCATTATCTAGTGTTACCCATGCCGAACATACTTACAGCTATTTGCTTCTACTGGCTAATATGTTAAGCATATAAATACTATGGGTATAACACATTAACCCAGATTACGACTTTAAGATAAGATTGCTCTCTGGGGGATGGGGGAGGTATTTGTCCTAGGGACGACTGTAAGGCGGTCGAAATTTTCAATCATTTATTTTTGGAATGTCCCAACATTAAGCCCGTTATCTCATGGGCAAAAGATATATGCAGTCGTTTGATGAATATTAAAACTGATGTGAATTCAGACATTTTTCTTTACGGCCCTACCAAGGACGCAATCTGCAAAGTAGTCTTAAATAGAATTTGGTTAGTATTTGACATTTGTAATTGTATTGTGTGAAAGTCCAGATGAAGTCACGTGTACCAAGGTCATGCCAAACAGGACAGCAGATACAACAAGCCATTATTAAACGAAATAAACTTTCTGGTATATGTAGACTTCAATCGACTTTCTTCTTCAAATCCGTTGACACATATCCAAAACGTAATTCTTTTGTTAAGATTGTCAATAGTAACATTGTAACTGAACTTTGATTTATTCCTATTTTTTCCTTAATTGTATTGTCTGACTATGTTATTGTGTTTGAGAACCAATTAACGGAGGAAACTTCAACAAAAAAAAAAAAAGGAATCTAAAGAAGTAGACATAGAGCCGATACTTTTGTAATTTTAACGTTTCAAGCACACTAGGGTTAACACATGTTATCATGTTATAACCCACAAGCATACAAAAGCTTATTAAAAAGTACACAAAGATGCATATATGTATATGCTTTGTAAGTGTTCCCGATCGACGGATAGGGTAGACTACATGAAAAATGGTGCTATATTTGATGCTAGACTTAAACTAAATATATCTCCAGGAATACCCGTTTTTTAAATAATGATTTTATTTTTTGATTTTGCTTTGCATGCACTGAAAATGAAATATTCATTTTGAGAATTTTTCTGAGTGTAAATAGTTCCGAATGAAAATGTAATGAAATGGTGCAGTTTTTAAATATATTCAGGCCATTTCCTCAATTTTGTCCCATCTGTCACTGAAAAAATAATGTCGAAAAGATCCTAGCCCAATAGAATGTAACGGGGCTTGCTGAGCACACTGTAAATATTCCACAACACACCTATAGCAGGTCAAACGACGCAAAATACAGACCCATAAAGGGAGCATTTTTTGTCCAAACGACTCAGGTATGCTTCTGTTGACGTTCAGTAGTTACATTCAAGCCTCACCCTGTACTTTTCAGCAACTGTTATGGTAAAATAAGGTTCTGTGCCATGTTCCAAAAATAGCCAGCAGAATGATTTTGAGGAAAGAAGGCGTTACTTTGCACTTTGACGGTTCCTTAATATAGGAATATATCGGAAAACCTTATCTGAAAACTTATTATGAGTTAACTTAATTATATAGAGTTACTTCATACTAAGAAGTAACTCTATAAAACATTTGGTTCCATTTCCTAATTACATGGCCTTACATTCATTGAATCATTGATTAATAGTTATAAGCATCATGCCAGTACAAAGCTTTGTGTATGATAATGAGTACGAGCAAAAAGCTATGAGCACGAGCTGGAGCAACAATGTACCTGATTACGAGTATGAATACGTACAACAAACAAACGTAAGGACTGAAAACCTGATGTGTATGGAAAGAATTGTACAACAATTAAAATTGGATTTGTTAGACATTTCATCTGAAATAATACCTAATATATTTTCTAAAATTTCTTGACCTAAAATTTTAGTCAAGAATATAGCAGTGTAATTAATGGCACAATATCTCCAGTCTTAGGTGAACAAACAGTTATGAACAGTTATGAATATGCTATTCTATAAATAAATGAAGATAATCATCTCATTGTCTGAATCCAGCACTGACAAAGTACAAATGTGATCATCTTTCATCAACTGATGACAGGAGCCAGTTTCTATACCACAATAAGTGTGAATCTCTTTAATTGAGGGAAAATCTCGTCAGTATTCCTTCTGTACTTGTAGATTTTCTAATCCAGTGATCCTTTTCCGATATACAGCAGTTTCACTATCCCTATATTTATCGGCATTATCAACAGAACTGTAAGCTTTCCGAGTTGAAAAATGATAAATATAATTTCTTACATAATAATTTGGTCATCTGTAGGTTGCGTTTTACTACCAGCATTTGAAATGAAATCACTTTCTCAACTTTACGTTTCTTGAAATTTACAAACAAAAAAGAAGTGAAGTTAATTTAAATTTCAAATTTCATACAATTTTCAGGCCTACTCACAGTAAGAGTGTGCAAGTTAAACACTACTTTTTTTTAATTTGGCTCACGGTCTTATGTACTATCAGAATATCTTCTTAAGTTACACAAGTCACTAAGTCACAATGTATTTACGACACGTAGGCTTTCTAATTCAGTATACGGTATGTGGTTACTATACACTTTGCCTAAACATATTGCAATGATGATTTGTTAGTGTTAGCGTAAGTGGTTAGTTAATAACAAAGAAGAAAAATAAAGCATTGCTGCAAGCTTATACAATCCTAGATTAATTTTGGATGGAAAGACGTTGCTAAGCTTAATTATTTTACTTTTCAATTCATAATTCCATAATGCATAAAAAATTGTTGCATTTATGTTTTGATTCCTCTTAAATGATTACATTTTTGTGGCAGTTAATGTAAAAAATTTAAATATATATTAAATGTAAAATACCCGTGCAGTTGACTTCGTCTTCACCAGATGAACAATCCAATTCACCATCACACCGATAGACATCAGGAACGCACGAACCGTTATAACATTCGAAATCCCACTCCCTGCAAGACACTAAGTAGTCAAATCCACGAAAAGAGTCAATTTGGTAATAGTACAGTTTAACGAAAGAACATCTAGCCACTCTGTACCGAACAAATTCACTTCATATTTGCAGCACATTTCCCAAGTAAATGAACTAAGCCGCAAATCCCAGTCATGCGAATTCCCAGAAGCTGTGCATATCGCACATTCGCGTGCGATATGAAATACTGGTCATGACGTCATGGACAGTACCTAGGTATGTTTCTCATTTTCGAGGCAGAACTTTCCTTCAATGTTTCTTGATCAACATTCAGTGGTTTGCTCTAGACGGGAACGAGATTTCTTGGTAAAGTTTGATTTGGATATGGCTTAATTAAACTGGTTTTTATTTTGGCAGTTTTGTATTTTATTGTTTTTAAAATGAAAGACGTGAGTAAGTCAAAATCCATACCGGATCCTGTACGTGCAATGCTCTGTATATGGTCGACGACCCTCCCCAGAGACTATGGGCGCTTTGAATATATTCAGTACACATCTCTGACACATTTCAGTACTGCTACGACTTAACAATGAACTCTCCATGCTGAGTTTTCGCGCTCCTGCTAATCTGCCTGAACCAGAAGCATGCCACGGGGAGGTGTCCCTATTTCATGTTCAGGCTTTTGCAAATGGCTGGTAGCAGCATCAATTCCCTGCTGAGTGTTTGTGCCACTGCAAATTATGATACATGTAACATATTTTCACAGTTTATATAACAATGAAACTTGGTTCTGGTACACATGAATTGGTAAATGACAGTCTCCAGATTCATAACCAAACGGTTGATTTTGTACAGAAAATTACAAGGATGTTCTGCACTGTAGCTCACTGTCAAGTTCACCCTGCCAAACAAAACAAACCTTCAAATGAATGTATATCAAAATATTTGCAGAACAAAGACATTGAATTGCTTTTGCATCATTATTATAACCTTGTTTGTTTGATGATCATAAACAGCTCTGTGCTAAATGCTTAAAGTACCCTGTCCTAATCCCTTACTGAAATGTTTTTTGTTGTTTTTTCAGTTGCCACTGCCCTAAGACTTTAGAAGAAAGGAGAAAATAAAACACACAAGAACGTATCACACCTAACAGAATCGTCCTAAAATCACTTTTTTAATATGGAAACCAATTGTTTGCAATACATATGACTGAGAATTCTATATTCTGGCCAGGTCTAAATACTGGCAGAAATTTGCATCAAAACAGGGATGGGAGAAACGTGATGGTTATGAAAAGGAGGGCTTATGAGAATAGGGTACAAAGGAACACCTTTAAAAAGTTGGTCCATAATATTTATGGGAATAAAATATTCATATATCGCCCATGGAAAACCCGAAGGGCAAGAAATACTGTATGTGTAATAGACTTTGGCAAAGATGCACGAGTCTCTAGTAACACCCAAATTTTGCCGAGTGTTTTTATTGCAGACAAAGTTAGGTAGAGAAGTTAACAGATGAAGTTAGAGCTTTAACTTTGTTGTTCAATGTGCCTTAATGACAGTAAAACAGTCATTGAAGCCCTTGATTGACGGGAATGCAAGGCAATGTTGTTTCCCTAGTCAATGAAAATATATTTTTCCTATCACCTAGCTGCCTCTCATCAAAGCTGCTGCAACGTGTGTACCATCCATTGCTCAAGTTCCTCATCCTATTTTCCTGAGTTTTGGATGAAATATAACATAAAATATAACAACAACAACATAACTCTACATATTAAATTATCCCATCATTCACTCTAAAAAGCTTGTGGTCACTTTGCAGGATTATTGGCCACTAGAAGCCGCCGACGTGAACTACTTTGGGATCTTGAGTGCCGCACTTTGAGCGAATATTTGCCATAGGAGTATCTGCTAGGAACTACTATGGGACCTCAAGCGCTTTCATCGAACAATTAGTTCCTGCGAACAACTGCAAAGTATGCATCTGATGAACTGACATGCATATTTGCGGGGTGTTTACAATGATATGTCCCCACATTCGCTTCAAGCACTTCATTTTGGTACAGGCCTGAAAAGGGAAGTAATGAGAGAAAACTTCAATACTAGAATTACTTCCGACAAATCCGCAGAGTTCATTTATTCTGTTCGATGTAGCATTATGAAAGGATACCATAGAAATGATGAAAGCAGTATCAATCACCAACGAACGAGCTCGTGTCAAAGTCAAATCTAGCAACATCAATCACTGATAAATAACTTCTTATCAATATCTAATCCAGCAACATCAATCACTGATTGGCGACTTCATATCGACATCCAATCATGCTATGGTCGAGGGTATATTCCCAATCAATTTTCAGTGATCATGACCAAATTGAGAGAAAACACACGAATTGATCAAGAGAACAACATCAAACTTAACCTAAAGTAAATTGTAAACAAAGTAAGAAGAAAAACAGCGCCTTTCAAACAGGAACGGTCAGTGTAGTATAAGCTGAATTATACTCACAAGTGCAGTTTGTTTCGTCTTCGCCATCACTGCAGTCATAATATTTATCGCAAAGAAAACTCTGTGGTATGCATGTCCCATCAAAGCAAGTAAACTGCCAATCACCACAAACGTCTGCAAGAAAGTGAGGTACAAACTGACAATGTGTTAGTATTAGAGTCTTCTCTGAGTAATGTTAATTAAAATACTAATGCAGAAACAATACTTATAACAGATGACTCTCTGCAAAACATTGTTTTTTTTTCTAATAAAACTAAAAATTCATTTAAAGTCTTAACCTTCCTTACCTGTCGAACAGGTGACTTCATCTTCCCCATCGGGACAGTCTGCAATATCATCACAAAGCCAGTAGTCTGGTATACACGAACCGTCATTACATTCATACTGTGAAGATGTGCATGTGTCTACGGAGTACAAAATAATTGCATTTCTTTACTGTGTTATACTGCCGCAAACGCTTACATTTTCCTAATGAATTGAAATAACATTATGAATTCTAAACTTTCCTTACCCGTGGGACAGGTATCTTCATCTTCGTCCTCACTATAGGGACAGTCTACAATATTATCACAGAGCCAGTAGATTGGTATGCATGAACCGTCACTGCATTCAAACTCTGAGGATGTGCATGTGTCTAGAGGATAAAAACCGTGAAATGTATTGTACCCTTAATCACAATGCCTCCGATAAGTGATTTTGAAATGCAACTAACTTGTTCAAAAGTCTGTTTAATGTACCGATGGATTCATTCAGTGCATATTTCTACAGCTAAACTATTTATAGGTTTGTACAATTGTCGACCTATTGGACTCTATATCCATCCATTAGGATACTATTTAATACGCTTACATTGGAGCAATACACCTGTCATTACTGATGTAAACTACCAAAGACAACCAAAACTAGAAAATCTTTTTACCGTGGCAGAAGTACTCGTCGTTTCCTAGCAGGCAATCTTGGATTTCATCACAAATCCAACTTTCTGGTAAACAGAGACCGTTACAAACTACACTGTCGTTGTGACAAGGGAAAGACACTGTGAGAAAAAAAATCAATAACGTTTTAAGCAAAAGTAGTGCAGTAAGCCAGCTTCAGGCAATTACGTTTCTTCCAAATTTTTAACATCGTGGCAAGAAGCATAAGGTAGGCCAATACTCCTCCATGATTGTTAGGAATAATTCCAACACTCTTAACTGAAACATCCAAAAACTTATCATTGTCGTTCCTCATGTGAAGTGAATAACGAACAAATGTTTACACTTTCCATCCCAATAGCTATGCAGATTATTACTAATAAAATGTATTACCGTTTGAGTCATTAAATGTCATTAAACCTGCTGAGAATCCAATGTAAAATGCTTCATTGCTTGTTTCGAATCTGATCCAGCCTCTGTTACTCTCTATGATCACTATTCGTGGCTCGTCGTACAACTTTGCTATCGTTGATGTTCTCAGATCTGGTTCTCTTCCATGGCCGATGGATAGTGTGTGGATGTATGGGTTGATGTAAAAATCATGAAACTTCACAACAATATTGTATCCAGGTGGTGCAGATATGAACCAGATACAATCACGGTTACCAATATTACCGTAAGGGTAGAATGGATTGGTGAGGTTGTATGGAATGTCGTCTTCAAGAGTGATGTTGTCATTTCCACAGTAGTCTTCAGCTAAAACATACGATAGAGAAGGTGAAACCTTGCATTCAGGGTAATATGAGCATCTTTTATACGTTATTATTTGTCGGTGTTTTGTTGTTATGAACGGAGAATTAATAAGTGCCATCTGTTTGGTAAACACATCATCCACGTGTAAAGTCTAATCTTAGAATGCTTTTACAGTTATTGTTAAATAAAAAGTCTTGTTGAATATCTGGATTATTTTTCTTAAAATTTACTCAAGATTGAATAAAAAAGGGTAAAATAATTAACTTCAAACGATTGTTTTAAGGTAGTATACAACCATTAAAAAAATGGATGACATTCGCCGGTGATTCGACATTCGTCGGATGAGTTCACCCATTGGACCTGAATTAAGCTAAGCCACAGTGGTCTCTCGGGTAAAAGTTTCTTCACTTGCATGTTGAAATGCACCAATTGAATAACGGAAGATGTGAAGCAAGGAGAGTAAAGGAAATTTTGATTGGTTTCAAAGATCAAAGATGTTGCAATGATACTTCGGTCGGTGAACCGAGATCATTACACTAAAAATGCACCAATTCAAGCTGAAAATGTATGAATGCCATGATGTTGAAAATGCTGGTTATGATGTACCTTGCGTAAACGAGGGGTCCTCGGAGGTCGTTATGTAATGAGTTAAGTCAATGAGAGAGATTAATGATTTTGGTTTAGGAGACTGAAGATGTATGAGTACAAAAATCCTTGTCTTATTACACGAATGTTACATTATGTGAAAGCTCGTCATTGTTGATCAGGATTTAGACTCACATTCTATGCACCATTCTTCTCCAGGAAGGCCATAGGGAAGGAAAGTACTAAGATAAGTGTCTCCATAGCAACTTCTAAGAACACTTTCGCAAAAGTCCCTGCAAGGAACATTACCTTCGTCACAGCCTTTGAAAAAATATCCACACAATGTAGAATTCAATTCATCAGGATCACAATAACTGTAATTGTAAAAGTTGTCATTGTAATAGTTGTAGTAGTCATAGTAATCCAAAACATTGGAGACAAAAGACTCTACAATATCCTCTGATGTTGCGAATGTTTCTGAGTAAGGCACATTCGGAGCACAGTTGTCATTGATTGGTTCACAAGCAACGAAAGGTTCTGTTAATAAGGAATACAAAATATATAGACATTGTTAGAAAAACGGATACCAAATCTACTTTGTACGAAATGCCTACTGAAACGTATTACAAGAAAAAAAGCGATGTCAATATAATACTTGAAACTTGAAAAGAACGTCGGTATCATATGTGCTTCTCTCAACATTTATTCTGTGTAGACCACCGAATACCATAACGGTTAATCTAGTGAATACTACTGAATGCAAGTGATTCGTGAAGGGACAACCATATCCATAAGTTGTGGATTGTAACAAATACCAAAAATTGCCAATGTGTGTAATGCGACTGGCGTTGGGTTATTAGGTGATGTTGATACTTGCATTATCGTGCTATACTGCTGTAAGTTTACTTTTGTTTACATGACATAGTGATAAGTACATGACGAGGTACTACATAACTTTTTTGTCATTTGAGACAAATATAGGGTAAAGCAATAACACTTCAAACGTTAGTTTCCAGATAGTGTACCAGCCCTCTATACTGGATGTACATGCAAATTGATTGTGCGTAATATTTTGAAGTTCTTACCACCTTCCAAGATAGAATAAATGGTGTCCACGTATCCTGATACCCTGGTAAAAACAGAAGGAGACTCCGGTAAAGCACAGCCATATCCCCAACTTGTTATTCCTACAAGTGTCCAACGTCCATCCGACTCCTGGCACACCAGTGGACCACCGCTGTCACCCTGTGACGGAAGCAAAAACAACATTAAAAAATTGAGTAATCATTGTCAGAAAATGACATGAATGGATGCCACCTCACTTTATTTGTTATTGAATTACGTAGTTACATCCCATGAAATAAAAGGAGGAAGACAGACAAAGTCTTATACAAAGGGACCAACATGACAGTGGTCTTAATCTTAAAGGAGAATAGGTAGTTGTGATAGACATTTTACTTAACGTTGCTCTTTGTCTCTCCAAATCCGGTAAAAGTATATCTGCTTAATAGAGATCTGTGGTAAAATCTCTCTATGACACATTTTATAAGAAACTGCCTCAGTTGAGACTAAAACGAGCTAATGTTTTTCTTATTTCCCATAGATAATATTCCGGAGTATGCACTTTATGCTTCTCCATAGCTTAAATAAAAAATGTTGTTTGTCAAAGGTCACCCAGAGTTCTCTTTTCTCTTTAAATAAAAACAAAATCAATAGTGAAGGGTGTCGGGGCATCCTCTGCTGATCATATGTAAATGACTAGAGTAGTTGAGTAATTTTAACTGATTCCCGACAAGGAACACCAGTCTAGTACACGCTATATTGAATTACCAATAAGTTTGAGGAATTTTGCCGTCATACTACAACTATGTTATAATAAAAAGGATTTATATGCTTACTATGTGAGCCAGTAGAGGCATATAAAAGACATAAGTATGCTTGAAATGGATGACAAGATTGCGCTTCCCTGATAAATAACATAAAAGAAAACACGACGAAACACATGTTTTCAGTTAAAAAATGCGTTCAAATCTCACGTTATATGGGCATTTTCCATGACTGTCAATTGCACCTTGAAAAATCATTAATGAAGGAAGTTAATACAGTAATATATTTTAAAAAGAAAGAGAAAAGTGTGTGAGGATAACGTTGTGAAAACCATCCGCATTCCAGAGATTTTATACGCTACGTTCGTCTTTTATTTTCTATCTTTACAATGTGTTGTTGTGAAGTGTTGTGTTCTTGATTATGTAACCGTTACCTCTGAGTTTCTCTGTTGCATTTAATGTATCACTTCTACTCTTTCCACCCAACGAAAAGGGTATCTAATTTTGCGTTTTACTCCACGCTCGATCTGTTAGTTCCAACGAGAAGGGTGTCTTAATTTTGTCGTTTTTACTCCATGCTCGATATATTAGTTTCATAAATTTAATGTGGAGTTTTATCTTTTACGAGTTTTCAGCAAACACCAAGCCTGGTTGCATTGCAGTTTCCACCATCATCATTAAGTTTTCACCTAATCTGTTGTCTACGCCTAGACACTTCTATGTGTTTACAAATGCTGGAGTCTCCCAGGCACCGTGAGTAACTCTTTATATTCTGGACCTAAAACACCACTCTTTCTGTTACGGAACTCTCCACCTTATTCTGAGATCCCGCTCTCCTGCTAGCATAGTTTGGAACTCATTACCTCTCCACCCTAAGCAGACCGCGCCCATACATACCGGTACTCGCCACCATTCTACACATGTTCTCCAACGTCCTAGCCCTTAAGTCTACCAGCTACCAGCTGTAAATGCAAGTATTCTTGTTTCCTTTATAATTTACGTGTTATATATTATGTTGTAATTAAAAGTTGAAACGTAAATTCGCCTTTCTCGTGTCTTCTTTTATGTCCGCGACCACTGGCTAATCTAGAGTGGTCCAAACCCTCTCATAGGCGGCTAGTAGTTGTGTAACAATAAATTGATTCTAAAGTTGAAATAGTCCTCAAAGACAAACTAGAGACTGGTAACATCTGTCAGTGAAATGTGTTCGTAAAGGTATCTTCCATCAGGTAATTAACACGTAGTTCGATAACAGGTGACTCACTTGACAGACAGAAACCATTCCTTCATCATATCCAGCACACAGCATGTTGTCTGTTATGGTGTAAAAGCCAATGTTCCGCAGCTGTTGCTCACAAACCGTTCTGTTCACTAGTGGCAACTTTGCTTGTAGAAGATCCATTGATATGCTCCCTGTTGATGATAAACCCACAATCCAGATTTAAGTCACAGTTTCGAAATCCTACCACACATCAGCATCATATGTTTTCATAAAATGTTATCTTATCGTTATATACTTTTGTATTTGTATATGGATGAGATTATAGACCTATTCTCCACTCACAAAATGCTAACATTATACACTTTATTTACGTTATTTAACTTATTCACGTTAAACGAGATGAGACAGTTATACTATTCATAAATGGGGACCGTTTATGGTTTGTCAAAGGTATGAAATGGCATTAACGGTGACATTACCGATCAGGGTAGAGTTGTGAAACCAATGTGTTGGATAGAAATATAGCAAAAAAAAATAGGAAACTTGAAAATGTTTTTGAAGATATATTTGAATTTTAAATAACGGAAAATTCTTGCTTTACATAAATGCTTGTCACAATCTATAACTTCCAATATCCTCATGCCTGCTATGTAAGCTAGCCTGGGTACGGTAGTTCCGGATGTGCTAACTTAAACGTACAATTCTACTTATTTCTTCCTCTGATACTCACCAAATTGACTTGTTCGTCCCCATCCTGTGGCATAACAGTTTGAATAACGTTCAACTTCATCAAAGTCTGCTCCGTGTTCTGGGAGACAAACTGGTCGGATGTAGTAATCAAACTTGACTGGCTGAGCAAGCTTAAGAAGTGCGATGTCATTATCAAGAATGATTGGATGATACCCTGGATGAACATAGATACGTTCCACTGGTATCCTTACTCTGGTCCGTGTCTCACGTGTTATGTGAACTTCACCTAACACCACAGCTTCAAGATTGGACCTGAAGCCAGGGTCCCTGATATTATGTGTGATCAACGGGGATATGATGATGAAACACTTATTACATGTAGCAGACATTACAACACTACAATACCTTTTAGTTAGTAAACTTAAGAGCTTTGTATTATTAATGCAACATGTTCTGTATAAATTGAATTAGTCATTTACTGGTTTGCTAGGAATTCTAATCAACCAAGAACAATAACGGCATCATGACATTACAAATGATAAGTTCATAAACAACTTTACTTTTATACATAAGAAATGAATTCGCTGCTCATGCTTACTCTAGGAAATTCACAATGTGATAAACCTGTAAGTTAGCTTACCCGACACAATGTGCAGCGGTCAAGACCCACTCGTCGGAGATGAGCACAGCGCCACAAAGAACTGTTCTGTATTCAAGATAAGCTTGCCAGGGCCAACTACCCAATGATGCCTCTGAACCACCAACAATACGAAGTGTGGCGAAAAGAGGGTTGGTGCCACAGAGATCAATACCTGATAGGTAAATCGATACATTAACATTATATATGTATATACGTTTTTTCCTTGTGGTAACATACTAAAAGTTAGGTAATTTGGACGGAGGGACATGTCTCTCAAGATAAGTGGCTGGCGAGGAGAGAGGGCTCAGTAAAAATGTCAGAGAGGCAGAGTGGGTTCTTCATTACGTGAAGCAAAGGGAACGTGCTAGACTGTGAATAAGGGAGTGGCATTCCAACACAATGGGGATACGTGTGTTTGGGTTCCTGTTTTTGTAGATGATAAGCTCAATGCGATTGAGCAGAGTTGCTGTAAGTTACATATAAGTTGTTATATGATGCGTATAGGTCAGCGGCACGAAAGGAAGTGTCTTGGAAGGCAAGAAATCAAACGGCTGTAGTCAGCGGGATCTGAGCAAATACATTTGGTACGAATGCAATGGCTATAAACAATATACTGACTTGATGAGATTGGAAGGGTGAACACTGTCGAAATGCAGTAATTGTTAAAATTTTGGAATAGAAAGAGGTTGACATGACGCCTGCTTCGAAATTAATCGTAAATTATGTTTATTGACTTTCTTTCTTTGAGGGGGAACGAAATGGCTAAACGAAAATGTTTTCCTTTTCAATTCATACTTCTTCTTTGCTTCATAATGAAAAATCATATCATTTTTTTTTGTTGATTTTAAATTATGACATTGCAGTGGCTGTTAAAGCATAAATCGTAAAAAACATGAAAAATACCCGTGCAATTGATTTCGTCTTCACCAGATGAACAATCCAATTCACCATCACACTGATAGACATCAGGCACGCACGAATCGTTATAACATCGGAAATCCCACTCCCTGCAAGATACTAGGAAGCCACATTCACGATAACAGTCAATTTTTTTGTCAATCACTGACTAACATCTTCATATCATCATCCAATCTACCAACATCATTAATTGATAAACAGTCATATCAACAGTCACTTCAACAACTCCATAAAAAACTTTGTATCAGCATCTTATCCAGCGTCATCACTGATAAACAAGTTTTACATCAATATTCAAACTTTGTTTAGTCGAGTGTATATGTTAGATTTATTTTCACTGATCATAAAAATAAGACAAAGCAGAACAATTGATCAAAAGAACAGCATCTAACTCAATCCTACTAAATTTCTTTTCTTCGAAAGTTTGCAATCATGGTGAGTAAGAGAAAATGTCTCAATCAGGACGATTAAAGATTTTAGTGTATTACTTAAAATTCTTCATAATGCCCTGCAGAGTTTTCAACTTAGTCACTGGTAGCCTATTGGTTTCTGTGTGTGTTTTCACGGTGGGGATAAGTTTTGTAATTTAGTTACATATACCTTTCATCAAATATATGTCAGGAAAGGAAAAAAATCTCTTGTCTGTTTAATCATTGCATGTAATACTCGTTCATACAAAGACAGCAAGTCAGAAAAGGGACAATGCCCTTGCAATTGTTAAAGCTTAGCGCAAATAAGTTAAAATACACTCACAAGTACAGTTCGTTTCGTCTTCGCCGTCACTGCAGTCATAATATTTATCGCAAAGAAAGCCCTGTGGTATACATTTCCCATCAATGCAAGTAAATTGCCAAATATTACAAACCTCTGCTATAGAAAATCATATAAATGGTGACAATGTGCTAATCTTAGACTCTACTGTGAGTACATACTTCTGTAGAAGTAATGCAGGTAAGGTATGGCTTTTAAAAATCTTCACATCCTAATATAAGTGATATCGACCACGCTACGCATGAAATGCTTTAACTTTTTTATATAGTAGAACTAAAAATGCTTTTGAAATGATTTCTCAAGTTATAATTATAGTAAATTGTGTTACTGGACAATTAGGCATCCAACAATCTTTAATGCCTAATTGTTTTTTCATGACACTCTATTAAAACGACAAAAAACTATTTCTGTCTTAATATATAAATGTCGATAAAGATTTCTTTTACATATTTATTGACATCAAGTATGTGATCTAAAAGTATGGTAATCCCAAACAGCCAATCCGCACGTGATAGCATACATGATAAGGTTCCATCGAATGAACAAACCCTAACCATGATGGTATGAAGCGATACCACCTCCTATTCTATCATGCAGAAAAGGGTTTTCTCGATACAAGATTTTAGCACATTATGGAAAGTCTGTGTGGACCCAAAACACATGTTCAAATTGATGTCGTAGATTAAACTGAACATGATTTTGGCTCAACAAAGGATTGAATTACATAGACAATATGCATATAATGCAAATAAACTAACATATTCAATGTTAGAATCTTTTCTTACAAATCTTCATAACGGTTCCTTAAAGAAGTATCTTAAGAATCTGAGTTGCTCACACTGTTATCTCATCCCTATGCATGTACGGGATGAGATATTGCAGTTGCTTTGGGGCTCTAGAATGCATTATGTCTTTCTCAGCTGCCATGGCAACAGTTGCCATGGTAACATTGTTGATATATGTCCACATTTGTTTGAATTTTATCCAGTTACTATTTTTCTTTATTTTACTTGCACGGTACTTACCGCAATCTTTCTTAGATATAGGCTCCCTGTCATTGTGAAACTGCACAGGATTATGTTGCAATAACTCTTGCACGTTGATTCGTTTATTGATTGTTACCTTTTTCTTTGTGTGTTCCTTGGGAAGTGTCCTCACCATGCTTATTACTTTACACTACAGTTGAATTTGAGATGTTTACAGATTAGACGAAGAAGTCATTTTTGAAATAAAGATAACATGGAGATTATCATGTAATCTAAAAATATGACTGGTGTTTATTTGGTGTCATGGTGAAGACCCAAGAGATGAGGGCAACGCATATATCTGCCAACAAACATTATTTACGGTTGATATATGAGCTACACTGGTATGGTATTTAAGGTGACCTGAGATCCGCCATTAGCCTAGGGGTCAAAATGTGTGAAGTGTGTGTGCGCGTGTGTATGTGTGTGCGAAAGAAAATTTCAATTACAAAAGATTGCGTCCGCAACCCCTCCTAGACCGATGAGGGTCAATATTAGTAGAAAGGTGACCCATGGTCTGAAGTTATGCCTCCTGTCAAAACCTAAGGTCAGAGGTCAAAGGTCAAATTAATGAAAATCTTATTTTTGCTGTATTTCTTAATCCAAAATGGTTATTTCCATGGGGCCTTCAAATATGTGACCGGTATACAAGATTTCATCTAAAATCATTTTTGTTGGTGTTGTGAGGTCAAAGATCAAGTTCAGGGGTCAAAGGTCATATTTGACCCTGAAAAGTTTGCATCTGGAACTCCTGCTAGACTGCAAAGCCAATGAGGGTCAAAGTTGCTAGATAGGTGACCCAAACTCTGAAGTTGTGTCTCCTGTCAAAATTTAAGGTCAAAGTCCAGAGGTCAAAGGTCGAATTAGTGAAAATCTTATTTTGATGTATTTCTTAATTCAACTTAATGGTTATTTACATGGAACCTTCACATATATAGCCAATATACAAGATTTGATCTAAAAATCATTTCTGTATGTACATTGAGGTCAAAGATCAAGTTCAGGGGTCAAAGGTTAAATTTGAAAAAGGTTGTCTACAAAGTCTACAACTTCTCCTAGATCGCAAAGCCGATTAGGGTGAAAGTTGGTAGATAGGTGACCCATAGTCTGAAGTTATGTCTCCCGTCAACATTTAAGATTAGAGGTCAGAGGTCACAGGCCAAATCTCTAATCGACAAAATGCTTTGAAAATGTGTGTCGCGATTTCCTTCAAGACAGTAAGTCTAATGAACTTCAAACTTGGTCGTTATGTACCTGGTTTCGATATGTAGTGTTTAGTCGTACGGTGATGTCATAGGTCAATAGAGTACATAATACAACATGGTATGTTCTGTTAGTACAAGGTGCAACATAACTGATTAGATTTTTGCTTTTTTTTATACAATGTGAACCAATATTTCAACCTATGCAATCTCGTTTTCACTGAGCAATTATATCCAATAACGTTTTCCAAGCTTTTTGTAATATCCCTACTCAGTATGTTTTTACTGTTACATGTCCTGTACACACTAGCAACGAGTTGAGTGGCTTAGAATACGTTTTGGAGGGAAAAGAAATTGAATTATTCAAATGATGGGACGTGTTTCTTAGAACTACTTCAAACGCGCAGAGTGCTGATTTGAGAAATAAAGGAAATTAAAGGATATCGCGATCTGCATGGGAATATGTACTTTGACACGCACGTGACTTCTACATTCACACAATATTTGCACGTTTCTTACCAATCCAAGCGTGTTGCACCTACCTGCGTGCACTTATGTAAAGAGTATAATGTAATGAGTGTTCGATCAAACTCTCGATCGACTATACTACATACGGTACATGTTCAAGAGTACATGATTATTAACAACGATAGAGATGAGATTCAAGTCCGTGGATTGCCCTCTTGTTAATCTTCTTTCATGAAGTCTTTATTAAATTAAAAACCAAATTATTTTATAAGTATAATGCCTGTTTCCTGTTAAGATTGTACTTGTAAATTTTAATTTTTATCCTTTTTTATATCAATTTTAATCTTCATAGCAGTTGCTCAAGGAGGAGCTACAAGCACTTGACTCACTGACAATATCCATTTTTTGACGTTCTTACAGTATTCAATTACGCCAACTGTCTCAGAATTTTAAAATTTACACTGAAGTAAATTTATAACAGGAAATCACCCATTGCTGGTAGCATTCTGTAATGAACTTACACAAATACTTTGTGACAAACGAAATGGCTTACTGCATGTTCAATGAATAAACATAATGTAAACACACTCTACCTGGTGGATTGCATGCTTCATCACTCTCATCTTTGTAGTTTTCACAGTTAATCAAACGATCGCAGACCGCTGTGTATGGTAGACACACCCCATTCATGCAATCAAATTCACTTTCACAGTCAATATCTGTAATTCAATTTAAAAGAAAAAATAAACAGCACTTTTCTCGTTAAGGGAGCGAATTATCTGAATGCAAACCGTCATGTAAAGAAACAGATTTATACTAGATATTAGATGGAATTTGTATTGAGAGTAATAACAATACTTCCTAGTCATAACCGCAAGAATAAATTTCTGTGATAACAGAACATTATCAGCTGTACATAATCTTTACATCATGTGGAAAACATACCGCTATCAGAAAGATTATAAACTTCTATGGCGATGTCATAGCCTCGATCAACTATACTTCCGTCTGTGTCAAATATAAACCACATTGAATTTCCATATGATGAGACTCTCAACTCGTTATAGGATGGTCCACCTGACCATGTCAAGAGTTTCTGTTGCCAAGTTTGGTTTCCATTACCGACGAAGACGAAGTCATAATGTGGCTCGGTACTGATAAACCGGAAGGTCATCATGAGTCGAAATTTCTCAAAAGTCGAGAAAACAATTTCAGTTCGATGGTCATTTGGATAATAAGAAGGATAATTACTCGAGGTAAAATTGTAGAATGACTCAATAAAGACGCTCTCTTGTGTATCTGTAAAGCAAGGGATAAAATACTTTATTGTGTGCCTATACCTAATAAAAAAAATTCGTGTCTTATCTTCGAAATGTTATTTGTTATACGAAGCATTTACGTAGGTGGTGAAAAAGACAAATATCCCTTGAAGTATCAGCATGCTACTAATATCTTGGTAAAGTATATCATTTCATCCTCAAGTGTTACTTCTGTTTTTCAGGCACTTGAAGAATCTGAACAGCTTACAACATAGGCCATTTAGAATTTACTAAGTAAGGAAAAATGTTATAGTTATGAAAGACCCTCTTTAATTAACACAATGCATTACAAAGGAGAAGCAAAACAAAATTGAAACTCGATACTATGAACTTCAGAATATCTGCTGCACATTCAGTACGTTACAGAAAATATGAATGCATGATGAACGTTACAAGATAATGCAATCATCTAGAATGCAATGATGTTCATCCTCTCGGTTTTGTGCCAACCAAATTTTGACTTTATGGTAAATATGACGAATACATTTCTACTTCTGAGCGTAAAGTATTACCAGTATATGGAACTAATTGATTTGTTAACAAAATCTGTTTACTAATATAATTGTTGTGCACATCTGAGTAATTCGTGGTGCAGATGAATATTAGGGAAAAAAAAACAACAAAAGTTTACTTACTTGGAGAACAGGTATCTGTATCTTCGTCCTCGCCATTAGGACAGTCCACAATGCTATCACAGAGCCAGTAGTCTGGTATGCACGTACCGTTACTGCATTCATACTGTGAAGATGTGCATGTGTCTGGAGGATACAAAAATAGAGCATGGAACAGCATGATCACTTATAGGCATTACATCATGGGTCTATTAAATGTACCACAAGAGTCAAGTACAACAATAGATGTACCACAATACATGTCTCTGTATATATATATGTCGCTCTCTGTGCGTGTTTGTCTGTATATCAACCTGTCTAATGATCCGTTAGAGGCCCTCCAGACTCTTAGAGTACCACCCTGGTACAATAGAACTATTTACCCTGTAATTAATTAAGTGATTCATAAACGTTGTACACTATGAAAATTATCAAAGAAGAGAAACCTTATTTACCATAACAGTGATATTCGTCGCTGTCATGCAGACAATCTTGGATTCCATCACAAATCCAAGTCCCTGGTAGACAGAGACCGTTACACACTACACTGTCATTGTGACAAGGAAAGGAAACTGAAGAACAAATAAAAAATACCAGATTATTGAAAACAAAGATACGTGCTACATTACGTCGACTTCAACAATTTCCTTTCTTTCATTATTCTTTGATATCTTGGCAAAAAGTCGTTTCCGCAGGAAGCGAATGATAACCAAACGTTTATACTTAGAATCTCAACAAAGAAAGAGCATTAATGGGAAACGTTTACTACCGTTTGCGTCATTAAATGCCAGTAGACCTGCCGAGAATCCAGTGTAAAATGCTTCATTGCTTGTCTCGAATCTGATCCAGCCTCTGTCACTCTCTATGATCACTATTCGTGTCTCGTCATACAACTTTGCTATCGTTGATGTTCTCAAATCTGGATCGCTTCCATGGCCGATGGATAGTGTGTGGATGTATGGGTTGATGTAAAAATCATAAAACTTCACAACAATGTTGTATCCAGGTGGTCCAGATATAAACCAGATACAGTCACGGTTCCCAGTATTACCGTCAGGATAGAATGGATTGGTGAGGTTGTACGAAACGCCGTCTTCAAGAGTGATGTTATCATTTTTACAATAGTCTTCAGCTGAAACATTCATTGAGAGGTTTGATAGATGTAATCTTTAAATTTTGTTTATGGTGAACAAACTTCTATACTAACTGTTATTTTTTTCAGCTGCTTGCATATGGTATCCGAAGATGAAAATATTGTAAGGTATATTTAAGGGGATATAGGGGTATATATATCTAAAGGTAAACTTGAAGAAGCTCTGTTTTACATCATCACTTTTGTTGTTAAGAATGGAGAATCATTTGTTTACTAAACAAATCATCCATGTATAAGTAATAATAGGCCTAGGCGTATGTTTTCGATAGTAACTGTAATATAGCAAGAATAAACTTTCAGTCTCCAAGAATATCATATTATTGTATGATCTGTGATTTGCTAAACATAGTTTACTCAAGATGGAATACAATACATGAATATAATGATAATTACTTCAAACTTTGTCATAAAACTGAAATATTAGTTGAAAATCTGTCAGTGACAATCAAATTGCGAGGATTGTAACTGCAGAAAACATAGTTAAGGGCCTATATTTGCGTACATAAATATTCGGATACATTCCCATTGATCTGTTTGATTTCAAGTAATAGTGCTATGCTTTCTCGGAGAGATTAAATTTCTTAGGGCCAACTGAAATGTCGAGATAATTTTCATATTTAAATATCTGGAAAATAAGAATATAGTTCTCTTTCAAAATTAATGACCGGTGATGTTTTCCCTTCTTTCTTCTCCCTGAAACACTGGTGAACTACAAAAGTAAATGACCTGACGATTGCCAGCAGAATTCATATTCCAGCTTTAAGGTAGCCAATCCCTGTCAGATAACAAGAGAGTTAAATGGTGGGGATTACCCTACCAACGATGCATAGTTAACTCCTCATACAATTTCACTGCTGGGTCATTATGTGTAAACTCGACATTATTCATCAGCATTTTGACTCACATTCCATGCACCACTCTTCTTCAGGAAGGCCATAGGGAAGAAAAGTACAAAGATAAGTGTCTCCATAGCAACTTCTTAGAACACTTTCACAGTAGTCTCTGCATGGAACAATACCTTCATCACAGCCTTTGAAAAAATATCCACACAATGTAGAATTCAATTCATCAGGATCGCAATAACTGTAATTGTAAAAGTTGTCATTGTAATAGTCGTAGTAGTCATAGTGATCCAAAACATTGGAGACAAAAGACTCTACAATGCCCTGTGATGTTGCGAATGTTTCCGAGTAAGGCACATTCGGAGCACAGTTGTCATTGACTGGTTCACAAGCAACGAAAGGTTCTGTTAATGAAATAGAAATAAGTAATAAAATACACCTCACCAAGACCCAAGATTCTAATGTTTGAAATGTGAATTTATTGCTATGAAAAGTACGTTGGTATTATCAGTAAATTTCTGCTAGAGAGTTAATCCTCACTCTCACTACTCCACGACATTATTATAGCAACATATACATTGGATGCTAATGAAATCAATGGAATTCTAAACATTGTACTTGGGAAGGTGGATACTGTAACAAATACCAAATGTAATCAATGAGTGGCGTTAGGGATAGCATGGAATACATATGGGAGTTTTAGTTATTTTTCTTTCTGTTATTACAGTACTGGCATTAACATCTCAATCAGCTAAACGTTTACCATTGTTTGCACGATGTGGTAATGTTTGGTCAAATCCTAATGACAAAGCAACTGACGAATATAGTACGGGATAATCATAATGGAAGTACACTGCAAACGTAATTGTTTCGTTACGGTAATTTACTAACCACTTCAAGTGGATTGACAATATTTAATTATTTTGAAGTTCTTACCACCTTCCAAGATAGAATAAATGGTATCTACATATCTGGATACTCTGGTAAAAACAGAAGGAGACTCCGGTAAAGCACAGCCATATCCCCAACTTGTTATTCCTACAAGTGTCCAACGTCCATCCGACTCCTGGCACACCAGTGGCCCACCGCTGTCACCCTGTGACGGAAGCAAGAACAGCATTCGCAAACTGAGAAAACATTTGTCATGTATTTCATTCTACATTGATTACAGGATACTGTCCTATCGTTGGCCCCAACAACGAAGATAAATTAGAATGATGGACAAAATTTTACAGATTGGGGACATCGTGACAGTAGTTTTCACCGCAGTTAGTTCTTCTCTTCAAGTAGCAAAAACACGTTCAAAGCTTAATTTATACTTATTCGCAGCAAGTGAAATGCTGAGTTACCAGTTAGCAGCCATGAAACTATAGGATTACTCTTTCCAAAAGGAACACAACGAAATATTTATAACTGTGAAAACAAATGCGTGCAATGTCACAATATATTATCAAATAAATGTCTTGCAGGTTTGTTAAAGGAAGACATTAGTGGTCGAAAACCTGTCAACGAATCACGAAGTAAAAATTGTCAAAAAATTAGAGAAAATAAGGAGGAAAATAAGGATTGAGAGGATGAAACGCATCAACATGTACCATCTTTCAATACAATAAATGAGTAAAAAAGAATTCATTAGTCTTCCTTTTGGCAATTGATAGGTATTCTGGTAATGGGGACACTTACTTGACAGACAGAAATCATTCCTTCATCGTATCCAGCACATAACATGTTATCTGTTACAGTTCCAATGCCGGTGTTTCGTAGCTGTTGTTCACAAACCGTTCTGTTAATTAGTGACAAGTTTGCTTCTAGAAGGTCCATGGATATGTTCCCTGTTTATGATAAACTCACAATTCAGATTTAGTCACACTTGTGGAAACCATACAACAATCAGCGTAATGTCTTTACATAAGATGTTCGATATGTCAAAGTATAGACAAACAAAATTATCAACTATGATGTAACTATCCCTCTTCAAAGTCCGTCACATGTCCATTATCTACTTGATTACACATTAGCATCTCAGGGAGAAAAAAAGAAAGATCCACAGCAAACTTTACATCTAACAAAGTGATTTGAGGAGGTTTGTGCTCAATGGAGCATTTGGTAATTCATTACTTCTGCATTGTGGACAGAATTAATGCCAAAACACTGGGCACAGATCAGGTGACAAGTTTGACATCTGATCATACCCCACACCCTTTGATGTAATGAGGTATTTCTCCAGAAATTTTAAGAAGGACAGACACTGCATGACAAACAAACACTTATCACAAACCGAAACGATTTGGCCGAAATGACACTCAAAATGGCGCTTACTGTATACCGCTTGTAGTATTTAACAGAAACTTGGTGGGTTAGTGAGACATAGTTATTAACTGGTGCCGTTTATGGTTTGACAAAGACTTGAATGGGTATCACCGGTAGCACTACCGATTAGGGGAGTTGTGAAAATCAATCTGAAAAGTTAGTACGTGGCAGAAAAGTAAGGCCAAGCCGTAATTTAAAAAGGGATTTCAGACTCTGCGCTCTTATTAATTCTCGTGAACGAGTCCATGAACAAATTTTCAATGAATATGCACTTTTTGCTAGTAACTAGAGCCGGTTGTGATCTCATCGAATAAATTTTTCTCTTTTTGTGTTTGAATAGGATTGAACTCACATTATATCCATCATATAAAGCTAAAACTTTACATAAAATGCCTGTTTTATTCCACAGTTCCTTAATACTGACCAAATTGACTTGTTCTTCCCCATCCAGTTGCATAACAGTTTGAGTAGCGTTCAACTTCATCAAAATCTGTTCCGTTTTCAGGGAGGCAAACTGGTCGAACATAGTCATCAAACTTGACTGGTTGAGCAAGCTTAAGAAGCGCGATGTCATTATCGAGAAGCATTGCATGATATCCTGGATGAACAAAAATACGTTCCACTGGGGTTCTAACACTTGTTTTGCTTTCGTTTGTAAGGTGCACTTCACCCAACACCACTGCTTCAAGATTTGACCTAAAGCCAGGATCCCTGTTATGAAAAATTTAGATGGATATAGAAAATAACTCAGACATAGGCATTACAGTTTTCAAGGCGGTGAAATTTGACGAAACTGTTTAATTCCTAGAATTACGTAAAATATAATAAATAAGGTCTAATTTGATGCAGGTAATACCGATCGCAAAAGATAATGAATACGAGTGCATTGTTGTGGCAAAGATATTAGCTAGCAGAACTGATGACAGTGGAACATAAGACAATCAATTGGATTATGACAAACAGCACATCGGTATCACATATATCAAATGTGAGTACTATTCATACATCCTTCATTAACTATTGTTTAATTAAAGTAGGAGGCTTCGACTCAATTTAAAACACCATCACATCAAGTTGAACTCAGTCCAGTGTGCCATACCTAAGATATTGCAATAAGAATTGTTTTGCAATTTGAACTCTTGTTGACATCAAATGACCAATGAAATATACCAACATACTTACAGTGCAGGCTTTTAATTTGGAGTTACCGTGTTTTCAAGATTTTCATTTGGACCTCTGTTAACCTCCACTGACTATCATAGACATCCGCCAAGAAGAACATTTGTCCTGCATTAACTTGAGTTTCTCAACATACTACGTACATTAGTCAAACTTCGAATGCCTCCTTGAGATTTTGTGTTCACAAGGTTTTCCCAGTTTTACTCTATACTGACATCAAATGAACTGTACACCACCAAATAATAGGTCTGTGTTTTGATTTCATATGGTTTATGAACATAAAAAATATGAGTTCTCTCCAAGCTTCTCTTCTACAGATATTTGGTTTACAAGGTGGCACCAACACTCTCACACGGCATGCCAAAATTAACCCAATACTAGTCCAAGAACAACACGTCATAATGCCTTTCTAAATAAAATGCATGGACGGACATATTTCGGAATACAAATTATCTACTGTCAACTCGGGACAAATATAAAACCTAGTTACACTTGGTCGATTGATAGTGACAGATTATCATGGTGTGGAAATACTAAAAAAAATAAAAATGGTTGAGCTTTGCTTTAATGCAGTTACTGTAAAGCTTAAGTGTAGTTTGGCTTTTAAAGTTCCTTCAAAACTGAAGAATTAGAAATATTTTGTTAAGGAATAAGTACGTTGCTGTTTCCATGAATACAACTTTAACAATAATCTGGAGAGTGAAAGAAACCACCGCACCCAACACAGTGTGCTGCTGTCACGACCCACTCCTCGGAGATAAGCACGCCTCCACAAAGAACTGCTCTGTAGTCCAAAAAAGCTTGCCAGGGCCAACGTCCTAAATATGCTTCTGAACCACCAACGATACGGGTTGAGGGGAAAAGAGGGTTCGTGCCACAGAGATCACGTTCTGGTGGATTATAAACAAAATATCTGAAATGTTGCAGTCTGCCTGTTAAGCTTATTCTAAACTCATTTAATCAACCCCTCCACATGATAATTTCAGTCATCTTCCTCCTGTTCCTTCTTTCTTAAAGTCTGTACCCCTTGATTTTCATCCGTCTGTCCGTAAGTCCACACGTACCCTTTCCTGCCTTTGTATTCCCCCACCTATGTTTTCAGCATAAACCCCCATCTCCCTACTTATTAATCTATTTATGCCACATGTAGCTGGATCGATATTCCTAGTCGTTTACTCCAAACCTGCTTTCTGTAGAACCCCCGTTTCTTTGACGACCAATTTATTTTCATAGCCCGTGTAATTGGAGAGGTATCTCTTACCTTTACATACAGGACCAGTAGAGGGCATCCATTTTCCATAGGCACAATAAGCTGAAGACGGGCCAACTAGTTCGTATCCGCTTGGACACGAATACGAGAGTAATGTTCCGTTATCGTAGCTATCTTGAATAGGCGAAATGTCAACGTTAACATCTTCTATCACTGGAGCAGAACATTCTTTGACTATGAAATAAACATCAAAGTAAACATATCATGGACTTCTATTACTTATCACGCCTAGTCTGTGAACTTTCACAGTCATAATTAAAAAAAATAATCATTACATAATTGCAGACATTCACGTACAGAATGAAAAACATAGAATTGGAAACAGGTGAGGCTTGAAGAGAGAACTCTGAATGTTTTGAATTATAATACTTTTCATTTACATCAACGCTTGCACAACTCTGTAGGTTATTTCTTGTTTACTTCTAGTCTTCTTTTTGCATAGGTCCCATTAATTTCGATGGTTATCAATCTATTTTAATACCACGTGTGATTGGATCATCTCTCACCTTCACAAATAGGAACAGCTGACGGCATCCATTCTCCAAATGTACAAAAAGCTGACGACGGACCAACTAGTTCGTATCCACTTGGACACGAGTACGAAAGCAATGTTCCGTTAGCATAGCGATCTTGATTAGGCGAAATTTCAACATTAATATCTTCTGTCACTGGAGCAGAACATTCTTTGGCTACAAAATAAAATGTAAAAGTAACGATATCAGGTAGATCTAAATTCTTATCCGGCCTTAGTCTGTGGTCTTTTGTAGACAAAAAAAAAGAAAGAATAAAATCACATTAATTCTTGGACTACATGAAATGAGAGACTGTCTCGCCCTAGCTTTGTGGAAGGAATGTTTCTGTTTCAATGTCATCAGTTTTTACCTGCAGTAGGTAAACACTGATGACCTTTGATCAAACAACATTCCTGATTCAAGCTAAGAATAGGCATGAAACACATATTCGACTACGGAGCGTAAAGATGGGAAAAATTTAAAAAAAAAAAAAAACACGTTTTTTTTTTCCTTTCTGGGGCAGGTTATGACAGTGTGTGCCATTAAATGATAGTTACTTACTGAAATCTGTGAAGGAGATATGATTATACCCGACCTGGAGGAAGACCGTTCATAACACTATGTATAACACAACCACCTCTCTACCTTTAAAGGATGATACCACTTCTACTCTAAAGTTACCCATTTACTTAAATACAGATAATTGCATAAGCATTCCGTTGCCTGACGTTTATTTACTTTTCTAATTGTTATTTCATGTAGAATAATCGCTTGTACAAAAACAATTTGCACACAATACATGACTAACTTATTGAGTTGTATTTTGTTGTAACAAAACGACCTAAGCCTAATTGCTCCAGCATAACCAGACTTGAGAGGAACAACCAATTGAAACAATACATTGACAAGGGCTAGTTCAAACTATTAACGTTCAGAATTCAGATCTGAAAAATGCGTGCGTAAGCTGTACATTTGTAATAAGCTACACAGTTCTACACTAAGTTGTTTGTTCGTTGACTGCTTTGAGGTCGTATGGCAAGCCGTTTTTGATATCACTTATTATTTGTTGATATCATCAAATGGGACATATCACTTATTTATTTGCTGATATCAACAAATCATTTGCTGATATCAGCAAATCAATTGCTGATATCAACAATTCATTTAATGATATCAGCAAATGGCCAGTACATATCACTAATTCATGCAATTGTTGATATCAGCAATTCATTTGCTGATATCACTAAATCATTTGATGATATCAGTTATTCAACCGTGACAAGAGCGAAAAAACGTGTATGTAAGTGGATTTATGTCACGCGTTTGCGAACTCCGCATATATAGTACTGTTCATCGAAACTCCTAACTGTTTGCCGGACAACGTCGAAATCATCTTCGGAGTTAGACCTACTGCTGGTCCCGGCGATGGCGGCTCTTGCCCTCCCAATCAGATTTTGCACAGTTTCTAATGAACTTTGACCAGCGTCCATACTTAATCTAGGCCTACCTTATTTGTCTGTACTGTACCTCTAATACAAAGTATGTTACTGTTCTACTAGTACCTGTAAATCTTTTCTTTACAATCGGTGGGGATAATTTTCATGCCGCTCTTCGACCATTACCTTCTTTAGAAGGTTTTATGCATGAATTGGTGATATCATAAATAAATTGCTGATATCAGCAATTCCAACATATCGTTAATTCAATTGCTGATATCACCAATGAATTGGTGATATCTGCAAATAAATTGATGATATCAGCAAATCATTTGGTGATATCAACAATTCAACACCTCATATCACCAACTAATTAGTGATATGTTCGAATTGTTGATATCACCAATTTATTTGGTGATATCAACAATTCATTTGCTGATATCACCAAATAATTACAGATATCATCACATATTTGTTGATATCAACAATTATTGGTGATATTAGCAAATCGTTTGATGATATCATCAAATGAATTAATGATATCATTAAATGAATTGGTGATATCAGCAATTATTTGATGATATCATCAATTAATTGCTGATATCAGCAAATGATTGTTGACATCACCAGTAAATTGGTGATATCAACAATCAATTTATTGGTGATATCACCAATAAATTGGTGATATCACCAAATATCTAATAAAATGTTAAACGGCTTGCCATAAGGTCGTGTCAAGACACAGCTGTTACTATTAATTATTGCAGGGTATGTGGTACTGTGAATGCTGGAATTACTCAAAAGTACGTATTACCATAGATACTAAATATTATTCACTGCATATTGGTATATAACGACAGTGTTATAACACTTGATCATGTTGCATATTTTTTCAAGGTCACATATTAAGAATACCCTATTTCACAATCGAAGAAACCAGATCATGCTAATGTGTCAGGCTATTATGTTGGCGTTGGTGGCGTGTGTGTGTGTTTGGGTGTTTGTGTGTGGAGGGGACTCTTTTAAGTGCCAAAAAGATAAGTTCAAAACGTTGAAATTACACGAGGAGTGCCATAAGGTTGAGCTAATAGAACATTACACTCAAAATCTCAACAACTCCTAACTAGTTTACCTCTTTCCATAACATTAAATATTTTGTTTTTCAGACCAAGTCAATAGATTCTTTCTTCGGGTAACAATCATTACGTTTAATTTAGATGAACAGGTTTGTTCTCTGTTGTTAATACTCAACAGTAACCAGAGTGCACAAATGAACTGTGGTTTCGATGACTTCATTATGAGGATTTTTTCATGAATCGCAAGTAAGTGTTATATGCTTGGTATTACAGTAATGTATCATATCTCCAATTGAAATGTACTAAATATGAGACCTATAAAAGTTTCCCACATTGAGATATTTGGTTTACAATGCTTTCACAATTTGACCCACCAATGACCCGTGACCTTAACCAAAACAAAAGCCTTTTTGTACTTAATTTGGTGAAGCTACATACCAAGTAAGAAGTTTGTATAAGTTATATATCATGCTTACAAGGTTCTCAATACTTGACCTCTGTTGACAACAGATTACCTTTGACCTTCACCAAAAACAATAGGCTTCTTGCACTTAAAACGGTACCCCTACATACCAAATACAAGATCTGTTCAAGTTTTCCTTCTTGGGATATCGTATTTACGAGGCTTCCTTTATTTGACATCAGCTGACCCCAAATTACCTTTGACCCCCACCAAAAAGAATAGGCCTTTTGTACTATATATGGTACACCTACATACAAAATATTACATCTGTGTTATTACGGTAGTATAAATTTGATTGCATAACCCAACGACTTTTCTGAAACTTTGTAGAGACATTCCGGAAGAGAACTAATATACACATTTAATTTTTATTGGTAACAGGACCGTATTAACACGGATAATAAGAAATAAAATGTTTTTAAAAGTTGCTCGAAACTATATTGCCCTTGAGATTTGCATATATGCACTACGCATTTTCGAAGAGGTAGACTGACATCAGTGAAAGTCAGATGTCACTAAATTTCACGCATAATTTAAGAGATAGTTTATCTACGTCATTTCTTGGTATATATAGTTCATTGGTATCAGGTGTAAACCATACTGTAATTCTTACCACAGTCCGGCACATCATCTAGAACACCGTTTTGGCATTTTACAATGATTGCCTCATCAGACTGTTTAGTGGAAAAGGGACATCGAATTTTGTCGCTAGATCCATGAGCAATTGACCGTCTATTGGATACATCATCCAGGATATAGTTTGGTGGAATGAGGCAGGATTCTGCAACGGAAAGACGAGACAACAAGCGTAACTGCTATTTCAACAATTTAATCCATTTATTTTATATGTATGTCTCAATATATGTTTCAGTAATCATGTATTTAGTTCTAAGGTTCCTAAAAATGTAACAAATTGTAGTTTTTTAGCAGCCGGTTGCTTTATAGTTAATATGATATGGCGAAAAGTGACTGGATTTTTTATCAACAATACTCAAGAAGTAATACTCAAAGGTGTGACAAAATATCATAACGTTTTTGAACCAACTCAAAGACTGGCAATAACAGATCTTCTTGTTTCCCTTTTTTTTCTAATTCAAGTTAGTTTTTGATCACAGACTTGCCTTTATTGTTTGAAAAAAAATATAGCTGTTTAATATTTCTCTACATCTAATCATTTATCGCTATCTGTGTCTCTCCCCCCGAACACTTCCGACCGATAGCTCACGTAGAAGTGTTCATTCATACTTAACTCGCTCAACTCGACTAAGAATCCTCGACTCTTATGGGTCCATTACAGTCAAGTGACTGTGATATATCCTGTGGTAAATTCACCAGGAGATAATACAATGAAGCCTTAAATCGACAGTGTTTTGTCTTCTTCTATCTTAAGTCATGATAACAAAAAAAAAAAAAATGCTGTGCTTTCTCAAATCCCAAGAATATTGTTGAGATTTTTAATCGTGTTACCTTTCTTCGGGGTTCGCTTTCAATAAAAATTCTTTTAATTTCAAACACAGATTCTCTTTGTTTTCATACTTATATTAAAATCTCGCTGTGTATGCATGGACAACTTTAATAAACCCTCGACCTGTGCATTAAATACAGCATACTGCACTCCGGGGTTAATGATAACACTGGATGCTTTCGTGGCCCTCTTGGCCCTCGTGAATTGCTTGCATCATAACACCGGATCACGCACTATTCTGTAGTTAATGGACGTTTCATCGGTAATTAACCTCTAACTATACAGCTTGTGCCTTTAAAAGGCAACACATCTTGAGGTGCAAGGTGCTCAGTACTGTTTATGTAGAGTGGTCATCAATATCATTGGCTAACTTCTCAGATAGATCTCGATTTACTGTATGCGGATAGGTGTAATAGAAGGAGATAGCTCGGAAATTCCTTCCTTTGTGTACCCAACTGCAATCTTAGACAAAATTGGTGGGACACTTTGTCATACGTTGCAAGTATAATACCAAATGTTAGGTTGCAGGATAACCAGAAACCCCGCGCCCCTTTCCAATGTTGCGCTATAGGAGTGAATGTACTCTTTGACAAGTAATCCTATAGCCAACATCATTGTTGAAAGGGGAGCGGGGTGTCCCAAGGTGTTTTGTCCAAGACTGTAGTTGATTTTAAAAAAAAATGAAAAGATTTTGAAAATCACCCGTGGGGACGGCGTGGACTGTAGGTTGGTATTTTCTCAAAAGAAGATGTCCTCTCTTTTTAGTTTCAAACATCAGTATAGTCTCTTTTATGCTAACAATGTAATTTATAAAATCAATTGTCCTGACTGTAATTCTATTTAGGTCGGACAAACAAGTAGAAGGCTCACAGAGAGCTGTGAATAACATCTCAAAAGGTAGTCAAAAGGGGGTTATATATCAACATTGCAGACAGAACAATCACTCTCTACCACAGTTCCTCTCCGATTGTAGTATTCTTGGCAACGAGTTTAATTTCTACAGGCGAAAAACAAGGGAGAGCCTAACAATCAAGGCAAGCGGATCATCAGTTAACAATAACATTTCCAACCATCCACTAGAGCTATTCTGGGTGCATGCTCTGTATTTCTTTTCAATTGTGCTTCTCTTTTCTTTCATTCACATTGTTTGTTTGCTGTCACCTCGTTGGGGTATCTTGTCTCCTTTGTATAATTAATACATTCTGCCTGAAGATGGTCCCGTGAGTGGACTGAAATGAAGCATCATTTCACTGAAATTAGTCGCTCTTCTATCATTTCTTCTATCTGTATGGATCACACCAATATTGCTCTATAATTACTGGTATTGCACGTATGTGCTAAACTGCTTGTATCTTATTTTTACCATTGAGTCGTAATTTTGGTAGTGGTCGCAGTCTTTTTCTGTTCTTCGATGTCGTCTTCTTTCTCTCTGATTTACATGTTTTGAAGCATGCCAAGAAGTTTGTTCATTAATTAACTGATGTCTGCATCTCTGATGTTCCCAATGTAGGGTATGTCTAATTGCCAACCCGGGAGTGATCCTTCCTGTCCCTGTGCAAGTAGTCGCTGCTTGTTCAAGCCTGCCGGGTCGCGTTTCTTGTTGGGGGGCTTTTCACGGCCATTGACGTACGTCGATGAAGAAATCGACTACGAAAATCTAACAATAAAGTATGCAAATGTAGGCCTAATCGAAGAAAGACAAAAAAAGAAAACAAGCATGCATACTGTTCAAGAAAAACATTTTGAGAAGAAAGCATTTGACTATGCACAGTAAATTAGTAAAAATCATTCTTACCTAAACACTGGAACTGAATGTGTCCATTCCATGTGCCATTTGTACACGTGACTGTGGCTGTTCCACTTCTAGTGAAGTTATTCGGACACGAGTAAGACACGTACTCTCCGTCCATTATAATGTTTGTCTCAATTCCACGGGGACTTTTAGCAATGACGTTTGGTCCGGCGTCCGTGAAACATGGTGCTGTTTGGTCAAAGGATAAAACTCCTGTTAACGGACAATTCAGCCTCCCGGACACTTATCCCGGACAATAACTCCTGGTGTTTTACCATCATATTCAAATAACACCGGTAGGGAGAGGAGTGTTTTCCAGGGGATATTTGTCCCCGGCCTATTTGACCGGTCATGACACAACTCCCTGCAGTGTTGGCATAGTATTTACTCACGAATTAAACTACAAATGCATGAAAATACTGGTAATGCAACAGTACTGCCACAATAGCTGGTGGCCTTACCTGAACACCGTATTTCATCAGGGGGATTATTTCCCCACGTCGCCATGCTGCTATCGCCATGTTGACACCAATAGGAATAACCCGTTGATGAAATCCTGTAATTGGTACTGCAACTGCAATTTTTTATCACCGACCATATTCCGTAACACGGTGGACCAATCGTCCCGTACGAAAGCTTGAGGCAGGTCACGTGTGGATCGAGTCGTGTTTCATCCAGGTAACATTCCGTCTCGGGGTTACAATCTGAGTCAATTAATTTAAAACAAAAAATGAATACTTTGCATGGCTATAAACATAATTTCTAGTTGAAGGTACCAATTTATGACCCTATACTACACTGTTAGTTAACGGAGCAATTTACTACAATGTTAGTAAATCTAATAATCGTCACATTTATTAGCCATATTCAAATAACATTAAGTAACTAAAAAACAAGATGTGAAGACGCTAAAAACGTCAGTTGATAATATCAAATACCTCGAAGGATGAAAAGTCCTACAAACTAATATCCTGCATAACTACAACGTTACATTTTGATTGTTTCTACATCGGTGTCAATGTAACGTAACACTATAACGTATACTTAACGATATTGTGTTACGTAAAATCACCTTTTTAAAACGTTGCAAAAACAAAAAGTTTTAAGAAATTAAGTTACATTTGGATGTAGTTAAGGTGGTGTCAGTGGTACGTAAACATAACGTAGACCTGCCAAAGTTACTTAAAGTCACAATGTCTTTTAACAACGATCTAGGCAGCGTTTAACTATGGTTAAAACTATGTTGCTGCTAATGATAGATTACTTACATATTACTTTGTAATAACGAATCAAAGTTACGTGACATCACAACTTTTTTACAACATTTCCAAATAACGTTTTCATTACATAATATTTGGGTTGGGTTGATTTTCATCTTAGGTACGTGAATGTGGCGTATCAAATACCCCATCCCGTCAAATATTGCCCTTTTAAGTTACACAATTACATCAGTGGCTAAGTATATGTCTCCCTGACAAGTTATGTCACTGACGTTATAAACTTTTTGTTTTGTAACCCTTAACCCTTCCTTTCTTTACTCATTTTCTTCAGTGACTTTAATTATACCTTGTCAAACAGGTAAATTTGTTGATCAATAGCATATATCAATATGAGTGCTCACAGTTTTGAGACCCAGCATTAAATTGGGTAGAAAGAATTGCCTTTTGTGTAAAATGCCCTGTCACAATATGTGGTACAATTTGGACTTCAAAATGTAACAAAAGTGCGAGCCGCAGTTTGAATTTCCCGTTGCTAAAGGCAAGTTGGATTTGTAAAGGAAGCATCTGGAAGAAAAGAAGAAAGTCGAAGCTCATGTTCCGCTGCTGACTACTTTCGATCATTCGATCGATGATTAATGAAAGTTCAGAGCTGCAATTATTGCGGGGCGTAACTAGATTGCTTTGTGCTGAGGGGTGTGAAATCTGCAGTGCCAACGTCCAATTCAGGAGGCAAGTTGGTCCCAGATTGCTACGTGCACTGTGAATATACTAACATACACCGAGTTTAAAGCAATTTTTGAACCATTACATTACGTTTCTTTCGAAAGCAAAAAGTATAAATGACAAAAAAAATGCACACTTCCTGTTTACAAGAGAACATGTGAAGCGGAACAAGTGAAGTGGAAGTTGACCTCGGGGGTAGATGGTTGCTCCTTCTCCCTTTTGAATTTTTGCTTATGCAAGATGTCTCGGGCTGTCCCGTTTTTTAATATTTTGCTTTCGCAGGATAGTCTAGATGCAAGTCGGGGCTACATGTGGTATTAGGTTTGAATAGATGGAAGATAACTCCAGAATTTACAGTTTTAAGTGATAATTTTGCTTGTTGAAGTATCCATCCTTACACCTTACCTAGGGTTATTTAGAATGAAAATGCGACATGTCGGTGCACAGTATTAATCCAACTCACATTCCATCAATTCTGTATCATCTCTCACAGCAAAAAGAAAAAAAAGAAAAAAAGGGGGCGGTCCTTTTCACAATTTAATTCAATCCATCGATTGACTCGTGGCCATTCTGATATAAATGCCCCTCAGAGGATTGCAAGAAATGACACTTTCCAGTTTCTCTTGCCTTCTAAGTTTCAGTTAAAAAAATTCTTTATTTTGTAGAAGGCAGGTTTGGAAACTTATTCTATTACTTCGAATGGTGGAAAGGGTGTAAAATTTACATAGACGAGTAAGAACATTGAATTTGACTTATGTTGTATTTAAAAAAAAGGGAACATATACTTTCTTCCGAAAATATAACATAAACACAACACCTTCAAGCAGAAGTTTTTTTTTTGTGAAGGCGGAGCAAGGGGGGGGGGGGGAATAAATGAGGTCGTCCCAAAAAGAAATCATGGGGGTTGTTTAAAGCAAAGTAGGCACCCAAGTTTTTGAACAATGGGGCAACTGTAGGAAGATATAGCAAAGTGCAGTTGAAATGCACCAGAAAACATTTGGATGAAAATACCCCAAGATAGGAACAAATCATCCTTCCATGTCTTGGCAACTTAAAGCACGTCGAAATGGCACTGTCAGTACTTTGTTTGATGCAAAATCCTTTGTTCCTTATGCATTATAGAAAATTTCAATTTGTCGAATAGATCACTCATTTGACGACAAACAACCCCCCCCCCATAGCTACTCCCCTGTCCAAAGGTCATAATTGTCATGATGATTTGTATTTTATTCAACAAAGTAACTGTGCTGACCGTTAGGCAATTTAGGCACAGAATGCTGTGATGTGCATGTAAAATGGTGGCCTAAACTACACTAACGTCACATTTATTGCATAATATCGTACACTAAATTAGGCCTAACGATTTACGGTTATGATTTATGCCTACTGTGGTATGCCGAACCTCCGGAAAGTTTCATGGAATTGACCAAAGGATGGTGGTAGATTTGACAGTGTAAGCATGTACACTTTTTGGAAGGTCTTATTTTGATAAAGTGAAGTCTCCTACAAAACAAGATTTTCAAATCCAGTGAAGGAACAAAACTAAAATTTACCAATAAAAGAAGCTAATTAAGATCGAGCCTGTAAAGAAGACTGAATATACAGGTACAGTTTTCAGGAAAATTTTAGCCTGTGTTACTTGGGTTTGTCACTTTTAAAAGTTTTAGCATTGTTCCAAGTGGACTATTCCAAAACTGGTTATGAAGTTTATATAATTTCAGTTGCTAAGATGTAATGTACAGTGAGACATACTCACCAAAGGCAAACATGTTACTCACTCCTATGTCTTTGTTATTGGAAGTGCACACTTACCAACAAATAAAAGTAAGATCGGCTGAGTTTTCAAGTTTTGAAAGGGCTCCACGTTGTGGTGTTCCAAGGTACTTTCAAACCCTGCAATCGTAGGCTACACTAAGACAAGATGTTCTCTTTTCAAAGATGGGGCTGATGTCTTTAAATTCATAAGAAAATGATATTTGTAAAGAGTATTTAATACCCCTAAGTGACTAATACTATAGTCATTTCTTCAGTCTGTTCAAAGACAGGTGCCTTTTAAGCATTTGTTACAAACCGTACTGCTCGAGTCCTTCTAGCAGTTCAGTTTGCTTTTTGATACATATAGACTGTGTTGATCAGCACACATCAGCTTTAAAAAGTTACAAATATTTACATCCTGCAGGGCTGACATTTTGTGCTCATGAGTACATTTACGAATACGAGGTACAACATTCTGAGTAGGAGTACAAGGGTCCTAGTACCAGTATATTACTTGATTTTTAAATCCTCTGATTACGAGTACGAGTCCAAAGCCATGCGTACCAGTACGAGTACAGACAAATATACCCGAGTACAAGTACGGACTTAGATCTGCAATCGCGCAACCCTGCAAGGCAGCGAAAGTAAACTGTTGTGTTCGGAAAGTCTAGTGCCGTTGTTATTGAACATGTATTGGCAAAACATGACTGAATGTGATTTTACTGTACGTTTAATCTACACTAGTAATGTCTGATTGCAGACCTTCACAGGCCTCTGAGTGCCAAATGCTACAATCATTTCAATGACACAATTTTGTCCCATCTTTGGTTTCTTTGTAATGAGTATAAAATTTGCTATATGAAATTTACCTGGTAAATTCCCCCTAGCCATGTGAAAAAAAAAAAAAATTCACAGCAGATTGCAGTACACCCTTCTGGGTATGATTGAATTGATGTTTGTACATACACTTATGCAAACAATGGTACGGGTGCATTCAATAACTGTAGTTCTCTGTCATGACCATAAAAGTGTAAAACTGTGATTTAGATGAACCACCAATATTGTCCAGCAGCCTACAAGTTATTTGAATACAAGATGAAGGAACTATTTAGGACCGTCCTAGTGCGTCTCATTAGGATACGTTCGTTACAAATAACGAATAATCGGGTATGCCACAAGGTACTGGGTGGGTAAATACAGGAACGGATTCGACTAATCAAAAGCATTCTCAGCCAATTCAGATGAAGTGAAGATAAAAATGTGTCCACTTAAGTAACATCTCCATCTTGTGCATTAGCACTTAAATAACTTGCAAATTACTGTAAATACGACAATAAAACCATCACGTCATTGCACATTAATGAATTCATGAATGCACCTGAATGCATGTATAAAACTACTACAAGTTCATGCTTATAATTCCACAATATTGTAATAGCAGGTTGGCTTATGCTCTAGAGTAGAAGAAGTGCTTTTAAAGAAACGTGAATTCAGGAGCATACTGAATACTTTGAAAAGTAACTTTATGCCAACATTTTATCTTAAAAACTAAAACACGATTGGTTAAATGAAGTAAAATAATACATTCAGCACATTTCGTAAAGAGAGAGAGATCGAATGTACATAATCTGAAGAGGTAAATATCTAAATGTTTGAAAAGTTTACTTATGGAGTATCATGAAATAGCCAAGCATATTCTCTTTTTTTATGTTTTGATGTCCAACATATAACTTTTACATCGTCACACTGTGTGGAACTTGTTAAGTAGGCCTAATTATTGTTTCCTAACAACTGGCAATGCTTTTGCAATGGTGAACACCGGTAGGTTCGTGACTGTAGCAGATGAGAAGTGTCACAACTTAGTTTCTTACACTGTTTAAGCCCTACACTATTGAAATGTCACAGCGACAACAAAGATAGATTACTGTGTGTCCTTGGTAGCATAAATCGTAGTTCAAAGCGTTAGGACTCAGTAACAGCTCCCTATAATGCATAAGAATGTTGTGCAGTAGAGTACATGATGTAGTATATGACACAGTGGTACTGTAGGCTTCTGCTTAAGTTCAGTAATTTATAAACTATTAAGAGTTTGTTCTTTTTTTCTATTACAGTATTGCAGTTTGGGGGAAGGGTCTAGGTGAGAATTGTAAGAAGACTAAGCGGAGCTCCCCCTCTGTTGGCGCATAGAGTAGTCCTAAAGAAAATGTTGACAAAAATACAGTTTGGAACGCCGGAAAACAGACTTCCCATGAATTGAGGTTGTATTGTAATCATTCTAATTAAAGAAATATTCTTCTAGTCAATAGTAATTGGATCGGATCAGGGTGTACCACACCAAAGTGAACATCGTCTCAGTGTGCGCTGCCAATAGGGTGAGTTACCCAGCATGCAACCGATTTCCAATTGGGTGGTGAAGAAAAGTAATCAAATTGGCTATCGCAAGTACGTTTTTACCACAGTATTTCCCTTAAAAAAAGAACGAAAAAAAAAAAACCCGCTAGGTTTTGTGTCGTTTCGTTAGATACCACTCTAATCCTAACCCTAGCCCCACTGTCAAGACTGACATCAGGTACAACTGGCTCATAAAGCGCTGAATACTGCATTCTACTGTATCTTCATTTTTTTTTCAATTTTCTTTTTGGCGAAGGATGAACAAGGGGCCATGGCCTGCTTATGTGTCCTGTCTCATGTTGTTGTAAAGTTATCTAGAGAAAAAAAAACGATTTCATTTGGTAGAAAAAGAAACTTTCAATGACGGCTTCCAGTGACAGAGACATTTTCTAGATGAGAGTGGAACAATGGAATGCGTTTAGTCAAATGTAAATACAGGAAGGACATCTACTTCAGAGTTTACATTCCACCAAAGTGATAAAATTTAAAGTTAGGTATTATTTTAAGTATTTGTGAAGCGTTGGCAGGGAATATTTTCCAGCTCGTAAAATAAAAAGTAAACCAAATACCAAACTGTTATGTAAACTTACTGACTGATGAAACTATAACATGTTTATTTAATCATCCACTGTACCTTTCTTTATGATCATATCATCCAATGTATGTGTTCATGTCGTAGGTCGGCTCATCCAATCAACCTATATCTATTTTATTTTGACATTATGTTGCCGTTCAGTGCGTTGAGACATGATAAACTTAGTAGTCTGTACTGAATCCGTTAATCAATCCGTAAATTGTCTCTTTTTGTAATTTCCTTCGAAATATTATGATGAGCGTCAACAAGTTTGCGTGTGCGTGTGTGTGTGTGTGGGGGGGGGGGGGGCTTAGAATTAACCCCCATGAAAAATTGTAAAATGGAAAATAAGTTGACAGCATAACATTAACATTGCTCAATGATTGTTTGACAATTATGTTTTACTTTCGAATCAGGACTTGCATAACACAAAATAACATTCGGCTTTTAGTTAGACCAAAGGTCAGTGAAATCATAACTGTTCAATTGTGTAATAACCATGCATACAGCAGTGGACAGGTGTACCATTTGGTGTTTGTTGATCCTTATATATGATCATCCTATACTAAACCACTGCCAGGTAGCTACTTGATGTGAAGCATAAGTAAGGATTGCATGATCCATCTACATATTATACACATATGAAAATGCGAAAACCATTAAATTAACAACGCACACGACAATAATACAGCCAATAACAGCCTTAAGGAGCAAGATGAGAAAAATAAATTAGAAACTTGATTAGGCTACACCCCATGAATAAGGACCTCACATCACTTAGTAAGTTTGGGAACAATACTTACCATGATCATCAAGGGGTGTAACCAAACTTGTTCGGGACGAGGAGGGGGTGGGGGCTGAGGGAGCAAGGAATGATCACGGACAACCAGTACTGACACTACCTAAGAGAAGCAAAACAGTGGCTTCATTTTTTCTTACACCAAGTTTGGTCAATGTTTTTTATATTCAAATTTCATGCCCCTTCCATGCTGCTTACGCCACTAATACTCGCTTCCTTGACACCGGTGCAATTAAATCAAACAGCGTTGTTGTAGCATTTCCAATCTTAAGTTAACAAGTCACCTCTGCGTCATCGTCGTCTAGATTCCAGAACAATCTCATTTTTACAGCTGAATATATTGTAGCGGCAAGTTTGAAGTAACGTTCCACATGAGTAACGTAGCAGGGAGGTTAAGGGTTACAGTTGGGGTGTTGGCTGGAGCGTTCAAGCGTGAACGCTGACGTGTAAGTGCTGGGCGAACGTTACCGGCTGTTAGGTGTACGACACTCCTGAACTGATGCTGCATACTGTATGGACGTTGTAGTGCAACGACTAGTAATTATTTAGTTCTTCATTTGGTCAATGTTCCGTTATAGTTTTTATTTTAAGTTATTTGTTTGTGTCTGACAGGTATATGAGAAATTCCTAAAAAATACTAGAAAATTGCTTATATGAAATGCTGAATGTCCAAGTTTACTGAAATTGTTCACTGTTTAACGTAAAGATGTAATGAAAAGCAAATAAAGAAATTATATATGTGTGTACATCTTAAGGGAAGAATTTAATTACCGTCCAATCGATAGAGTTAGCTATTTTTGTATGTCTCTCATATTTGATAGCGTTAGTTATTTTTGTATGTTTCGAATGTTTGATAGAGTTTACTATTTTTGTATTTCTCGCATATTTGATAGTTTACTAATTTTGCTTGTTTCGTATATATGATCAATATTTCTTGTATTTCTTACATTTAGTAGCACGTGTAATGAGTCACGTGTCGACGTATCAATGGGTTATATGTGAAAAAGGGAGAAAATTTTCCACTGGATACTACGCCCTTATTTCTATGCTAACGTGTTCGCAGTCTCGCTTGACAGCCCCTGGGGTCAGGGTTGAGCTCGTGTAAGATGAGTCTACAATATGATGAAAAGGTTCTGATATGATCATTGTGTAAAGTTTTTATCATCACAGCTTCTGTGGATAAATAGTTACTCAAAAGAATGTAGAAGTAATAATCGATACCGGCATTGACGTACATGTAGCCGATGAACATAACAAAAAGAAAAGAAGAATGAGATAAATTGAATGAAAAAAGAAAGTGCAATCCTGAGAATTTCCTTCGCATCAAGGGAATGATGATAGCGTTGCCCATATTAAGCCAATCAAGTACAGCTGTCTTCATCACTAACTGTACAGGTTTTATCAGACGTTTGACGATGAGAATTGTGAACTACGTGGGGCCACCATGAGTTGGTTAGCGCTCTAGAATATTTTTTAACAAAGGTATGTCCTAGATTCCCGAAATCGCCCTTCCAAAGCTCCCTAAGGGTAGCCATCGTCCTTCAAAAGACACTATGTCTTGGTTGTCTCATTTGCCAGAGTTTTCCCAATATTCCCACTATCTTTGCTTGAAATGAGTTGGCATATGCTCCCTCTACTTCCGCCTCTTATGCTAGAAGAAAAATCAAGTCTTAACAGAGCAAAAAACCCAAGACCTCTATCCATTCCATCCGCAATAAAGAAATTTTTTAAGAGGTATCTCTAATCTCACTTACTTATATAGAGCTAATTCCTCTCGTATATCTATATGGACACAGACTGTAGGGTTGACAGCATGTTGTTTCACTATTCTAGTGTGGACTTGTCTATTAAAAGATACATCTAAGTAGCAAAGGATTACACTGCAGTGAATTCCACGACCAAAATAGCCAGCCTATAAGCTATTCATGCGTTAAGAACAGTTTGAATTTTTCTTTCTTTGGTGCACTTTTTGTGTATCCTTGTCATCTGTAAATGATACTGTAAAAATCGAATAACTTAAATTTACAAAAAATGAACACGACCGAATCCAGGAAGACATTCTTTTAGAATTAATACTATATCAATGACAAGATGTAGAGAACTCTCTTAATGTTCTCAAAGGTTCAACATATGCCATCTGACTGACTGCTGTATAACTCCAACTACCAGAGAAAATATGATGCACATAACAGTTCTAAGATAATTAAAACCTACCATGTATAGGACAGTCCCATTGGGCCGAAAACAATAGCGACAAGGGTTCGTCCACATATCATCACAAGCTTAATCATAAGTAAAACTAACCATCCTTATCATGCCTAAAAAACATATGTCGTAATTGAAATGCATGTTAATAAATAGCAAGCTACTTTAAAGTGTTTGTAATATTGCCAAAATGTTGTTATTCTCATTCTTATTTATTCACTCTTTGTGAGATGTGAAGAGGAAACAATGCTAGTCCACCATGGATGAATCAAAGGAGAGATTGCAAAGATATGTGAAATTAACAGGTTCAATAATATCTATTTGATCAGTTAGTATTCGTTTAAAAAGCAACAGCGGAACTAAATTCTCACCATCAGTATCGGCAGGATTAGAGGCAGTAAAATGATCAAGAATATAATTTCCAAAAGAACAGCTAGGATAGATGAAAAAGATGAGACCAAGGAATAAACTGTTAACCTATTAATGAAGTGTGTAAAGTAGTCTGACAAAAAATATGTGTGAAATAGATCGGTAAGATGATACTAATTAAAAGTCTGTTCAGATAAATCCTAACAGTTTCAGTTATAATCCCCATTAACAGCAGCGTTGTGGTTCCTTTGTTTTAGTGATGTCAAAAAGGAAGAAACATATATGGAAAGTTATTATAATTACCACTTGGAGAGTAAATGTCAATTTCATTTGATGGACAAAAAACTTGTGCTTCAATAAATAGACTAAAAGATACCTTTCAAAATGTGCAAAGATAGGGACGAATTTCTGTTGTTGTGTAAAATGAATTGATAAACGCCCCCCCTCCCTTCACGACTGGAGGTTTGTACTAAATTATAATTAAAAACATAAACATGAAGAATGAGCACAGAGTATTCATTGAACAATGTTCCCGTAAAACCAATTTGCAGAAAAAGGTGTAATTCAATGAAGAGTAAAAATGATTTAATTCGTAACTTGAAATATGATACAGGGTTGTTCCTTCATGCACTTTTGAAAACCTCATAATACTTACACTTATTGCTGTGTCAGAGGGCACATTGTAAATATTAGAGCCAATGTCACTCACAGAGAAATTACTGTTATAATGAACTGAAAAAGTAATTTCGCTTTTTTTTTTCAAATTGTAGGTGTTCATCCCCTTGTCAATTGAAAGCAAGGATATTAGGAGCAAGGATGTTATGATATCTAGTACTATAGTAACCGGTTAACACTCGGATATACCTATCAGAGCAACAGAGGTTTAACAAAGGCGATGGAATCAATTGGAAGGTTCACTGAACGAACTATGAAGAGACAAAAGTGGAATCATCATTCTTTTTGTAGACCATATTAATGACAAATACCGTCAGTTCCAAGTCCCATGATCTATTAACTTTCCTTTTTGACAAGCATAAGAAACAATTCCCCATTCGTTGTGTGAAGTCTTCATTTATAAATAATTCTAGTTCCCATGAAAGCTGTGACTAGATGGGGGGGGGGGGGGCGTATTGAATATACTTGCGGTTGTAGTTGGCACATTTGTTGATGATCATGTCTACCTGTGATCGTCGATATGGCCCCTTGTCTGGTCGGGGTGAGATTTGCTGAGATCGGTCAATGGTGTAAAAAATTCAGTTTTTATGCTTTTTCTTCTTCTTCTGTTGGTAGTGATAACAATTCAGTCATGTACTCCTTTTACCTGAATTCACTTCGGCTTTGATTACTGTCCGTGGTAATATACAGAGTTCTAAATTAACCCTAGGTGCCGTCCATGTTCTTTAAGCTTCTTCGAGCTCTGCTTCTTAGAAGTTGGAACTACCCACAAATTTCTGCAAACAGCTTATCTTTCATATCTTCTGTTATATTGCTGGAACCATTTTGCTAATTTAAATGATAAAGTAGAAATCATGGACTCTGTTCTACTTCCGGTTTTATTGAATTTCTCATATTGTCATGTGCTAATGACGAGTCTGTCTCCGGTCGGACGTTGTTGGTGGATGAATTTAAAGGCTTAAAGGAGAAACCATGCTCTGGATGGTTTATAAGCTGAGTAAATTTCTTGTATTTGCAAAGAAGGGAAATATTGTTGATCGCTACCCGCACGACTTCGGCTCATTGTAAAATTTTCAACTTTTATTTGAAAAAAAAGTTAATCATTTCATAAAATTGACAATTTCTTTCATGGAACCGCTAAGTATAACAGAAAAAAACTGATTAATGAGTATAATTAATCATTGTTAGTTCATCGTTGAGATGTCAACAAATGCAGTATAAACCCAAGACTACCAAATAATTTTGTATGATAAAATTTAGTTAAGTTATTAAAAGTATGTCATTTCATATTTAATATGATGGTGTGAGATGATATGATGAGACAATGAAAGAAGAAAATCGTGAATCAAAAAGGTTTGACATGTTATGGATTATTTTTACATGAAGATGCTACCAGTTTTGTATACGCAAGTAACCTGTAGGCAAACACTTTTCTGTACCAGATTTTGAACGCGTCAAGGTATTTACTTAACAATATTGCAGTTAAAACTGTCACGAAATAAAAGGTGTAAAATATGTTATATTGGGCTAAATATCCTACAAGGAGCACACTGTAAGATAATCCTGATAAAATATTTATATTATCGAATAGCGTGAAATTCATACTTATGTCATGTCCATCTCCTGATACTTTGATTATCAGGCAAACGATGACTGCAAGACAACAATGAAGATGTACAAGTCTTCTCATGACAGCGCTCCAGCTTCTACAGATATTCCTTGGGAACAAATTATGTTTTGATGTGTGCCAGATATAGTTTTTAAGATGACGTTATCAGAACCAAATAAGCCAATATACTTTCACAATCGCAAGGCATCAGTAAGCTTCCCCTGAAATATGTGAACACCGTTTGACGAAGGAGAGTCGCAGCACACAATTTATGTATCTGTCATATTTTTACGACCACACAAGGACAGGCCATGTGATTGTGTCTGCAATCCTCCACAGAAAAAAAAAAAACAACGTACCTTTGCCCTTTGCAATATTTGTTAAACTTTTCCTAACGTTTGGTTGGTTTTTATGCACTATAAAATCTTTACAATACATAAAACCTTATAGACGGATACAAAAGTCAAACTTCCTTAATGTGAAGGATGCTCAACCAAAAATTATTTACGTACAGGAAAAAGGGGTTGCATAAATAAAAAAATTCAACTTTGAAATAAAGTTTTTTTTCTAAGATCTCAGTTTAAATGCAGTGAAACAATAACTCTGCAATATTAATGAATATCATAGTATTAATGTGATTTAATTAATCTTTCATGAAAAGTTTCCTATAGTTTTTTATTTGAGATTTACTCATGATAATGAATGGGAAATGAATGAAAAAATGAATGCTTATTTAGTTGAAAGATACTTAATAGAAACCTTTCGATTCACATTGCAATACTGTCTGGTTTCACAGACAGTGTTTTGGATAGTTATATCTGATTTTATATACAGTGCTTTGGATAATATTATCTATTGGTAAATGTTAAATATAATTCCTGAAATCTATAAACACATTATACAATGAAGAAAGCGACGGAACTAATACAATGATTATTTGGGAAGATTCAAGAAATTACTTTGGATAGAAAATTTACTTTACAATGCCTGGTGTGTAAGAAAATAATTGCCATAAATCGAAACAACAGACAAAGTGTTGAAATATGCAGATGGCGGGGTTTAAAACGATGCATAAATACAGCAGTGAGTTTTAAAAGAATATAATTAAGACCTCACAGGATGTTTGTTGTAGGACGCTAATCAACCACACCAGTGTGGAGGAGACCTGGGCCTTAATATTGTTGTCTTAAAAGGTTAGATCAGCGGGAACCGTTTACTGTTCCTGCATGAAAACCCATTCTACTATAACATGGCCAGAGAGCAACTCACCCTGAACTTCCCAGTTGCTGAGCGTCCTACGCAATGTAAGTTGTGTACAATACTACTTAAAGTTTGATCAGCAAGGTCTGTTCACCCTCGAATAAGTCTATGGTAAATTTACATTTTTTCCTTTTAAAATTACGACCACGAAATATGTAAACATGCTTTAAACGACTTGAAAAACTTCAAACGTAATCTTAATAAATATGTAGGTCAAAGTTTGGGACATTAAAAAGTAGCAACCTGAAGTCTTTAACTGTTTTGTTTGTTCTACGACGTGCAGTTTAACGTCAGATATCACACAGCTAGCTAATGCGAATATCATCTTAGCTGTGTGAAATATATATAAAACCAAATGATTCGGTCGTCCAATTCCATTAGATAAAAAGTAGAAGTATGATGACGAGTATTCGGTTCACCAACTACATTACCTGAGAATAAAATGTATCACAATAAATGACTCGGTTAGCCATATATACCGTATTAACTCATTAAGTGATGGTTATGAAGTAAACTAACTGCAAGGGTCATATCAAGACAGTATCACCTATGCTGTAAGCAACTAAAGAAGTATAAACGTATAACATATAAAATGTCTCAAGTGCATGCGAACAGAGCATATTAGGTAAGTAAACTTTGCTGACCCTCTATGAGGAAGTTGTGGTACTCGCTGACACATCTGTAAAGACCTATAAGACAGTAAGACAGTTACGAAATAACAAAACAGGATATGAAAAGTCAATGATAAAAGACGGTTAAGTGGTTGTTAGCGGGAAGAAGTCTTTGTATGTTTTCGTTTTGGGAAAAGGATGACTCAACCTGCCACTACCTCTGAAAAATGTCTGCTGCAAGTAGAAGGTCATGGAACGCATGGCCTCTCATGATTACAGAAGATAGTGTTCGAATGTCCTATGGATATTAATTCACACAGAATGTGTCTGAAGGACCATTATGTAGCCTGGAATTTCGAGCATTGAACAGTATTTCCTGTCCGGCCGGACACTCTAAACGGGAACGTTGTCTGTATCTTGTAATTTTTGCCCGCGTGCATGCATGTACGGGTGCAAAACATATGGTGGTGAAAGACATTGTGATACAAATATCAGCACGGCAAATGTCTCTGAGTTTCTAGCTTTCCATTTAGTAACCAACTCTCAGCCTGAAGTCTGTAATGATATCAATGATGTACACACATGGTAACATGGTTTACGCATGGTTACTGTATACATACTAGAAAGAAGATTTAACCTCATCCACCTTCATTAACTAAAACCGCATCAAATAGAAGCAAATCAAAACCCATTTCGACTGGCAAAGATCACTGAGTCAAGGTGTGTCAAGTACTATTATCATGTGCAACTATAATGCACTAGGGATCACATCGGTGCATATGTCACTGATAGATTTTGTGTTATCCATGTATATGGTTGGTAAAAAGGAATCAGGCCTACGTTTCTGTCGCATTGTTCTTATTCAACACCAGTTTACCCCGTTTTTTTTTTGTTTGATTTTTTTCGGTATGTCTGAGCAGCTGGTTCTGCTAGAATCAAGCACTGGTATCATGCACTGGTTTCATATACTCGTATGTTCTGGTATAATGTACTGGTATCATGTACTAGTGTCATGCCCTAGAATCTATGTATTAGTGTCATGTATTACTATCATGTGCTACTATAAAACACTAGGGATCGCATCAGCGCATATCTCATCGACCTACAATTCTGGACAAAATACCTTGGGACACCCCGCACCCCCGTTCAATGTTGGCTATAGGATTGCTGTTCAAAGGGGAACATTCACTTCTATAGCGCAACACTGGAAAGGGGTGCGGGTTTCATGTTATCCTCTCACCTAAAATTCAGTATTATATTTGCAACGTACGGCAAAGTGTCCCAACAATTTTGTCCAAGATTGTCTGAGAATTTTGACGGTTTAGAGGCATGCGCGGGGCACAGGAAAAATCGTCAATTTGAAATAAGTTACACGACCAAATGGGGGTGATATTCCTAGCAACAAGAAACATCAGCAGTGCAAGTTTGGCATGTTTTGGGCCTATATTGAAGTTGGTTTACTGTAGTAACATTATTGTGTGAATGTTGTCAATGTTATTACGGAGTAAAGGGAGGAATAAGTCAGTCAAATCAATGTATTTGCACTAAATGTGCTGAATAAAATTCAGTCATTGGGGAGGTAACATCATACCTAAAATGCATCTTGTCGACCAGGAAACTACTTTAAAACATTTTTTATGATACAAATGACGTACTTTCGGCTCAAAGTCTGATATTGAGACAGGTAGAAAAGAAAAAAAAAAACAAAAAACACCCCCCCCCAAAAAAAAACAACAACTAACATGTTAGTCACTGTGGTCCGTTGAAGAAGATCGATGTATATGTGTTATTTATTCAAATTGTTTACAGTGATGACGTGGTGTCTGGTATTAAAGTAACTACGTTTAATGACTGTTATGACTGTCTTGCAGGTTCATCTGGGTAAAAAAGTGTACTATCATTATACAAAAGAAACCCCTAAAATGCAAATTTTATAAATGTGACGTTTGCTCATATTCACATAACAGTGACATTGTGGCACCCATTCTATTGCACCGTACATGGAGCACTGTAATATATCAGTCATTTTAAGCAGTTTCAACGGACTTCAAAGTACATGTTTGTTGTTAGAGCTATATCATTATATTAATATACATACATATATTACCTTATGTTATATATGAATGAATGTAAAATGAGAAGTTGACAGATATTTGAGTTTATAAATGGATAATTGAGCAGTGAAAAACACTATGGTCATGCCGTGAATCGAACCCCGCCCCCCCCCCCCCCTCCATCCAAGCTGACTTAGACCTAACAACAGCGTCCGACAGTATATTAGGTTAATGAAACCCACGTTCTACCAAATGTTTTGACAGGAAAATTTAAGCAACCCAAGGGAAAATTGGGTAGATCGATCGCAAGACTGAAGATTACATATGTTACCATCTTCATGCAATGTAAAAATTGCAGTCACAATTCTTGATTTAGCGGCAAAAAATGTAAAAAACCAGCCTTTACTAACGTTCTACCATTATTTTAATATTAAGCTGAATCTACAGTTCTGACTTTACCGCATTTTGGTAGAGCGTGGAGCTACTTCAGAATATATTATAACCTGGATTCCTACCAGCATTCTACAATTGCAGTAACACTCCTGTTGCAACGCAATGCAACAGCTTCCCATCAATGTTATTTCTAAACGCAACTATTTCTGTCCCCTAACAAAACCATAAAACAATCTGTCCATTCATGATCACTCCTTTCCAACAAAACATACACGAATAAACCCTCAAAATTAAAATTAAACTTGTTATGTTCATAGCCGAAATTCAGAATACTTTCATTTGAAAATCCCCATACCCATGGGCCCCGATAACTAATTTTTATGATGCACCTTGTCCAAAAATGTTCAATTTTCTTTCAAAATTTCGCTCCAAAATTGCTCCCAAAAAACTCAGACAATCTTGGACAAAATACCTTGGGACACCCCGCGCCCCCGTTCATTGTTGGCTATAGGATTGCTGTTCAAAGGGAACATTCACTTCTACAGCGCAACATTGGAAAGGGGTGCGGGTTTCATGTTATCCTCTCACCTAAAATTCAGTATTATATTTGCAACGTACGGCAAAGTGTCCCAACAATTTTGTCCAAGATTGTAGTTAGTTAGATATTGCATAATCCATATTTATACGGTTGGCAAATGGAATCCGGCTGAATTTATCTGAATAGGTAGTTCGGCTAGTACCATGTACTAGTATCATGCATTAGTATCATGCACTAGTATAATGTTCTGATATCATGAACTAGAATCTTGTACTAGTGCCATGTACTAGTATCATGTACTGGTATCATGCACTGGCATCATGTACTGGTATCATATACCGGTATCTCATCATGTAATGATATCATGTACTACTATTAAGGACTAGAAGTAAGTGCTAGACTCATGTACTGGTAAAATGTACTAGTATTATGTACTACTATCATTTATTAGAATTATATGCTAGTTACACTTACTGGTATCATGTATTGGTATCATGTACTGGTATCATGTTATCCTACCATGTACTACTATAATGTACTAGTGTCATGTACAAGTATCATGTACTAGTGTTTTAGTTATGTACTACTACCATGCACTGCCATCATGTAGCAGTATCATGCAATCGTATCTTGCACTACTAGTAGTACCAGCGACAAATTACTGTGAGTACTCTTTGATTTATTTGAAGCGATTTTTGTACTGTCCATGACGTCATGGCTAGTACCTAGGCACACTTCTCATTTTCAAGGGGCAGTGTTTCTTGATTCACACTGAGTGGTTTGTCCCCCAATTGAGCTCGTTGTGTTGAAAGAATCACATAGATAGGAACGTACTTTCGCGGTAAATTTTGTTTGGGAAACGACTTCATACGACCGGTGTTTGGTTTCGATGAAGTCGTAAACTTTGTAATCATGCGGTTGCATGTATGTGTGTGCCCGCAATGTGTTAGGCTAACATAAGACAGGAAATGTACGTTTGTGCATCTACGAACGCTGCCATGAGGGGGCGCAATCGCAGGCGAGAGCGAGTCGAAAGTTGCGTAGTTGCCGGAAAATTCGGTGCCTGTGAGGAGGTCTCTCTAATGAAAATCCAGAACCCGCCGTCTCTTCCGGCAATCCCGTCATGCAGTGACCGTCGTTCGTGAGATTTCAACGAAAATAAATTGATAATAAAATGACATTTTAAAAAGGGAAGCTTTACAAATTTGATATTTGGTATGCAGCGAAGCTCTTTGATATCTTTGTAGTATGTAGTTGGGCATCTTCAAATGGACATCAACATATCAGTCATCAACTAAGGTCAGCAGATGTTATTGTTCATCTCAATTGGTGATATCATACATCGATGTTATATCACAATAACCAAAAATATTACACTTACTTGTCTTATACAATATGTAAAATTCACAATACCTCATAATGATTTCATCCAAACCACAATGTATTTGTGCATTCTGGTTATTATTTTATATATTGTGGAGTGTTTAAAATAAATGTCTTGAGTAAGTCAAACTCGGAACGGTATACATGCAAGCGTGATAATCGTTAACTTCCGTTTAGCACACAGATTCTACTACACCCACTTGCTCTTTACGTGGTCGCTGCCCACAGGGAAAACTATAGCCCCTCTGCAGGCAAAACCCACCTCATACAATACCACCCCACGACCGCATCGTACCTATACGCCAACTGAGCTGCCACGATATTCTGTAACCGTACTGATCACCAAGGATATCCTAGAACATTAAATAACCTGACAGGAATAATCATGGATAGTCAGTGGTTGCGATTTTCATACTCACGGCTTCTAGTTTGATCTTGGCATTAATCATCCGTGACATACTTAAAATTTGAGATCGCAGATTCCCGATAATGCATTGAATTGCAATTAAATTCCCTTAAAAGTCCATAAGAGATCATATTATTGAAAGATGTTCATCAAAACCTGCATAGGAAATACGTTTTTCATGGAATCTCGTGTCCAAACCCTTTATCTTGTTACTGCTACACTGTACATCCTAGCCATTGCGTTTGCTTTTCATGGAACCAACCTGTAAACACAAGCACTCATAAACAGCGGTTAACAATTAACATAAATAGTAGACACAGGGGTATAGCCAGGAATATGTCAAGGGGAGAGCGAACTCGTGAAGACTATCCAAGCGGAGCGTCATCATCGGTTGGCGCGGAGCGTACAAGAAAATTTTGAGTTTTACAAACCCCTAGATGCCCGGGAATAGCCCTTCCCAAGTCTTTTCAGCTGCATGAACCCAGCCTTGAAATATAGATCTGATGTCTACAATTTCTCAATTACTGAAAAAAACATTTAGTCTTTGAAAAATGGTGCAATGCCGAGATGAGAATTCAAAGAAACGTTTGGCTCTACAAACCACTCAGACAGTAGAAAACGGCAATTCCTGGGTGTTTTACATGCATAAATACATGCTCCCAACCCTGCATTCCACCCCTGCCTTGGTAGGGGCGCCGCATGAATTGAGGGAATTACTATTTAGCGATATCGAGGGCAAAAAGAGAAAATGAGATCAAGCAGGGTCGCCCTTTTCGCCCTCCTTTCCCTGGCTATGCCTATGCTGCTGGGTGTTTCTGGCGAAGATCTAAAAAAAAAAAAAAACACCACAATATGGCCACGGGGGGTGGCTACGCGTCTGAGTAGACACTCTTTGGTAGTCGTGGCGGTTTGAACAGGGCTTAAAATGTAACGACTGCACCCGACAACAAAATTTAATCGGGCTCCACGACGACCTACGACACAACTGAACTCTAGTCGTGGAACCGGATCACATCGCCACGACCACAGCAGACGCGTTGGGTGATCGCCGTTGTGTCGCAGGTTGTCGTGGCAGTGTGTCCCGGGCTTTGCATTTTATCTAGTTCAATGATATCCACAGCCACAATGACATAAACATGCATGCGCGTTTTTTAGCTTATTATCTCATCACCCCATGTATGTGGTGATGAGATATTGTGGTCAGTTTGGGCCTGGATACATTTTATGACATAAGTTGAAAGGTTTTACATTCCTGCTAAAAGTGAACGGAAATTCGGCCTCAATATGTCAAGATAAAAAATATTTTATAGCTGACCCTTCAAACACAGGGCTGGAAAAATGGACCTCCCTCAAGTTGGGGTGGGTCGTTCGAACGCTCCGACCCCCCCCCCCCCCCTCCTGGCTACGGGCCTGCGATAAGACGAAACTTGAAGAGTATTAGGTCTACTCTTTGGCCCACAAAAGTGACAGAGCTTTTAGGCAATCACATCATGGTTGTGATGAAACATATCCTTATACCGCCTCCATTTTCAGTCCACATGGAGATGTGTCATAGATTGTTTACATAAAGTGTGGTAATTGTTCTGTCATGGTCCATCTTGTCTGTTTTTGTGTAACTGGCGATTTTTTTAACAACAAGCTCCCTGATTTGGAGTAAACAAAGTCTGCTCACCGTCATGAGTGTCCATTTTGGAGTATTCATGGTTGCCTAGTGGCTAGGCCGCTACTTTGATTTAACTAACGATATCACAGACATGAAGTCACGCTTATAAAGGCTCAACACTCTTTTTATACCGTGATTCCATCTCATCTAGGACACTCAAGTGGACATAATCTTTGAGCTAGGTTCTGTTAAGCTGTATTTCATATCATGGCAGAGATATTATTTATTGTGCTCATGGGCAAAATGTGTAACTAAGAAAGAAGTTTGTTGAATATTTAAACGAGATCAATTAAAGTCACCGCGGTTTGCACTGGCAAGTACTGTGTCTTTGAATCATATCAAATAAACTTTTCAAATCTTCAATTACAAAGAAGATATATTCAGTAGATATGGGTTATCTGCTAGAATGGCTGTAATTTAGTAGTAATACAACCCTCTCTAAGTCAAATCCTCGTTAAGAATTATGAAAAGTACAGGGAACACAAGAAAATTATTCAGTACAATCATTTAGCAGTTGCAAATAGTCACCTCTTTCTAAAATGATCTCAATATCTTTTAACTAGTATTATGATAGTGATAAAGCGTATCATTTATCCAGC